>JBBBDQ010001467.1:0-145000 GCA_037127315.1 Ascarosepion bandense | reverse complement strand
CAGAAAGCAATGGCAACCTACTGCGGGATAATCTTCTGCCCAGTCAGTTATGTCTCTTTCGAGACATGATTACCCAAAGCGTGTATCCCGTATGGCACTTAACTGACTGACTGAATATAATAGTTGAACATATGATTAAGGCCTCTACTGGGTATAAAGTGGGGGATCAGTTTTATAATGTTATGAAGTAATAAACTGATCCCCCACTTATTACTATATTATAATATAATACATATCTTCCCTTTCTAGCTATGAGTCAAATAACAGGACAGATTGGGTTCTATAGCCGTGGTCGGCAACCAGTCTACCGCAGAAAGCAATGGCAACCTACTGCGGGATAATCTTCTGCCCAGTCAGTTATGTCTCTTTCGAGACATGATTACCCAAAGCGTGTATCCCGTATGGCACTTAACTGACTGATCACCTTAACGTTTTTCTGTTTTGTATGATTTGGGAATATAAAAAAACAGTAACAATAAAAACATGAAGAAAATAACACCAGAGACAAAAATTATGAAAGCGCTTGGGACATTAAACATTATGGACAGTTTCTAAATTAATTAACGGAGATTATTGAACTCACAACTGTTTGTGTCAAGTCTCTGCATCCAACCAACGTCTCTATCCCAATTGCTTTCGTATTCCGTTGATAAGAAACAAATTCCATCAACGAAATCTATTTCCGCAGAAGTGTTATTTTTCGGAAGAGACTCAAGAGAGGCCGCTTCACCGAACACTCTAATCTTACCCTCTCCAGGTCATTCGATATCTATTCTGTATGTTCTTCTAATATGGACTTCTTGCTTCCAACTTCCCTCACACTTACATCTAACTTTTTCTCCCTTACATTAATCTCGGTAATCAGCTACCTTGAGTGACTCTTGAGACTTGTATTGTTTGATCGTAAATATAAAAAATGAAACTAAAGTTATTTTGATCCGATGGAAAAATCTTTCTCGTTTTTTACAATGTTTTTCCTTAATGGCGAATTTTTGTGCGCAATTTAGATGTGACACAGTGACAAAGAATACAGAATTATTCCCACTTAATACTACTACTTCTAATAATAATAATAATAATAATAATTACAATAGGACTTTGAATAAGTTCTCACTGTTTTCCAACAGATGACGTTCCCAGAACTGCGTAATTTCAGATTGTAACATATCAGTAAGGAATACATGCGCGTTGTGGTGCAGTGGATATCGGCTCGGAACGAGAAATCGGGGAGCCGAGTTCGAATTCCAGTTGAATTCATTGCATTCACTTACGCAGTAATGTATTACGTAAGTAATGTATTAATCTGTCTCTTCCTTCCAGTTATGGGTTAAATAACAGGACAGATTGGCTTCTATAGCCTTGGCTGGCAACCAGTCTACCGCAGAAAGCAATGGCAACCTACTGCGGGATAATCTTCTGCCCAGTCAGTCATGTCTCTTTCGAGACATGATCACCCAAGAGTGTTTCACGTGTGACACTTAACTGACTGATAAGCAAGCTTAAAATTCAATGTATGTCATTTCACCGAAGTGTAAACAACTTTGTTTTCACAGCAGTAAACATTTCGTGCCAAAGAAAGTGTATTTGCGTGGAACTTTACTGCACTACTTTATTCAAAAGAAATCTGCAGCTGAAGCACAGAATTATTGCTATGACTTACAGCAACTATGCCCTGCCGGAAACATCAGACGGAATCATTAGGAGTTGATCACAGAACAGTTTCGAAACTTTGAAAGCATCAGAAATGATTAAAAAGCAAGGACATTAGGTGCCGTACAAGTTGAAGCCGAGAAACGTCGAAGGGCGTCTTGTCATATGTGAACGGTTTCAAGGGCAGAAAAGGAAATATATTTTGCATCGTGTTTTGTATCATGACCGGCGATGAAATGTGGATGCACTACGATAACCCTAAGCGTAGAAGATCTTTGGTTAAGCAGGCATCAATATTGGCAACAAAGCCGAATATCCTTGGTTCGAAATTTCTGCTCTGCATTTGGTGGGATCAGTTGGGTGTAGTTTATCGTGAGCTGCTCAAATTAACCGTAACCATAACGGGAGATTGCTATCGACTACAATTGATGATCCGAGCATGAAAGAAAAAACAGCCGTTATACGAGCAGAGACACGACAAGTGATTTTGCAACATGACAACGCTAAGCCAAATGTAGCAAAATGGATGAAAACTTAAAAACGCTTAAATTAGAAATCCTACCCCCACACGGATGTGCGTTGTGGTACACTGGATATCGGCTCGGAACGAGAAATCGGAGAGCCGAGTTCGAATTCCAGCTGAATTCATTGCATTCACTTACGCGCAAATACCCTTGGGAAAGGTATTAATCCGTTTCTTCCTTCCAGTTATGGGTTAAATAACACGACAGATTGGGTTCTATAGCCTTGGATGGCAACCAGTCTACCGCAGAAAGCAATGGCAACCTACTGCAGGATAATCTTCTGCCCAGTCAGTCATGTCTCTTTCGAGACATGATCGCCCAAGCGTGTTTCACGTATGGCACTTTAACTGACTGACCCCCACACGCCTTAATTCACGAGACACTGCCCGCCCGATTAACACTTCTTCCAATCGATGGCATATATCATAGCCTGGCTGGGCACTACTTTCAATCTTATAAAGATGCCAAAAATGGGTTGGCTCGTGGTTTGTCTTAAAAATTCGTATCATTTTTCCGATGTGGAATTCAAATACTGCCAGTAAAATATGAGGAATAGTTGTACCTAGCGACGGACAATACTTTTCGTAACATATTTTTTACTAATTTTGGTAAAGAAACACTATTTTTCTTGAAAAATCTAAGAAAACTTATTTAATGTCCTAATAAAAATAATAATAGTAATTGCTATGATTATTAATATTATTATTATTATTTTCAATTATTTCTTTAATTGGTGGCCTATTTCTCGAATTTAACCGTCAATTATATATATATATATTCGATGCATGGACAAAGCATATATTGGTAATGAAGCTATAATGCAAAAAGATACTTGTACATTTGTAGACATTATATATATATATATATATATATATATATATATATGTGTGTGTGTGTGTGTGTGTGTGTGTGTGTGTGTGTATTTGGCCCAATCGATTGGTTTGCTCGCGATAAAACTGATCAACGGCCTCGATCAGCTCTAATCAAACGTAATAAACAGATGTTCAAATTAATTATGCAATATCTGATTCCCTTCGATAATTGTCTACCGTCTATTTGCGGGGGGGAAGTTGATGAAGTGGAGTGGGAGGTGCTACCCACGCATCAGTTCGAATAAGATTAATTCTTTATTACTCTGTGTGGTAACAAAACAGAAGACTTACTGCGAGAAAGACGTAGTAATTTGGCCGCTTCACTGTAATGCAATGGTTTACAAGACTATTTCGCAGACTATTACTACTGTACGGATTTTTTAATACTTACTTGTCACATTTTATTTGTAGCCTTGTGCCAGACTAATAATAAACTGCGTAAATGATAATTACATTAATCAGTTTAATCATTTTAAGTTGAGTTTGTATATTTATCAAATCGGAAAACGAAATCAACTCAATGAATTCAAATTTGCTTAAGACTAATTATATAACCTGGTAAATATACGGATTCAGTTCACTTTGCACTTATTTCCAGTCACTAGTCCTTTTTCACATTATTTTTTTCTCTAGCGTATATGTATAGTCACAAAGAAATAAGTAATTGTACGAACAATGCTCTCCTATAAATTTGTTTTGACTACCGAGGTTTAAAAACGTCTGCTTTGTCGACTGTTTCTCTTGACGGTATATGGCTTTTATCATTGTTCTCACGTTTCTGGTGTGCAGTTATCATTATAATTAATATTTTTATTTTTCACTTCTGTTGTCGTTATTCTTAAATGAAATACTAGCAGTATAGCCCGGTGTTGCTCGGGTGTAATGAAAGCTTTAAAACTAATCCATGGTCCTGGAGCTCAGACTCTTTGGACGTTGGCACGAAAGACTAAAAAGCAATAGTTGTTTCCAGTTAAAGCGAAACAGTAGACTGAAAGAAAAATGAATGGATGCAAGTCAAAGTTTGATTTCCTGGTATCGATATCAAATAAGTTTTTTTCGTTGTAAACTGAATTTTGAAGGCTAAATAAGTTCTCTGAGTACATGGTATCATGGTTGAGACTAAGAACTACAATTATACCTACTTAGAGCCAAACCCGAAGCAAAAACTAAAATAAAAGTGCTGAAAAAAAGCACAGATATACAGGCAGATAAACAGACACGCACACAAACATCTTGCCTTTTATATATATATATATATTATTGATTTTCTGCACAATTGTAAGAACTGCAACCTTGAAACTTCTGAATATCGTTTCTTATGTATTTGTCTATGGGTGTATCAAATTTGATTACAATCGGACCACTCCTTCTATAACCCGATTTTTTCGATTATCGATTTTCGATATTTATCGGGGGTACCTCGACACAAAACCTAGCTAAGAACACTCGCAGATGCTTATAGTACAACTGTGTAAATTTTCAAGAAAATCGGTTCAGCCGTTTCGGAGTCTATAGGTAACGGACACACACACACACACACACACACACACAGACAAAGTTCCTTTTATAAATAAGTTTAGATTTAGATAGATATTGTTTGGGTGTGTTTCTACTTATCGTGTTCGTCCGTATCAACCACGACATTTTAAGAAAAGGTCCCGTCAACGGGGTTTCGATTACGCCAATGGTAACCCCTGATGAAGAGCAAAATCCCCAGATATATGGGCCATCTTCGTAAAGGATACTTGCAGCATCGAATATTAATCCTCCCGATGTCTACCGTTTTTGACAGTAGTGTAAACCAGACCGAGAATACAATAAACTTGTTTCTAAATTGTTTTACAGCATTTATGTCTAACTTTTTGACTCTATTGCTAATCACATAAATGTAACTCTTTTTGACTCAGCCAATGTGTTTTTTTTTTGTGTTTGTTTTTTTCTCGTGTGTAAACTGGACCACCGTTCACCATTTCGGCTTTATTGTAAACTGAACCACTGTCTGGTTTTTTTAAGTTAACTGTGTTCGATCTAACTACATTTTCAACTAGAGTGTAAACCGGACATCTCTATCCCTTTCCAACTCTTCTTTAAACCGGACTTTGTATAGCTTAACATTGACCTTACAGTCACCCGGATTTAACTTTATTTTTTGTCTCAACTGAATCTACGTTTTCCTTTTCCAATCTGTTGTAAAAGAGCCTGCGTTTATCCATCTATTACGTCACCTTGATTTTGTCCCATCAGACTCATATTCCTGATTCCTGATGAACTTCGTCAAGTCACATTTGCTTTGATGAAGTTCCTCAGAGAACGAAAGGCGTTGGCTAAGATAAGTTTTCCTTTTTTGTTATTCACACACACACGCATATATATATATATATATATATATATATATATATATAGTCATCCGCAGACAGATCTGTTTCGTTGTATCACAGTTCATCAGTACGTTTAGACTCCGATTGCTTTTTAACCCAGGATTGAAACCCGGCCGAATTGGCGTTAGTCGGCGATTCTACCTCTGAGCTATGGGCGGTCAGTAGAAGGAGGCAGATTTTTTAGTGTGTATAAATAGCTGAGAGTGTTCTAATTCATTGCTGAATGAACGATATATATATATATATATATATATATATATATATATATATATATATATATATATATATATATATATATATATATATATATATATAGTTTTAGGTTTTCCAGAAAGTTTATGCCGATTTTTAGTCGTTCACTGTAGAACACGTCAAATTTATACATGGATGTATTATGCTTACATTTCCGATTAGAGAACACTTCAAACTCTATCGAGAAATAAAGGATAAAATTACTTAATTTGTGTTAATTTTGCAACCCTATGAAAATAGAAGATTATAAAGTGCATTTAAGACACTTGATGCTTTTTCATTACGATTTGACTGTAGCCTTATTGATAAAGAACGTTCAGGCAGGCATCTCCCACTACAGATGACGACCTGATCAAGACATCGATTGAGTCACCCGCATTACACAACGCACGAAATGGCAGAAACTTCACTATCCATGCACTTAATGAAGCTTGAGTAATCAAATACCTACGATGATTGGGTACCATATGATCTGATTGAAAAAAAATCATTTAGATCGCATTTCTGTCCATGATTTGCTATATAAACACAATAAAAATGCACCCTTTTTAAAGAAAATTTTGACGGGTGATAAGAAATGGATCGTTTGCAACAATGTTTAGCGAAAAAGATCTTGGGGTAAGGTACATGAGCCAGCTTTAGCCATATAAATTGCAGGTCTTTATCCTGATAAAGTCATGCTGTGCATCTGGTAGAATTGGAAAGGAATCCTGTACTATGAGCTTCTGCTAAGTAACCTGGAAATCGATTCTGAAAAATGCTGCTCGTGACTGAACGAATTCAAGAAAAATGCCCAGAATTGTTAAACAGGAAAAGTGTTGTTTTCCGTAAGGATAATGCCAGACCTTTCGTTTCTTTGGTGACCCGGCAAAAATTGTTGTATCTTGACTGGGATGTGTTACCCCACCTGTCATATGCATCAGGCATTGACTCCTTCTTTTGATTTTCAGTTATTCAGGCAAAAACAATCTCAATGGTAAAAATTTTAATTCTTTGGATAACATAAAAATGTTTTGGCGATCAGGCAAAAACTGTTATAGCTTGGATAAAATGTGTTAACTGACCCGTCATTCTTTGGATGACATTAAAAAAATGAATATGTTCTTTGCCGAAAAATCACCATAATTCTGGAAAGACGGAACCTTTAAGTTGAAGAAAAAACAGAGAAGGTCTATGCAACAAAAGGGTTCATATTTACTTGAACAAATATTTAGTGGCATAATTTTGTTTTGTGTTTTAATTTCCCTTAAAACCGGTATGAACTTTCCAGACTTTAAATAGTAGACTTTGATAAACAGTAGCTACTCTGGCGTGTACGCATCGCTCATTCAGTGAAATGAATTAGATCGCGCTAGCTATTGGGCGCGTATAATGATATGCGCTAAAAAGTGTGTACAATTCCACCGAACGCCCATAGACCAGGGGTAGAGTCGCCGACTGATGCCATTTCGGTCGGGTTTCAATCCTGGCTGAGGGAGCAATCGGATTCTAATCGTACTGATGAGCTGTGATACGTCCAAACAGATCTGTCTGCTGGATGACAATATATATATATATATATATTGAGAGAGTGAGTTGTATAAAGTGCTTAATAACAGATATATTATTTTTTAACTTTTAAAAACACCTATTAATTCTCCATTTATGTTTAATATGAAATAATAATTACAAATTTAAATATTTTTATATAGTTTTAATCTCGGATATTTTAATATGATTTTTTTAAATCAATACCATTAGTCCCTATTTCTTTAAATATGAAATAAAATATTTTTCTCTTTTATTTATGTATAAAGTAAAATTCCGTCTATTTTAAATGCAACATATATTCTTAAATAAATAAAACCGTAATCACCATATAATATATGGACATCGCTAGCATTGTGTTAATCAGATATTTTTGTTAAAATTTAAATTATGTAATGGTTTGAGTTTTGATAAATAACAACTCAAATACGTGTATCTACTAAAATTAACGTTCAAACAAATAAATTAAATATTTCAGTTTTTAATCCATTTTGCTAATATTCAGAACTTTCCGTAGCATTGTCTGTTTACATTTGTTTACATTACAGAACAGAGATTGGTATTTACAAGAAATCGAAAATTTGTGATCATAAGGCTTGATTCGGCTTCGGTTAGACTGAGAAATTATTCGTAATGGAAAGGTCTAACATGCATCAGGTCAATTGATAGCTTTCTCTATATTGTTAGGAGTCGCAGGTTTGAATCCTGCTAAATAACACAAATTTTCATAACAAAATTTCTCAAAAAAAATAAGGCCAGTAAAGTTATTTATATAAATATACTGTTTAATTAACGTTGTGCGTTGTGGTACTGTTGATATCAGTGGATATCCGCTCGGAACGACAACTCGAGGATCCGAGTTTGAATTCCAGTTGAATTCGTTGCATTCACCTGCGCGCAAATACCCTTGAAAAAGGGTATTCATCCGTCTATTCCTTCCAGTTATGAAGGACAGATTGAGTTCTATAGCCTTGGCTGGCAACCAGTCTACCGCAGAAAGCAATGGCAACCTACTGCGGGATAATCTTCTGCCCAGTCAGTCATGTCTCTTTCGAGACATGATCGCCCAAATGTGTTTCACGTATGGCACTTAACTGACTGACTAAAAATAATAGTTGGAAATATAATTAAGACCTACCGGTCATAAAGTGGGGGATCGGTTTTCTATTGTTATCAAGTACTAAACTGATCACCCATTAATTATAGTTAATATAATAATGTAATATAATCCATCTCTTCTCACTTCAGCTATATGTCAAATAACAGGACAGTTTGAGTTCTATAGCCTTGGTCGGCAACCAGTCTACCGCAGAAAGCAATGCCAACCTACTGCGGGATAATCTTCTGCCCAGTCAGTCATGTCTCTTTCGAGACATGATTGCCCAAGCGTGTATCACGAATAGAATTTAACTGACTGTTTAATTAAAAACAGAATATCTACTCATATACAGGTATCTATTAAAAGTGATGTTAAAACAAATAAATTGAATATGTCAGTTATATATTTAATCCATTTCATTAATCTTCGGAACTTTTTGTAGTATTGTCGTTTACATTACGATCCGCGTTCAGAGCAGAAATTGGTATTTACGACAATTCGAAAATTTGTGTTTGTTATGCTTAATTCGGTTTCGCTTAGACTGGGATTAGAGTTATGCTGTGGGGTGCTGTCTGTCTTGGAGATAAATCTGCGCTGATTCTTGTTGACGATTGGTTGAATAGTAAAAAATACTGTCAAATATTAGAGAGAGTACTACTCTCACTATTTGAAACCAATCAAATTGACAAGAATGTTTAACTTTTGCAGGAAGGAATCAAGTCACAGACATGGGTGGCCCACAGCCCTGACATGAATCCTATAGAACACGTTTGGGAGCACCTTGACCGAAAACGAGAGCGTGTAATCAAAACCACGTCAGTGGCAACCGTTAAAGAAACATTGCTGAACGAGTGGCAAAATATGGATCAGACAATTGTTGATAATTTGATCAAATCCATGAAAAATCGAATACAAGCAATAAAATTAGCAAATGGAGGACCTATTTCTTATTAGTTCAAAACATTATATTGAGTTGGGATCGCATAATTAAATTTCAAAATTGGATGTAGTTTATTTCTTTTGGCTAAAACTGACGCCAATTCGGTCGGGTTTCGAGCCTGGGTTATGTAGTAATCGGAGTCTAACCGTACTGATGAGCTGTGATACAGCGAAACAGATCTGTCTGCGTATGACAATATATATATATATATATATATATATATATATATATATATATATATATATATATATATATATTAGAGAGAGAGAGAGAGAGAGAGTAAAAAATACATAAAAATTTGTTAAGTAATCCTAGAGGATTCTAGTAATATTGTTTAAATATGAAAACTGATCCAACAGAGTGCTCAGTGTAAATTTCATTTACAGAGCAGATATGCATAAGTTTCATCAGTAAATTTAGATCACATTTAGGGTGAATAGCTATTTCAGCATGTCCTTACAGTAGACTTTATATAAACTGAGATATAAAAAGATGTTGTGTACTATGCACCAATACATAGAATGGAGAAAAATTAAAAATTTCTTGTACCGGAAGCAAGGGTTAATAATAATAATAATAATAATAATAATAATATATATATATATATATATGGCTTTAAAAGTAATATTACAGGGATAATATTTAAAACAAAACCAACCGAATTCGCCCCCGCTTTTAACTGGGAGAACTTACTGTAAAATATAAAGATGTGTGAGAAATGAATTGGTCAATTAAAAAATTCTTGTACCGGAAGCAAGGGTTCTCATTACGTTTGAGCTCTCTAGAGAAGAAGATTTTAAAAACAGTTTCCATTTCTGCGATATACGCATCACTCTTTAGAAATGAATTGAGTTGTTTCGGTGACTGGCGTGTGTATACACTGCTTATATACAACACGTTAAAATTTCCAGCTTCTTATTCCATGCGCCTATGGCTTATTGGGTAGCAACTCCGACTGACACCGAATTGGACGAGTTTCGATCCCGGCTAGAAGCAATTGGATGTTTTTAGCTGATGAGTTGTGATACAGTAAAACAGGCTTGTATGTGGATGACTTATATATATGAATATATATTGCTTTAAAAGTAATATTTTTAATATTACAGGGATATAAGTTAAAACAAAAAACGACCGAATTTGCTCTCGCATTTAATTGGAAGAACTTACCGCAAAATATAAAGATGTGTGAGAAATGAATTGGTCAATGATGGGAAAGGGAAATGAACTGCTAGAGACTGATCACAGCAAGGCCCATCAAACACTCTCGCTGCAAAACCTGATGTAAACAGACTCCAACACTTTTAAATGGAAAAGTGAATATGAATTGGCCTATACGGAAACTCAATTCACATTAAACGCTATGGTAGACTGTCTATTTTTTTATAAGATATTCCCAAATTGAGGAACAATAAGTGTTACATATAAGTTCATTTTCTTGCCAGGTATAGTCCCTGATTTTCAGTGTAACATGCTCTTTGATTCTAGTATCAAGCCGCTGGGTGGTTCTTCCTATGTAGCTGACACTGCAGCCACAATCATATTTATTAACCCTCTAGGGCCATTCGTATCATATTTGATACAGTATTTCCCTATAAGGAAACATTTGGTATTTCCCTATAAGGAAACATTTGGTATTCATTGACTGAGCAGTCAGTACTGCTTTCATTTGAAATTTATAAAATATTTCTCTTAAAAAATTTTCAGGAAAATATTTCTTTCAAGGCTTGTTTTCATACTGTATAAAATATGATACGAATGGCCCTAGAGGGTTAACTACAGAATTTATTTGATGAGGAGGGAAGAACGTCCTTACGATTTGTAGATAGAACAGATCTAGTACTAAACACAACACGCATCTCGGCAGAAAAATAACACTTCTGTGTATCTGAAGAAATTTGCCTAGTTAGTTTTTCACCCTTCTCTCCAATCCACGGAAGTCTTAAATACACCGAACATTTAGGTATAACTTCTGGCTTAATCTTTCTGAAGTCAGCGATCTTGTTACGAATCACCAAATTGACAACAGTGGGTAGATACCCACTATCATATAAAGTTCTTGTTATAAAATTAATCTCACAATCGAGCAACTCATTAGAACAGATCATCAATGCTTTATAGGTTTTATGAGGTTTATTTTGAGTATTTTAGGGCAAAAAGAATTTCAGTTTGTGCATGAACCCGAATTTCTATACACTGAGGTACAGAAAGATGTTGGTGTACTATGTACCAATATATTAAGGAAAGCAATGTGGAATTAAACTCTTTCTCAATAGTAAACTTCAAAGAATGATGGAGATTATTAAGGGAGGAGAGAAATTGATCAGCCTCAGCTTCATCATTAAGTAAGCAAAATGTATCACCAACATAACAACGATACAGTGGGGGGAACAAATTGGATAATTAAATAATTTCTCCTCATAAAACCCAACAAAAATATTTATTAGCGAACGCAGGACTGAAAGGGGAACACATCGCTACACCGTCAATTTGACGGTACATTATATTGTCGAAAGTAAATTCAACAGATGAAGTGTCAAACATCATTAATTCCTCCAAAATTACTTCAGTCTCTAGCAGTTCATTCCCCTTTCCCATCATTGATCAATTCATTTCTCACGCCTATTATATTTTACAGTGAATTCTCCTAATTAAAAACCGGTTGTTTTTGTTTTAAATTTTATCCTCATTATATTCTGTATTATTAAAATTATTACTTTTAAAGCAATACCCAAGTTCTGTACCACAAAAAATATGTTTAAATATCTATATATATATATATATATATATATATATATATATATATAGAGAGAGAGAGAGAGAGAGAGAGAGAGAGGAAGTTCAGGTGTGATGATGCTTAATGCCAAGGCTGTTGTTTTTCAGTGGTTTACTAATAAAAAGTTATTTTGGCAAGCAGGTATATATATATATATATATATATGTATGCACACACACACACACACACACACACACACACACATATATATATATATATATATATATATATATGCCGACAAGATAGCATCAACACAACACAATACAGACATAAAAAAAATTCGAACGGGAAAAAGCTAAGGCTTTCTTAAGCTTTTGGTAGAGTCTTAAGAAAGCCTAAATACCTCAGATATTAGACAATTTATAGTTAAATATATATCGGAAACAAGGAAATTGGCCAAAATATAGAAAAAATAAAATAAAGAACTTGTTAACGAAATTTAACAGGTATTTATGCAAACTGAAGCAATGAAGTAAAAATTAGTGAAAAAAAAAAACTAAAAAAAAACAAAATACTTTCTATACAATAATAACTGAACACCCCTTTTGAATCATATTCATACTAACATTCCAACAAATGCCCTGAAAATTTCATGGTTTCATTGTACTGATATATTTTTCACATCATGAATGAATGTCTTTTTATATCCGGCATATTTTCCTGCTCTTTTCATGAATAATTAAAGATAATGAAGTTAATAGGACCGTTTTTCACCTTCTTTTTCAACAAATATATATATATATATATATATATATATATATATATATATATATATATATATAATCAAATAAGAAATAGACAAACGAATTTATTCACTTATATTTAATTCATGAAACCAGAAAGCGCTAAACGCATTATCCGGCAATATTTGAGTGAAATGAAAAACAGGATTTTTCCAGCGTTTGTGTATTTTGGCAATTAATAAAAATCAGAAATTAATTTTTCATTATAAAATACGTTGTTATGATAAAAAAGTTGAAGAGAGAAAAGTGAATAAACATGAACAAAAACAAAACAAAAATAAACAAAATTGGCTAGACTATATACCCATAACATATATTTGACAAAAAATAATGCCAATTTTAAATTTTAACCGTCCGCTCTCCTTTGTGGGTATGTGTACTCGCATTGATGCAAACATAACATTATTGACAAAGTTCTAAAATACGAGACGCGTCGCTTATATATATATATATATATATATATATATATATATATATAGTTATCCGTATACAGCCCTGTTTTGCTGTATCAGAGTTCATCAGTACGTCTAGATATCCGATTGCTTCAAAACGGGATTGAAGCTCGACTGATTTAACATAAGTCTGGTGTTTTACTCCTAAGCTATCTTCGCACGCCATGATAATGGGAGACTTTAGCATGTTATATACATAATGAAAACAAATATATGTGTATGTGTGTGTGTGTGAGAGAGAGAGAGAGAGAGAGAGAGAGAGCAGAAAGATAATGTAGCTTTTAGCTAAAATAAGATTTATATACGTATATATAGTTAGAAAAAGAAGGAATGACATTCTGTCATATAGAGAATTCATATATATATATATATATATATATATATATATATATATGCAGTCAAACATACAGATTTTTGTGCGAGTACTTTAATACACGCTTAAGATTCATATGTGGACACACGAACATTCGCACGTAGTTCCGTTTTGTTATCTATTTACAAAATTCCAAATCAAACGAGTGGATAAACACTGAACTTTCACGCAAATTCTCCAGTGAACCGATCCAGTTATGCCAACAAAAATCAGTGGCATTTATGGACATTTTAAGCCAGAAACACAAGGGCAAATATTGGTAAAAGTCATCATCGTACTGAAAAGCATCTGTATCACATTTTTCTGTAAGCGTCTATCACTATTATTATTATTTGCATATTGACACAAAAGGGCTTTTAGTTTTGGAAACAAGTGACATCAAGGCTTCTCAAATTTACCCTATTTTTTTTTAATTTGTCGTCGGCTTAAAAACTCTCGTACTCAACATCATTCCATTTCTCAATCTATTCCAATCTTTTTGCAAATGGCCGTTCCAACTGATTTAATCATTATGGACACAGTGATTTCTTTAAGCTCTAACGTGAAGAAAAGTATGATCACCGAAGTTACGCAATTTTTTTCTTTTAGGCTTTTTTTTATCGTCCTTTCCTTCTTAGATGAAGTGTGAACATTTTTTGTAGAGTAGAACTCAGTGTTTTTTCTCTCTTCTTTACTACTGTGACAATTCTTCCTATTTATAGAGTAGCCACATTTCGAGTAGGGATGTAGCGGATCAGAAATTAATTAAAATCAACCTTCTTCTTCATTTTTACAAAAATTCACAATGACGTGTAAAATCCTGGTTTTCCTAAGTAGAAAAAGGATTGACATCTGTTTAACGAAAAAGTCGAAACCAGATTTCGCAAGTAATTGTTAACTTGATTTTTTACCAATGGGAGCGACTTACAAGACTTGCGGACTTAGCGATCCAGTGCTAAATTCAAAAAGACTATATAAATGACCCCGGCGTCAGTCAAGAGTGAGAGATGGGAGCCGAAAGACGAAAGAACTAAAATGTAACCAACTTCAAATCGACCCGGAGATAAGGTCAGGTCGCACCTTGTTCTCTTTCTCCTTATCTAGTTCAACAATTACTACTAGAACATTTTGTACGAACTCTCGATACCATTAACTCAACTTTATCATTGAACACGAACTCTACCCATAATTTCTTATTAATGTTTCTAATTGAACATTAACTTCTACACTAATCCACACATTCCAACCTGATGACAACCAATCTTCTGATGATGGAAAACATTCTGATGATTATAACTCTGCATAAAACTTTTAAGCTGTAGAGAGTTCGGTTAAGTCTGACACAAGGCCGAATCAAAGAAACATTAACCAACTCCCTACGCTACAGGGATTTGAGGAGTAGTTGATTTAATCAACCTTTCTTGTTCTATGTAAGAGTATTTAATAAACCTCTTTTTTTTATTTTCTATACTTAGTCTTCTGATTTTTCGATACTCTAAGTACAGTCTTCCTAATTCTCGGTAATTTTCAACAAAGACAATATTGCAACAAAACTCACAATTGTTGTTCACCGACACAACTCGATATAAATATGTATAAATAAACAGAGCTAAGGAACTTCGACTTAAGCCTTTTGCGAAGTGAATACAGCAGCATTGTTAAAGAGTTATATAGCCTAGGTGATGAAAGGGTTGTTCGTTAGCAGTAGTGAGTTCAATCTCTGTGTCAATACTGCAGAAACTCATATATTTTGATTCACTAGAATAAATGAAGAAGCGATTCAAAAAAAGCAAGTGATGGTTGGATTAATATCTGTTGTGTCGTGAAAATAAGATACAAACAAATCAGTGGTTAGTCTGAGTGGTAAAAACTAAGGAACACACAATAAGGTTTATTGTACAAAAGTACAAATACCACACAATAGTCACTATGCACAAAAATGGAGCGTAGAGTACTTCCGTCCGTTCCTGGTCGTCTTCTGGTCATCAGCTCGCTCGTAATCTACTGCGTGGTGTATTTATAATGGGTGACAGTCCATTGCTAAGGGAGACAAATTCTTCCATTACGACACTATCAAATAACGTTTAAGCATGGATTAAATACAATCTATGCTCATGAATTGAATAAAAAGAGTAAGAAATCTGGATTCTACAAAGACCGAAATGTATGATATAACGACTCGAATATATACATATACGAATTGTAAGGCATGTATAATGATAATCCCTTATTTGAAAAATTCATAGTTTAAATTTATTTGTGTCTATAATTTAATTTTTGTTATTCTAGCTATTAATATTAGCATTTATGCTAATGTTTATTAATATTTTTACTATTGGACTCTCCAGAGAGTGACTTTATTCTTAGAGGGGTTTTATTCACCTTGTTAAATCAATTTAACATTGCGTTAAACGTATAATAAAATCAACGATCACTCAATGCGTAGCCATTGAGCGCATTTCACACTGTTCCCGCCAAAATGTTATCACCCCGATTAGAAAGCTCAAATACAACTTACGTTTCTTTATTCTTCGTAAATCGTAATACAGCATCTCTAGAGGCTTGTTGACATAAAACTTATTTTCTCTTTATTTTTTATATTTTGCTTGCGTTTTATTCAAATTTACCATTTTTTATGTTCCGTCTCTTTTTTCCCACTTTTACTTTGCATGTCTGTACGTTTATTTGCAGAACTGTTCAAACAGCCCAACACACATTTGTTTTCCAACGTTGACCAAATAGTCTTTACATCTCCAATGTTTAAAATATTTTTCTTGTACGTTGTTTCTTTAGAATATTATTATTTTCTATTGAGTTGCTCAGCGCATAAATTCGTATTAAACCAATCACTTCGCTAATGGCGTTTATCTCCCCTTGTTAGTCAAGCAATAAAGTTTGTTGGACATGTATATATACAACCCACAATTTTCCCGCCTTTAAAACTAGCTGATGTTTCAAATGTTCAGTAAATGATTTTTTTTCTTTTTAGCGGTTAGGAAGAAAACGATTTTGCTTTCATCTGGTTGCATGCATTTGTTTTGCTAAGATTTGTATCATTTTTTTCTTCTGTTTCAGTTTGTATTTCATTCTTTTCTTACTCTATTTCATTACGTATTTCATTCTTTGTTTTTCCTCAGTTTTAGTTTATATTTCTTTTACTTTTTTTCACTTTTCTTCTTTTTCAGTTTGTATTTCATTCTTTTCTTACTTTTTTTAATATTTCATCTCTATTTCATTACGTATTTCATTCTTTGTTTTTCCTCAGTTTTAGTTTATATTTCTTTTACTTTTTTTCACTTTTCTTCTTTTTCAGTTTGTATTTCATTCTTTTCTTACTTTTTTTAATATTTCATCTCTATTTCATTACGTATTTCATTCTTTGTTTTTCCTCAGTTTTAGTTTATATTTCTTTTATTTTTTTTCACTTTTCTTCTTTTTCAGTTTGTATTTCTTTCTTTGTTTTTCTTTCTGTTTTCAATTTATACATCATTACGTTTTCTCTGTTTCAGTTTGTATTTAATTTTATTTTTTTTTCTTATGCTTTTATATTATATAACTTTTTTATTTTTTCTTCTCTCTCAGTTTGTATTTCATTCTTTGTTGGGTTTTTTTTCTGTTTTTAGCTTATATTTCTTTCTTTTTATTTTTCCTTCCCTTTTTTAGTTTGTATTTCTTTCTTGGTATGTTATGTATTCTTCTAATTTTAGAATTTCTTTCTTTCTTTTTTCTTTTTCTGTTTGTGTTTCTTTGTTTTTATTTTTCTGTTTTAGTTTACATTTCTTTCTTTTTTATTTTTTCTTCGTTGTCTCATTCTTTGTTTTATTATGTTCTTAATTTATATTCCTTTTTTTCTTTTTTCTTTTTCTTTCCTTTGTTCAGTTTGTGCTTCTTCTAATGTTATTTTTTCTTAGTTTATACATCTTTCTATTTCACTTTTTATCTCTGTTTCAGTTTGTATTTAATTTTGTCTATATTTGTTCTTATCTTTTTATTCTATATTACTTTCTTTTTATTTTTTCTTCTCTTTCAGTTTGTATTTCTTTTTGTTGTTTTTTTTTCTGTTTTTAGCTTATACTTATTTCTTTTATCTTTCCTCTTCTATTTTAGTTTGTATTTCTTGGTATTTTATGTATTTGTCTAATTTTAGAATGTATTTCTTTCTTTTTTTTTTCTTTTTCAGTTTGTATTTCTTTGGTTTTTTTTGGGGTTTTTTTTGTTTTAGTTCATATTTCTTTCTTTTATATTTTTTCTTCGCTGTTTCATTCTTTGTTTTCTTCTGTTTTTACTTTATTTTTGGGATGTGCGTTGTGGTGCATTAGATATCGGCTCGGAACGAGAAATCGGGAAGCCGTTCGAATTCCAGCTGAATCCATTGCATTCACTTACGCGGAAATACCCTTGGGAAAGGTATTAATCCGTTTCTTCCTTCCAGTTATGGGTTAAATAACAGGACAGATTGGGTTCTATAGCACTTGGTCGGCAACCAGTCTACCGCAGAAAGCAATGGCAACCTACTGCGGGATAATATTCTGCCCAGTCAGTCATGTCTCTTTCGAGACATGATCGCTCAAGCGTGTATCACGTATGGCACTTAACTGACTGACTCTTGGGAAAGGTATTAATCCGTCTCTTCCTTCCAGTTATGGGTTAAATAACAGGACAGATTGGGTTCTATAGCCTTGGTCGGCAACCAGTCTACTACAGAAAGCAATGGCAACCTCCTGCAGGATAATATTCTGCCCAGTCAGTCATGTCTCGAAAGAGACATGATCGCCCAAGCGTGTATAACGTATGGCACTTAACTGACTGACCTTATTTTTCTTTCTTTTATTTTTCTTTTTCTTTTCTGTTTTAGTTTGTGCTTTTTTGATTGTCATTTTTTCTTAAGTTTTTAATTTTCTTTTTCTTTTTCTTAAGTTTTAATTTTCTTTTTCTTTTTCTTTTTTAAGTTTCTTTTTTACATTTTTTATCTCCGTTTCAATTTGTATTTATTTTTCTTGTTTTCTTATACTTCTTTTTTCTTTTTTCTTTTTTCTTCTTGTTTCAGTTTTTTTTTCTTTGTGTTTATTTCAACTTCTGTTTATAGTTTATATTACTAGATTTTTCTTATAAGTTTCAGTTTGTATTTATATTTTCTTTCTTTCCTTCTCTTCTCTGTTTTATTTATATTTCCCTTCTTATATATTTTCCTATTGACTCAGCTTATATTTCTTTCTTCTGTATTTTTCTTGTCTTTTTCAATATTCCTTTCTTTGTTTTTAGTTCATCTTTATATTTTGCTGTTTTTAGTTTATATTTCTTTTTTGTATTAATTTTTATTCCTTGTTTTAATTTCTATTTTCTTTTGTGCTTCTTTTTTATTTTTTATTTTTTTGTTTATATTTCTACAATTTTTAATGTTTCTATTCTGTTACAGTTCGAATTTCTTTTTTTAATTTTTATTTTTTTAAAGTTTATTTTGTGTTTTATTGTCTCCTTTTTTATTATTTTTTTTACACTGTTTGAGTTTTTTCTTCTGTTTTTAGCTTATGTTAGTTTTTTCATTTTTATTTTTCGTCCCTGTTTTAATTTGTATTTATTTGTTTTTTTTTTGTTTCAGTTTATATTTCCGCCTTTTTTATTTTTTAAATGTTTTAGTTCATATTTCTACATTTTTGAAAAATTTTTCTTTGTTTCAATTCGAATTTTTTTTTGTTTTTATTTTTCCTTAAATTTTTAGTTTATGTTTCATTTTCTCTTTTTAATTTTTTTCTACACTGTTTGAGTTGTATTTCTTATTTTATTTCATTTTTTCTGTTTTTATGAACGTGGGTGACCCTCAAGGCACTATCCAATGTCCTACACCTTTTATGATTTTCATCAACGATCTCTCTGATGTAATCAGATCCCAAGTAGGCATTTATGCTAACGATACCACCATTTACTCCCGCCTCGCTGAGAAATTTGCCGATGCCGACAAAACTAACTTTGCTGCTGCCCTCGAAAAGGACTTCCAGTCAATGGTAGACTGTGGTAAGAAATGGCACGTAAACTTTAATGCTTCCAAAACGAAGCTGCTATCCTTTAACCATCATAGACAATCTTTCCTACCTGCCATCAGCATGGATCACGCTAATCTTCCTAAGAGCATTACACTGCATCTCCTCGGCCTCACTCTCTCAACTGAACTGAAGTGGAACTACAACATTGTATTAATAGCTAAATCTACTGCCGAAAAGGTCGGGTCCCTGTGTCGGGCTAGGAAGTTTTTCTTTTCTAAATCCATCATGCACATTTACAAATCGACCATCCGCCCGTGCAATGAATACTGCTGTCATATCTGGTCAGGCAACCCTGCTGTTCACCCTGGAGTTCTCGACAAGATCCAAAGAAGAATCTGCAATGTAGTCATGCTTATTTTATATTTCTTACTTACTTTTTTTTCTGTTTCTGTAATTTTTTCGTTGTTTTTTTCCTATTTTTAGTTTACATTTTTCTTTTTATTCTCTGTTTCAGTTTGTATTTTTTCTTTGTGATATGTCCCGAAAAGATATATATCATTCGAGGTAGCTAAACGGTTTAGGCAAATTTAACCGGATAGAACAACCTAGTATATAGACGTAATGGACGGTACTCATCTTATGCAGTTTCCTGAGACGTTGGCGTAGTCAATAGACGTAGACCTTTAGACATAGATCTCTAGTCGAAAACCTGCAAACCTCTAGTGGTAGACCTCTATGCGTCCTCGCCTTATTTGGTATTTATGACTGCCACCAGCCAATCACATTACTGTGAGGGGGAACCAAGGTGTATGCATATTTATTACATATTCATGACATCACTTTGTTATTTTATTTTGCTTTTAGTGCATATTATTTTTTGTTTTATATTTTTTCTCTGTATCAGTGTGTATTTCTTTCTCTCTTTTTTATTTTCCCTCTCTAGTTCATATTTCTGGCTTTCTTTTTTATTATTTTTCACTTTATATTATTTCTTTCTTTTTTATTTTTAGTCTCTGCTTCGTTTTGTATTTCTTTCTTTTTTTTTCTAGGCTTACAGCCTAGAAAAAATACACCGGTTCTCGCTCGATCACCGAAGTTAAGCAACGTTGAGCCTGGTCAGTAGTTAGATGGGTGACTGCTTGGGAATACCAGATGCTGTAAGCGTTTAGTGACGTATGTGTGTTATGGTGAAGTGGATATCGGCTCGGAAAGAAAAATCGGTGAGCCGAGTTCGAATTCCAGTTGAATACCCTGCATTCACTTAAGCACTGGTACCCTTGGGAAAGATATTAATCCGTCCCTTCCATTCAGTTATGGGTTAAATAACAAGGGTAGAACTTGGGGACCTTGCCCTTAAAAACAAATTCCAATGAATCTTGATACTCGAAAAGAAAAATGTATTACTAGATAGAAAAACTTATATAAACAACAATAAATTGTTGAAAGAAAAAGGCATTACTGGCAATAAATAAATATAAGTTTAGTTGGCAATAAATGACCCGCCGAGGTGTTGATATGCCATAACAACCAACAATTTTTTTTTCTCCTCAGTTTCAGTTTGTATTTCTTAACTCTTTTATTTTTTTTTCTTGTGTATAATTCATACTTCATTCTTTTTTTCTGTATTTCAGTTTGTATTTTTCTTTTTTTTTCTTCTGTTTTTAGTTTATATTTTCTTATTTTTCTTTTGTTTTGGGTATTTTTTCTGTTTGTCTTTATATTTTATACTTTTTATTTTTTATTTTTTTATTTTTCACTTTTTCACTTTTTCTTTTTCTTTTTCAGTTTGCATTTCTTTCTTTGTTTTTGTTTCTTCTGTTTTTAAACAATTTTTCTGTCATTTTTATTTCTTTTTCTTTATTTTGGTTTGTATTTATTTTTCTTCTATTTTTAGATTATATTTCTTTCGTTTTCATTTTATTTTCTGTTTTTAGTTTTATATTTCTTCCTCTCTGTTTTATTTTACTTTTTTCGGTTTCTATTCATTTTTTCCCTTTTTTCTGCTTCAGTTTATATTTCTTTTTTTCATTTTTCCTTCTCTATTTTAATTTGTATTTCTTTCTTTTCTTTTCTTTTTTCTTCTGCATTTCGTATTATTTGTTTATTTCAGTTTCTATTCATTTTTTTTCCTTTTTTCTGCTTCAGTTTATATTTCTTTTTTTTCATTTTTCCTTCTCTATTTTAATTTGTATTTCTTTCTTTTCTTTTCTTTTTCTTCTGCATTTCGTATTATTTGTTTATTTCAGTTTCTATTCATTTTTTTCCTTTTTTCTGCTTCAGTTTATATTTCTTTTTTTTTTTCATTTTTTCCTTCTCTATTTTAATTTGTATTTCTTTCTTTTCTTTTCTTTTTCTTCTGCATTTCGTATATATTTGTTTATTTTTATTTTTTTCTCTCAATTTTAGTTTGTATTTTTAATTTTTTTTCTTTTGCTTGTATTTTGTATTAATATATTTCTTTTAATTTTCTTCGCTGTTGCAGTTTAATTTTTTTATTTTATATTTTTTCTTGTCTTTATTCTTTTTTTATTATTTTTTCTTGTATATTTCAGTTAGTATTTCTTTTTGTTTTATTTCTCTTTCCGGTTTCAGCTGATAATTCTTCTTTATTTTATGTTTATTTTTCTTTTTTAATTTATATTTTTTTCTTTGTATTTTATCAATTTTTATTTCTTTTCTTTTTCTTTATACTTTTTCTCTTTTTTTAAAATTTATATCTCTTTCTTCATTTTCTTCTTTTCTTTATCAGTTTGTATTTATTTAATTATTTATTCATTCTGTTTTTAGTTTATGTTTCTTTCTTTTGTTTTCGTTTTCTATTTTTAGTATATATTTCTTTTAATTATTTATTCTTTTTTGCTTCAGTTTGTAGTGATTTCGTTCTTTTTTAATTTTTTTCTTTTAAGTTTAAATTTCGTTCTTTCTTTCTAATTTTTCTTCTCTATTTATATTTTTCTTTTTCTTTCTTACGATCTTTCTTTATTTTGTTTTTCTTTCGTTTGTAGTGAATTTCATTCTTTCTTTAGTTCTTCTGTCGTTTCTTTCTTTTTCTTTTGTTTCTTTCGGTCGTCTCCTCTTTAGGCCTTTCTGTAGTTTTTCTTTCTTTTGTTTTTTATTTCATTCTTTCTTTACTTTCTTCATTCTTTCGTTTTTTTATCCGTTGCTCTTCCTGACCTTTTTACTTTTTCTTACGTTCTTCCTTTTCTTAATTCTTTCTTTTGTTTTTTATTTCATTCTTTCTTTACTTTCTTCATTCTTTCGTTTTTTTTATCCGTTGCTCTTCCTGACCTTTTTACTTTTTCTTACGTTCTTCCTTTTCTTAATTCTTTCTTTTGTTTTTATTTCATTCTTTCTTTACTTTCTTCATTCTTTCGGTTTTTTTTTATCCGTTGCTCTTCCTGACCTTTTTACTTTTTCTTACGTTCTTCCTTTTCTTAATTCTTTCTTTTGTTTGCGCTTTTCCGTTATTGTTTCTTTTGTTCTTTGTTTTAATTTGTTTTTCTTTCATTTCATTTATTTTTCAGGTTGAATTAGCGACTAAGTTTGCATTCAAATCAAATTTAATGACCTCCGATATTATTCCTGAACCTACTTTTGCAATAATAAAGAATAATGATGTGAATATTAGTTATAATAAATCATCGAAAAAAAATTAAAATATCTTTTTTTGTTTCAGGATCTAATGTTTTCACTTTGGTGGTCATAGTAACTCATATGGTGTGTTAATAAACATATTGGGATCTCGAATATATTCAATAGCTGACTGGGACATTCCGACCGAAAAAATGCATTCGTTTCCTCGTAAATGAGTTAATACAGAGCATTTAAAGTTTGATATTTTTTATTGCTTCGCCTCATGAAAGGCAATAAAACGCTTATGCAATGACAGAGAGTGATACAGAATTAGAAAGGTTTTTTAGTAGAAAGGAGGGAGGAAAGGTTCTAAAAGACGATGACTATTGATATTGCATTTAAATTTTTGAAGATTGTAGATATCAGAGAAGCAAGAAATTAGACATAAGTTCAACAGTTGAAAAGTGACAGAAAAATATTTTATTGTAGAGGTGGTGGTTGCATATAGGTATTTCAACAGTAAAAGATGGAACCTAACTGCCAATCTAGTAGCACACTAATATTCATGTAGTCATTTTAAAAACGAAAAATGAAAATTACCACCATACTACAAACCCTTGAATTATATATATATGTGTGTGTGTGTGTATATATATATATATGTGTGTGTGTCTGTGTGTGTATATATTGACGTAAATTAATAAATGTACATATGAGGAGGGTGTACATATGTATAGTATTATTAATCAGTGCTCATTGTATGAACAGAACTGTATTATATATATATAATAATAATAATAAATATACATATTATCCTAAGTCTATGGCACGACTTCAAAACCTAACCATAATTATATATATATATATAATAATTATGATTAGGTCTTGAAGGCTGTCACAATGCGTTTAGTAAAATAAAGAAAGGTAAGGAAGTTTATTCATTAATATTTCTAGATTAAAATCTCATCTTCAGAATGGTAGAAGAGCTTGTGTTCGAGTCCGTGCTTTTCAACGAATGGTAATTCCTGGATGCTGCTGCTGCTGCTGCTGTCGTTAATTGTAGTGTGTGTGTGTGTGTGTGTGTGTGTGTGTGTGTGTGTGTGTGAGCTAGAGCATGTATATGTGTGTGTGTTCATGGTATATATATATGTGTGATTGATAGTTGGGATCTTTTTATGGTCTGATGGTATCAGTCTGCTTTAATATGTGATTTATCTAAGTATGTGTTGACCTGAACGTTAGTTTGACTTTTGCCAAAGTGGAAGAGGGCTTTTTTATGACCAGTGTGTCATGTGTGCGTGTTTATGTGCGTATACTTCTTGTATTTAATTTTACTTTATTTTATGTATATACTATCAGTATAGACCGGCGTTGCTCGGGTGTAATGAAAGCTTTCATATATATATTATCAATTTTCTGCACTATTGTAAGAACTGCAACCTTGAAACTCCTGAATATCGTTTCTTATGTATTTGTCTATGAGTGTATCAAATTTGATTAAAATCGGACCACTCCTTCTATAACCCGATTTGTTCGATTATCGATCTTCGATATTTATCGGCGGTACCTCGACACAAAACCTACCTAAGAACACTCGCAGATGCTTATAGTACAACTGTGTAAATTTTCAAGAAAATTGGTTCAACTATTTCGGAGTCTATAGGTAACGGATACACACACGCACACACACAGACGCACACACACACAAAGTTCAATTTATATATATATATATATATATATATATATATATATATATATTTTGTTTTATTTATTTCATTTTTTTCTCGCTTTCGTGATCACCAAAGTATTTTTGTAACTATTATTTTGAATTTTTTTTATATAATCTTTTCTAATACACATCATGGTGTGATGAAGAAGGCCACAAACTTACTGAAAGTAAAGTTTCATCGTCAAAACGTTTATTTTATTATTGAGATGAAAGATTATGCAGAACTCATGCAGGCAGTCCGGCGGTTGTTTGTGGCTTGGTCATTTGAGGTATGTTGAAAAGTGGCCGCCCCCGATGGTGTTGGGCACCGTGTTGCTTTTGAGACATCGTTTTAGGAAGTTGATTTGGCATTCTATCTTTGCACGTTTCTCGGACAGTTCAAATCGCTCCCTGAGGGTTCCAAATTCATCCTGGCTCAGGTGTAGGGAGAGTAAAGTATTGTAATTTGCTTGAAGTATTGTGTATATTAGGATTATGGTTAGGTTTTGAAAGCTGTCATGATGCGTTTAGTAAAATAAAGGAAGGTCAAGAAAAACCTAACCATAATCTTAATATACACAATGCTTCAAGCAAATTACAAAACTTTCCTATATATATATATATATATATATATATATATATATATATATATATATATATTATTATTATTATTGTTGTTGTTGTTGTAAAACGTACCAAGAAAACAGTATCACTAATAATGACTAAAATCATTAAGTCCTACAGTTAACAAAATGGTAAATTTAGTTGTCAATCCCAAAAGGTAATACCAAATGAAACAAACAAAGCAAAAGCTGTGTTCGAAAGAAAAAAACCCAAGACGAAAACCTTAACAGTAAAGAGCTCATTACGAAAGTACGAAAGTAGAGCAAAGATACGAACTAAATCTAAAAGTGAGCCAAAGGCGACCGCTGTTTCACTCGCCGGATCGTCAGGACAAGGCTCTGATATATATATATATATATATATATATATATATATATATATATATATATATATATATATAAGTAAAGACAAGACAAAAGAAGTGTTGAAACAAAATAGCTAATTTGTAGTTATGTTATAACATACTTATGCTATAAATTTGAAATACGTGTGTATATACATATATAAACATGATGAATAAATTGTCGTCAAAGTTCAACAAAAATAAAAATAACACAGACATCTCATTTTAACTGGTATATTTACCAAACGTACGCAAAAATATTCTAAAATAGACTAAAATTAGCTAATAAAATTGTCGTTTGCAGGAATAATATCGGAGGTCATTAAATTTGATTTGAATGCAAACGACAATTTTATTAGCTAATGCAAACAGATTCCAAACAACTTTTGAATTGCTCCTTGTTTAAACTAGCGAATTTTATTTTAATCCTTGTATTCAGTTCATCTTTAGTCTTACAATGAGTTTTATTAGTCACTTGCTAAACTGCGCCTACTCAAAATAATGAAGAGGATTGCAATTTGGTGAGTTAGAGGGCCAGATGTAAGGTTGATGTGGTCGCAGAAATTGTCTAACAGCGGTAACTGGGTTCTCCTCCTTGTGTGGCATGGTGTAGAGTCCTGTTGCCAAATATAGGGTCTTTCAGCAGCTACCCGCTTAACTATGGACGGCACTATCTACTCAAGGCATTTTGGATAGGCCTCTGCGTTGATTTTTAGGGTCACATCAATAAGTTCGTGAACTCTCTATTCTTATCAGAACGATCAAAGTGAGTTTTCCTAGCTGTAGTAACTTCGAAATCACCAAAATACTTTGAATTGTTCGTATTGGTGCAGGATATTATGCCACTTTCAAACTTCTGGCGGAGTGAATTGCGTCTTGGTGCTCTTTTTCTAACAGAAAGTGCACAACTGGCCCGACTATACTGTGCAGTCGACAAAATTCAAAGCAAACGCACATGCACCAAATTAAAATAAAAAAATGGCGACAATTTATCCATCGCACCCTCAGTGTTTGTGGGTAGATAGATAGATAGATAGATAGATAGATATATAGATAGATAGATAGATAGATAGATAGATAGATAGATATTTAAAATTTAGGACATAAGCATTTTTAAATATCACTGCAAATAGCTATTTTGATTCAACACTTCTAGTGTTGAATCAAATTAATTAAAAGTAAATTAGCCTAACCCCCTCAGTAAGGGAGACATTTTTACGTAGTTTTTGATGACCAATCAAAATACAAGTAATTTCCAATATGAAGACCATAATAACAGCATCTAAAAACAATTTATTTGTGCATTTTTGTTAATGCTTGATTAAAATAGAAATCAGTATTACTAATTAACTATTAATTTCAATTTACAGTAAAAATTAACATTTATTTTCAAAAACATTATCCCGAATTAGACTAGGAAATTTAACTTTGACCATGTAACAATGTCTCCCTTATTGAGAGAGTTTGGCTAGTTTTGAATTTTTTTAAATTCTTCAACTCGAAATCAGCACCCTCACTTGATAAGACACAAGAAGGGTCGAAACAAAATATCTACTTTTGTAGTGATATTATAAAATGTTATGAATTTTAAATAAATATTATTCGCTCTACTTTGTAATGAGCACTTTTTTAAGAATAGTTTTTTTTTATACGGAATTTTATTCCATCCATACCTACCCTATACTGATAGATAGATAGATAGATAGATAGATAGATAGATAGATAGATAGATAGATTCTGTGTCCCATAATGATAGGGCACATTTCAAATAAGTATCTTGCATTATATAAATGAAATAGATTATCAAATATATTTATTACATATCTGATATTCAAGAGTTTAACCCTCTAGGGCTATTCGTATCATATTTGATACAGTATTTCCCTATAAGTAAACTTTTGGTATTTCCCTATAAGGAAACATTTGGTATTCATTGACTGAGCAGTCAGTACTGCTTTCATTTGAAATTTATAAAATATTTCTCATAAAAAATTTTTCAGGAAAATATTTCTTTCAAGGCTTGTTTTCATACTGTATCAAATATGATACGAAAGGCCCTAGAGGGTTAACATATTATATAAGATTTGAATATTACATCCCAGAGATAGTCACCAACACGAAGAGAAAATGCACGAGCTCGATCTCTCATTTAAAACCCTGTTGGTATTGTCTGTCTCACGGAAATGTGTAACAGTACGCAGGGTCATCTTTCGGAATTGTTCTTATCGCTTTTCAAAATACTGTCGGAATTTCGTTTGAGTATCATCGATAGATGTTTGGCTGATGAATTATACTTCCACTACGTAAGTGTTCAAATTTGAAGATCACGACATTATGTGGGTCTACCGTCATCAATAGAAATATCAGATAACTGTAGAAAATAGCAAAATCTAAACTTATGAATGGAATTTTGTCTGTGTGTGTGTGTGTGTGTGTGTGTGTGTGTGTGTCCGTTACCTATAGACTCCGAAACGGCTGAACCGATTTTCTTGAAAATTTACACAGTTGTACTATAAGCGTCTGCGAGTGTTCTTAGGTAGGTTTTGTGTTGAGGTACACCCGATAAATATCGAAAATCAATAATCGAAAAAATCGGGTTATAGAAGGAGTGGTCCGATTTTAATCAAATTAGATACACTCATAGACAAATACATAAGAAACGATATTCAGAAGTTTCAAGGTTGCAGTTCTTACAATAGTGCAGAAAATCGATAATATATATATATATATATAAAAGGCATGATGAGTCTTTTATATTCTGCCTGTATGTCTGTATTTTTTCAGCCCTTTTATTTTAGTTTTTGCTTCGGGTTTGGCTCTAAGTAGGTATAATTGTAGTTCTTAGTCTCAGCCATGATACCATTTACTCAGAGGACTTATTTAGCCTTCAAATTTCAGTTTACAACGAAAAAAACTTATTTGATATCGAAACCAGGAAATCAAAATTTGACTTACATCCATTCATTTTTCTTTCAGTCTGTGGTTTCGCTTTAACTGGAAACAACTAATGTTTTTAGTCTTTCGTGCTAACGTCCAAAGAGTCTGAGCTCCAGGACCATGGATTAGTTTTAAAGCTTTCATTACATCTAAGCAACCCCGGGCTATACTGCTAGTCTTAGGTAAGTAATGCTGTTAGGTTTGATGTGTTTGAATTGGTCAGATTCTAAGATCTCCTGAAATAGGCCAGCGAGAACACCACTGATAAGTGACCCCATGGATAAGACAAATTTTTATTTTAGAAAGTGTTATTGAAAAAGAAGAAATAGTAGTTAATGAGTGTGTGTACGCACACATGCGCGCGTGTGTGTGTGTGTGTGTGTGTGTGTGTGTGTGTGTGTGTGTGTGTGTAAGTGTGAGTTTGTGAATGTAAATTAATTTTAATATGTATTGATATCTATCCACATACAAAACCGTGCCCATGTACCTATAAGCCTCTCATGGGTCGTATAAATATTCACCAAAACTAAGCATTTAACATAACTTTTATGAGTGTAAAACACGCATGTATATTAGAGGTTGAGAAAAAGGCACGACGCGTGTTGGTGAATGCAATATATTCTGTCCACAAAAACGTATTTATTGAGCAGTGAGAAAAATAAAATATACGCATGCTGTTTGCTCGCATTATTTTCATTATTAATACTATTATTGTTGTTGTTGTTGTTGCTGTTGTTGTTGTTGTTGTCGCTTGAATCTCCAGGGCTTACCGTCGTCTCTGTTTGGCAACATTATTAAAGACGCTGATTGTTGAACAGCAGTTCTTCGGGGACCAACTGAATAAATTGAGATGCAATTACCAACTGGAGTGGCAACATGCTCTATTCATGGCCTCTGTTTAGGGACAGTAATGAAGCGCGGATATAAAACCCTTCGTTTTACGTGTGATCTTTGATCCGACAATGACGCGATCTATAATCACATGTAATAACATTGATTCGATTGGCGCTGAAAATACTATAAAAGCCGTGATGATCGCAATGATGCTGATGCTTTTATTGAGTTGCTGATAACGGAATTATATATATCTGGTAGCAATGCTAAATTTGATAAAGAAAATAATATGAAGAAAAATAGAAATATAAAAAGAAACAAAAAATAATAATAATAACCCACGATTTGTTTTCGTTAGCAGCATATTAAATTCTTATGGGTCATTTATTCCGAAATTTAATTTTTTTGGTTGCTTTAATATAATAAAAATATAATAAATGTTATTCTGCTTTCACAATTGTATACATGGTAGATGACACTCAGGTTTGTGTATATACATGTCTGTGTGAACATCATTACAAGAGACTACTGTATTTTGTTGTAGGTTTGTCGAGATTATATTTTGGGATACAGTTTGATTTCTTTCAGAAATTGCGGAATATTATATGGATGAATGTCATGAAATTACTTTCACGTCGGTTTTTTGGTTGATTGAATTTGTTTATTGATATATAAAACTCTGAGTTATTTAATGCTGGAATGTAAATAATTTGAACGCAAAAATTGCATCTGCTTGTATCAATAGAAGTAGATAGACTAAACCATCGCCCGGTTCACACTCCACCCACACCTATTGAACAGGTGAAGAGGCTCATCCCTTGTTTCCTGTTTAGGATGCGGTTTCCGGTTTTCTCTTTTCCAATCTTTTCACTGTTTTCCTTATTTTATTTTTTTTTCAATTGAAGTAGATAGACTAAACTATCGCCCGGTTCACACTCCACCCACATCTATTGAACAGGTGAAGAGGCTCATCCCTTGCTTCCTGTTTAGGATGTGGTTTCCGGCTTTCTCTTTTCCATTCTTTTTACCCCTACGTAACCCCCTGCGCATCAGTGGCGTTACCGCCTTGCTCGGGGTGATATGAAAAAAAAAAAAAAGAATGTAAAATCTTTTTTAAAATAATCATTTCACCCCTAAGTAAGGAATCAAAGACCCTAAGATGTAAGAGTATAAAAAAAGAAGAATTAAGGAGCAAAAACAATAAAAGAAAGGAAATCAAGAAGACAGAAGATAACGATTGATATTGCACTTATTTTTTTTTATTTAAATTGGACATATAAAAATATCTTAAGTAAAATGTATCTTAGGGGAAAATTGTTTACACTGATTGGCAGTAGTTATTTATAGGATTAAAATGAAACCACTAAAACATCGACTCTTAAACAAAAATTAAACCTCAAGAGTTTTGGGAATTTAATTTTGGAACTGTTTAAATTGTAGCTTCGAAATTAAATATGGCGGACAATAAAAATGGCCATACTGCCGATATTCAACCACACCTACAAGAACACGCTCTTGCACTCATACACTAGAGCAATCAAAATGAGAAGAACAAATAATGAAAATCATATTGTCAATGATAATAGTGTTGATAACTATTTCAGTAACACTGGAAAATAATAACATTGGAAAAAACGACAAAGATTCTCCTGTGTATATTCGAGAAAGCAGCTCCGTGATAAAACTGAACAAACTTACCACGAAAAAAAATCTAATTCAGAAAACAAACAAAATCAGAGAATAAAGCCGCCATTATGAATGAACTCTCTCGCGTATTGAATAAAAAGTTGTTCAAGCGTAATTTTTTTTATTATTTTTGTTATTTTTAAATAGCTCTCGATTTGTAAAAGCGAAATTCTCAAGGGATGAAGAATGAGAAACACTCAAGCTTTTTGTTTGTTTGAACGGGAACAATTTTGTGTTTCAATCTTCTATGGGAAAGAGGCTTTCCCGCCTAGAAGATCCGCATTTGAATCTCTGGCTTTGATCCAGGTTCCACCACTGTAGCAAATACCCAACTCCTCCAGGCGGCATTTCTTGTGGCTTTTACTTTTACGAACCTTATGAAAAATTTAAAGGCAAAACCAATCGCATTTGTCTGTACTTCTGAGATGAGGTAGTATTTACATTATTCACGTTGTTCGGACTGTTGTCCTCATATTTTTTATCATCTTCACGACGTTTCGGCCGTTGTACGCTCCGGCTTTTGTCAGTTGATTGGAATTTCGAACCGAACCATTTATTTCGATCACTGGGGTATGTCGTTCCATGTGCCATGCCACTTCCGGAGATCGTTATGGCCCAGTGGATAAAAGCGTTGGTTTGATCTAGTGACTTAACCCAGAGAGTTATGAGTTCAATACCTAGCTATAACAGTGGCGAACAAATAACTTAGCGAGTTGAGCTAAAAGGACATAACTATATGACATCCAGAAGCTGCGAGGTACATGAAACAAGAATGATATACTCCAGTGATCAAAATAAAGGGTTCGATTCAAAATTCCACGGAAATGAAGAAGGCCGGAGCGTATAACAACCGAAATATCGTAAATATGGCAATAGAGAAGAAGACAACTGCCCTAACAATGTAAATAATGTAAATATCAATCGTTATTTTTTGTCTTCTGGATGTTTGCCCTTTTACTGTACTTGCACCTTTTTGAAGTTTCATTTTTTTTATTCTTTCTCACTAAGTAACCCTTTATATCTTTGTGGCTTTGATTCCTTAATTGGGGTGAAATGATTACTTTTACAAAAGACGTTTATGAATTCATCTCGTCTCCTCTAGATATTGATTAGTTAGTAAGAGTTATACCCCTAAACTGGTATTATTTCAAATAATTCTTGTAGTCGAAAAAATATTTCATAACTTTAAGTAACCTGTAATAGGTTGATAACCCATAAAAAGCAATTAATCAATCAATATATAGTTCTTATTCTCCTAGTTTCTTACATACTTTGTCCATGATGCTCTCAACATTAGTCGGTAAAACCACATCTCTGTCGCTTCAAATCATTCTCCATAATTGAGAAATTTGTCTAACATTGACGGACTTAGAAACTTAGACATCACATCGCTGTTCAGCGCTTTTTTTCTATGATTCTGTTGACATTTTTCCAATTACTTAATAGCTTACTTAATTTCTGAAAAGCCTCTTCCGCTATTTTTCTGCCTCTTGAGATTTTTGTCAAACTTTCACTAAACTGTTACTATTCTAAGGCGACTCGTAGAAGTGTGTCGGGAAGCATTATTTCAGGAAATTTTACGGTCCACATAAATTTATTAAACAAACCGTTTATCAATCTAGCACTTTTTAACCATTTAAATAATTTTCAATCCTTCACTTTATTAACATCTTCCCCAATTTATGGTAAATTGAGGAAAATTCCGACCCTTATTAACAGCTTCTATGTAGGCGATTAAGACTAAAGAGTTAAATTTCCATTTTTGTCCGATTTTTAATTTCTCGGCTTTTAACTTATACATTGGGTTGTCCGTTTTGTTGAAAACCTTGCATTTTTCTTGTTACGTTCATAATTTAAAGGTCTCTTCTCGCTTAGGGAAAAGCCACTCTGACTTTTAACAAAATGAAAACTTTAATATGATACCTATTTAGTTTTGTAGCTCTCTCCTACAAGCGTAGTTCTGGAGTAAGTATTTCTATTGTGTTATAGTGTCGGAGTAATCGTATAGAAAATTGTGTAGGGTATGTTACCTAATTTCTAAAAAGACTTTGAAAATTGTTTCTCTCAATGAGGACTTTCAGTCCTTCTAAACGAGTAAAAATGCCTCGGTGTCTGTGCTGCTCGCTCAGGCATAATGTTTGTCACCTAAAAGTACTCCTGCTTTGATTCCTTGGCAACAAAGTCATTTATCAACGATCTACTTTGCTTGTCTTTTGAGCCTTGTATCGGATGTGCGTTGTGGCGCAGTGGATATCGGCTCGGAACGAGAAATCGGGGAATCGAATTCCAGTTGAATTCCTTGCATTTACTTACGCGCAAATACCCTTGGGAAAGGTATTAATCCGTCTCTTCCCTCCAGTTATGGGTTAAATAATAGGACAGATTGGGTTCTATAGCCTTGGTCGGCAACCAGTCTACCGCAGAAAGCAATGGCAACCTACTGCGGGATAATCTTCTGCCCAGTCAGTCATGTCTCTTTCGAGACATGATCGCCCTAAGCGTGTATCGCGCATGGCACCTAACTGACTGATTGGTTGGAATATAATATATAAAAATGATCTCCTTGTAATAGATTTTTTTTTGCTGCTTTTGTCAACTACTTCATCAAATAATTCTTATGTTTTTGTTTTTTTCCCGTTGTTTATGTTTTGGTTTCTTTTTATAGGAGACTATTTTGCCGGTTCCGGTAAAATGGACCCCCGGTCTATTTTTATTTGCTATAATTATTTTTCTATTATGAAATAGCCGTGACAAAAAACAAAAAAATACCTGGACCGTCAAAATATTTCACTTTATAATTTTAACCTTCTAGAAGAACAAAGCGACGAATGATTAAAAATGTTGTAACCGAACCGTAACAAATTTTACCCAGCTACTAAATAACGCTCGAAACTAAGGGCATTAGCACTAAGTGAACGAAACAATATCGAGCCGAATTTGAACTCGGGACGTCGATTTCCCTTCCTTATCCAATAACTGTTACACTAACCGCAGATTAATGTACTTTACGATGTTTCGGCCGTTGTAATCTCCGGCCTTCTTCAGGTGATATACGCTGGAATCTCGAACTGAGCACTGCATTTCGGCCACTGGGATAGATTATTCTAGTTCCACATGTCATGCCTTTTCTGGATATCTCAGTTTCAGTTATTTTCCTTTAGTAACCCAATCTCCAAGTTTTTGCTCACCTCTGCTGTGGCCATAACTTTTTGGATCAAGTCACTGAATTACTTCACCCAACGCTTTTATCCATAACCTCAACGTATACCACCTGAAGAAGGTCGGAGATTGCAATTTCTTTTTTTGTTCCTTTTTTTTACTTATTCGTTCTTGATTTTTATTCATTTTTCTCTTGTAATTTAGCAGATACCGACTCGGAACGACAAATCGGGGTGCCGATTTCAAATTCCAGTTGAATTCCTTGCATTCACTTATGCACAAATACCCTTGGGAAAGGTATTAATCCGTTTCTTTCCTCCAGTTATGGGTTAAATATTAGGACAGATTGGGTTCTATAGCCTTGGCTGGCAACCAGTCTCCCGCAAAAAGCAATGGCAACCTAGTGCAGAATAATCTTCTGCCCAGTCAGTCATGTCTCTTTCGGGACATGATCGCCAAAGCGTGTATCACGTATGGCACTTAACTGACTGACTGAATTTTATTTCTATTATTTTTTTAGAGCGAAAGAGACAGAAATTGTTGAAATCAATCAAACCCGGAAAAACAAATACAACCCTCTCCCACTACGGGTTTGCGTTTGACCAATTCTTTCTTTTTGGAGTAAGAACTTCATTATATTCTTGACATATTCACTTACCCGTTTTTCTTGTAACGAAACCGATAAAGCTGTAGAGATTCCGACCAGTAAATGTTTGTTTTTTTACTTCTGTTTACACGAACAAACAGAAGGAAACGTTTGCACAAACACGCATGAGCATACGTATATAACAATATATCTACTTATACTTGGTCGAAAACGCATTCATTATCCATAAACACGAAGGCGTATAATAATTCCTATGCATCTAATTACACTCATGCCAATATATAAACAAAAGCTAACCTTCGTTTTGACTCTGATGTACAAACAACGTATATATATATATATATATATATATATATATATATATATAAAGTTACAAGAATAATGTATTTATTTTTATATGGATATATATTAATAAATACAGTATAAGGGTCATGAATATACATTGACGTGATTTATATCTCGTCAATGTATATTCACGACACCATGAATGACGATACCACCTGTCAACTGGTTGCTGTATTTGCAGGCTAGTGGAAAATGGACATTTGGAAAAATTTTTTAATGTTTTCGGCATACCGTACCACACGCGAAACGAATCTACAAAGAGTAAAGAGAGGTCTCGTCTTCCATCCAGCTTGTGGGCGACGAATTATTTTCCACCCTCCAACCTCTCTTATACAGGCTAGATGTAGCAAGCCCTACACTGCTCTATCGCTGAAAAGTGCTCCGACGAATTCCATTCCCTGGTTCCACAAGTTCTAACCTTAACTGTTAGGACCGGCCATGCCACTCACATCGTAGCAAATCACCAATGTTCCCCCCGTATTCCATTGGGGAGAAGTAAGTTATACACGAACAGCTTCTTCCCGCGAATAATTGCTCTTTGGAACCGTCTCCCAAGAGGAGGATTCCCAGATTCAGTCAGTTAAGTGCCATACCTGATACACGCTTTCGAGACATGACTGACAGAGCAGGAGATTATCCCGCAGTAGGTTGCCATTGCTTTCTGCGGTAGACTGGTTGCCGACCAAGGCTATATAACCCAATCTGTCCTGTTATTTAACCCATAACTGGAAGGAATAGACGGATTAATACCTTTCCCAAGGGTATTTGCGCGTAAGTGAATGCAACGAATTCAACTGGAATTCGAACTCGGCTCCCTGATTTCTCGTTCCGAGCCGATATCCAATGCACCACAACGCACATTCCCAGATTACTACACTCTTAATCTCTTAAAGTCTAGAGTTAACCATTATATTAATCTCCTATCCACAATAAACTATCTCTTAATGTAGCCGTCTACCTCAAACGGCTTTTAGGTTCTGTATAGGGTTAAACATACAACAACAACAAAAAAAAGTGGGGGCTCGTGTAGTGACCATGAGGTGGGGCTATGCTTATGACATAGATGTGTATATTTAGTATGACAATGTTCTTGAAAAAATTATTTCGCTAGTGTTTCAACAAGATTGATTGTATCACTTTTTATGGTTTATCAACCATTAGCTGATTATCAGTCATTTAAGTGCCATACGTAATACGCACTTGGGCGATCATGTCTCGAAAGAGACATGACTGACTGGACAAAAGATTATCCCGCAGTAGGTTGCCATTACTTTCTGTGGCAGACTGGTTACCAGCCAAGGCTGTACAACCCAATCTGTTCTGTTATTTAACCCATAACTAGAGGGAATAGAGGGATTAATACCTTTCCCAAGGGTATTTGCGCGTAAGTGAATGCAGTGAATGCAACTGGAATTCTAACTTGGTTCCCCAATTTTTCGTTCCGAGCCAATACCTAATGAACCAAAACTTATAAAAGAGGGAAAAATATTTTTTGACTGTAAGATTTTTTTTTTTTTGGTAATAATAATTTCTTCTAATTCAGGTCCTACTACTTAACCCATATCTGAGGGAGAAGTGATAGATTTGCAAGAGTATTTGCGCGTGAATGAATATGACAAAACGCTTCCAAATAGTTCCGTCTACACAATTCCACTCACAAGGTTTGGGTCAATCCGTGGTATGGCTTTTCAGGCACTTTCCAAAATTATCGCTCTCTGGAATTGCCTCTAGAGGCCATTAACTTTAAGAAGTCACTTTTCTGATAAATCGACCGTGAAAATATTCGAAACTAGCACGAAACTGGAAGTCATCGTGAACGAGGGTTGGAGAGTACGAGACCTGTTTAGACTGTTGATCACACCAGATAATGCTCTCTCGCAGAAAATGCAACAATGGTACGCGCAGCATAGTTACAATATAAATCACAGGCGTCTGAAATAGGGATCGGTTAGTCACTCTGGCAGATAGGCATACTCGGATACTAGCGACCAGCCATTACTTAATAACGAACCCGAATTGTATTTGAAATCGGAGAGCCGAGTTCCGACCCAGGGTCGTTATTCATTACACCATACAAGCTGATATTTCCAAGAGGTCACTTATCTAGGTACTGACCAGGCTCAACGTTGCTTAACAGGTGACTGTATAAGAACCGGTGTTACAAAGGTAACATGGCTGTAAGCTTGTTGTAAAAGGAGAAACTCTGACCTGAGACTGAATAATAGTGATGACGCATAGGGGGAAACCGTCAAAAAAATTTAGAATGTGGCATTAATAAATTGTAAATATTTCATATAGCTGCATGTGTGGATTTGTTATAACAGGGTTAATATAGGAGATAACTAAATTGAACACGGGATGGCTTGCGCTGGGAGTACTTTTGTCCCATGGGATAAGATGCTAAAATAAATCAGAATATTAACCTGTAAACTGTGTAATTGTCTTATGAGAGTCACAAATGTAATCGATTCTGATCAGACATCTCGCCTTCAGACACATTCTTACCGATGTGATGTGGCTTCTCTTAGTCTTTTTTATAAATATTTTCATGGCAATTGTTCTGACGAGCATTTTCCTCTGGTGAATTTAAGCTTTTTACTAGAATGGCAACTAGATTTCACCGTTTTAACTGTTGAACTACCACTTCTACTCTAACGGCTTTTTTTCTCGCATTTCTAGCTTCTGGAACTCCTTTTTTATTTCTTGCTTCCCTGATAACGACAATCTTCAAAAATTTAGGTGCAACATCAGTGGCCATCTTCTGTCTTCTTGACGTCTGTTCTTTTTTATTTTTCCTTTTTTCAATTATCATCTTCCTCTCATTTTCTTTCACTCCCTGTAACGCCAGTGCGTTCGAGTGGCATTATCGCCTTGCTTGGGGTGAAACGAGTAAAACAAAAATAACCTCGTCAGATCTCGACATTTATATGGATGTCAGTCATGACTTCCAACTCGTTCTGAAATGTACGAACTATCAGATATATACAACTGCTTTTTCAAATCAATGTGTATAACAGAGCCAAGCGAATTAATCCTTGAGGATTTAAAGAAGACAATCCTTCATCAGATCCTATCGACTGACGTCACAAAATCACAAAGTGCTTTACCAAATAAGAAAAACCGTGTCGTTTGAAATCTTCACACAGCAACAGCAACAAAGTCGAGTAGTATCTATAACTAGAAGTGAAAATGGTGATATAATAAAGAAATTAACTTGACACATTGGTGAAGACAGGTTTGAGTCCTTCTAGAGAGCGCATGTTTGCTTCTAATTGGTTTTTCGAATATTCAGATCAGTGTACGAAAATAAATATGCTGCTTAGTACATAAACGACGCGTTTTCTCAAATATTGGCATCGACTAAAATAACGCTTATGTCAGCTTAATAAATGAAAATACAAGACTTATATATATATATATATATATATATATATTTATATGATCTGTCTGCGGATGACAATATATATATATATATATATATATATATACACGTATATATATATATATATATATATGCATATATATATGTATACATATATCTATATACACACATATATATATGCATATACATATATATGTATACATATAAATATATGTGTGTGTGTGTGTGTGTGTTTATGTTTGTGTGCCTATATAAATATATATATACATATAAAGTTGCGTATTTTGGGCCAATACTGAAGCTCTTTATTCTAGCCGAAAAATGTCAAATTCTGATTTTCAAGACACGTTTTTTCCGCATTTATAAGCGTTTCGAAACATGTAATATCAAACAGACTTATCTATCTAGGTATCTAGCTAACTAGCTATGTAGCTATCTGTCTATATTCTCTTCATTTCCAGCTGTGTGGATGTGTGTGTATACACACACACACACACATATATATATATATATATATATATATATGTGTGTGTGTGTGTGTGTGTGTGTGTGTGTGTGTGTGTATATATATATATGTGTGTATATATATGTATATATGTGTGTGCGTATATATAAGTGTATATATATATATATATATAATTATTGAATTATTAATTTTTGGACATAATTAAATTAGACTGTACACAGTTCTATTAAAAAGTGATGAATACAATTATATTGTAGGACGTTTGAATATTTTTCATTTGTGAACTCAGGTATCTACTTTTGATCCTAATAGGTATTTGTTGCTATGGATCATAATAGGATCATACAATCATGGATGAAAACGTTCTATCTTCTCCTAATTTTGAAAATTGTGCGTTCATAAAAAATTCCTGTTCCGTGAGCAATAAGAAAATCGATAAAATCAGTTATTTTAAATCGCCTCAAGACACCGAAAAATTAGAAATTTTGGTTGCGTAATAAATCTTTGACAAATGATATATATATATATATATATATATATATATATATATATATATATATATATGACAAATGAACATATATATATATATATATATATATATATTTTCAGTATGTATATTTCCTGTCTGTATTCTTTTTCTTCCGCCACTCTCTCTCTCTCCTCTCTCTCCTCTCTCTCTCTCTCTCTCTCTCTTTATCTATCCATCTAGATAGATATTTCTGGTGAAATTAAATGCATTTTACTGATGCAAGCGTTTCGATATCGAAGCGTACTCGCTCATTTACAGTTAACTGTGCCCATATCTTCTGACACCTCTACTCTGGCCTCCCACAACCATTCGCAAACACACACGCAGTCAGAACGCGCACATACAAAGCGCGACTGTCGCTTCATCTAGTGGAAGTATTATTCTTTTAATTACTTTAACTTCATTTAATTGACCTTGTATTGCGTAGCGTTCGTGCAAGACGAAGGGCAACCTTAAAAATGAGTCAATCGCCAAACACACACACATAAAAACACATACTGGGTCAAGTTGTTTTGGCCGAGAAAAACAGAGTAATGGTGGAAAGTCTTAGATGAGAAGGGATAAAGAATGGAAATGACTTTGGTGAGTTTGAGATTGGGGGGGATGCAAAGCAGACTTGCAAAGGTTATGAGAAGAATAGAAAACAAGAGACCTTGTAAGAAAGGGTGCAACGTGGAGGATCTTAAATGAATGAAGACTTAGGAAAAGGCATTGTAAAGATTTTCATCATTAAAAAATGAATAGAGTCAAGGAGAAGGTAGTCTAAAGAAGACGCTGCTTTAATGAGGTGATGGCATTTGCGTGGGGGCACGGGAACAAAAAAAATGCTATCTTTTATTCCTACGACACAAATTGGAAAATCAAATAAATAAAATGAAATAAAGATTGGCACTTGAATACATATTACATCATCATTATTATTATTATTATTATTATTATTATTATTATTATTATTATTTCTTTTGATTTGATACTCATTTCCTTACAGGTTCCAACCAGAGACCTAAGGTCAGAAATGGCATCATGACATTTTCCACTGAATATTTTGGCAAAATAAAAATGAAATAACCTAAGATCGCCCACATTTTACACAGATAAAGATGTGTGTGTGAGAGCTCTATTTATGAGAACAATATTTTTCTATTTCTTTAAGTCATGAGCTACCAGGGATTCCACCAATGAATAAATCGGATCCTTTTAGAATTGAACTGAGGGCTCCAACTACACTAAGAATTTTAATGTCCTCATGTACCACATCTTTTAGTTTCCCACTTTAAGGATCCTGAATTTTGATAGTTCTTTTAAGATATTCAAAGATACAAGGACTGCTATGTCAATAAGAATATACATTCTGTTTTTGTGGTCTTTGATCATGATGTCTGAGCAATTAGTTCTGATTGTTCTGTTTGTGTGCATTATAAAGTCCCATAAAATTGTAACAGGTTCTATGTCTGTAACCACCGGGACTGCGTGATGTTCATAGCAACTGCTTGCAGTTTACTCCACTTATTACTACTACTTCTTTCTGTGTGTCTTGTCCTTTCAGGACGTAGGCGATCATGGCCTTCACGTCTCCCTATCCATTGGTGCTCTTAGCACGCTTTCTTCTGTTACACCACGCAACACCCGTTCTGTCATCCACCTGCTCAGGCCCTTTAAATATGTTATCCACTGCTTTCCCTAGCGTTACATAGAAAAAGTTCTCCTTAATGTGTGTGTGCTGTACTTAATAAGACAATTTTGTATATCTCTTAAGCTGGGGTTTCCAGGGATTCTTTCAATGTGTTGTTTTGTTCCATTTTTTATCATTCCACGTGCACCTACAATCACTGGCACAATTTCCAGGTCTTCATATTTTGAGAGTTTTTCAAATTCCTTGCTGGAGAAGCCATATCAATTAATAGGCAAGTTTTTGTTTGTTTACATATTTTCGATAATGTTTGCACATTGTCCAATGTAAATATTGCCCCACTCTGTAGTAACGATTTTAAAATTCATTTGGGGCAAGTACAGAACATCCTAAGATTAGATGGTCTATTGTTTCTTGGTATTTATCACAGATCCTGCATTTTGGATCTACATTATTACATATAATATTTGCCTGAAAGTTCCCAGTAAAAAGATTTCGGTCTTGCACCGCAAGAATAAAGCCTTTAGTCTCAGACTTTAATCCAGATGCACGTAACCATCGATGAATATTAACTTTATCAACATTGGATTTATTGGCACGTTCTGGATATTGGCCATGCAGAGGTTTGTCTTGCCAGCGTTGTTTCATCTGTTCAAGAGTTTTATCCTTGGCTTTCTTTTTCATATTTTTTGCCGCAATATGTTGTTCTTGGTTTCTGTTTTGCTTTTCTACAGAATCTACTAAATGTAAATTTGTTTGTATTTACTACCTTCTTTTATTATCGAATATTTTTCTTTATTTTTTTTCATGCTGTTTGACTAATTGTATCATCCAGTCCTTTGTTGTTTCTGTGTATGTTAGGAAGCCAATAGTTGTTGTCTTGTATGACAATTCTAGCTGAATAAGACCTCTTCCACCTTCTACATCAGCATTTGGATGATGCATCCTATGCTTAGAAAGAAGCTTTATTGTTTTAGAATCCATTCACCTGATGTCGTTTAGAGTCTATTTTAAGATGTTGAAACTATATTGGACAAGTGGAATGGCAAGGCTATTAATGGCCATAATTCTGTTTCAAGAATTCAATTCAGTTTTTAAATCAGTTGTAGCCTTCTATAGTACTCTTTACGCACTATTTCTTTCATTTTTTATGGTGAATGTTTTCACTTTCATTTTCATCTAGGTATTTATAAGCTTCTGGCTCTAAATCTTTTATTGTTACAATAGGGCCTAAGACAATTGAGGATGTTTGTTGTAGCGATCCACGTAAAACTGTAGCTTTAGCACATTTATTCAAATTGAATTTCATTCCAATGTCTTCGCTGAAGCATTTTACAGTTTGCAGAAGACCTTCCAGCTCATTATCATTCTTAGCATACAACTTTAAGTCATTCATGTAAAATAGATGGCTTATTTTCTGTTGGGCTATTTTATAACCACATTCTGTCTTGTTAAGTTGACTGGTTAGTGCTATTAATGATATGCAAAATAGTAAGGGAGAAAAAGAGTCACCTTGAAATATAACTCTTTTGATGTTTATTTCACCAGACTTATAGGGTCCATTTATATGATTGCGGTAAAGGGTTGTTTTCCATATCGACATACATTGTTTGATGAAATTGATGATGACGGGTGTTATCTTGTATATAATTAAAGTCTTTAAGATCCAGGAATGTGGTACACTATCGAATTTCTTACGATAATCTATCCAGGCAGTACTTAGATTGCTCTTTGCATTGTAGCAGTTTTCCAGGATCATTCTGTTAATAAGTAATTGGTCTTTACATCCGTAACAGCCACGTTTGCACCCTATTTGTTCAAGCGGTAGTGTGTCATTTCTTTCCAAGAAGAAATATGTCTGTTTTGTTAAAATAGATGTTAATAGTTTGTATGTTGTTGGAAGGCATGCAATTGGTCTGTAGTTTTTCGGGTTGTTTGTGTCACCATTCTTGGGTAGAAGAAATGTAATTCCTTTGGTCATCCATGCAGGAATTTTAGTGGGATCGTCAACCATTTCTTGAAGTTCTTTGGCTAGTTTTTTATGTGTTGCATTTAAATAATATAGCCAAAAGTTAGGAATTTTATCTATACCTGGGAATTTCCAATTGTGTGCTTTTTTTTAGTGCAAATTTAACATCATCTTCTGTAATTCCAAACCATGTCTGTTCTGGTTTATTTTTCATTCATTCTATCTCTTGCGCAATCCAATGTACTTCCTTGCTATGTTCTTTAGGGCAAGCCCATATCTTTTCCCAGAACTGTGTGACTTCTTCCATTCTGGGGGGGACTGTCACTTCAATTCTTTTTTTACCTATTTCCCTGTAAAATCTCTTTGTATCAGTCTGAAAAATCTTGTTTAGTCTGTAAAATCTTGCTCTTTTTTCATAGCGTCTTATTCTTTGAGCCTTCAGTTGGATTTTTTGCTTTATTTTTTCTTTATTTGATAAGACTTCATTTTCATTCGTAATGTTATATTTTCTTTCGGATCTTCTGCTTTTCCTAGTTCTTACATTTATTCCTCTACTCAGTTCATCCAGTACTGATAGTTCACTTCTAAGTTGTTCGATTTCTTTTTCTATTTTTCTTTTCCAAGGTGGATCTTCACGTCTTTGAGACTGCCTTGTTTTTATTTTGATATTCAATTTTTATTATTATTATTATTATTATGTCATTTTTCATCATATTTCGATTTCTGCTTTGGTCTCACTACCAACCAAGTCTGCGGGGAGACCTAAGGCAGGTAGTGGCGTGTTGTTATGGCTCCATTTCATGTTTTTCTATCTTCCCTATCATCTCCAGCATTACATAGATAAAGTTTTCCTTAGTGTGTGGGCTGTACTTAATAAGACAATTTTTTGTATGTCTCTTAAGCTGGGGTTTCCAGGGATTCTTTCAATGTGTTGTTTTGTTCCATTTTTTATCATTCCAAGTGCACCTACTATCACTGGCACAACTCTTGTTTTCAATTTCCACATTTTTTCTATTTCAATTTCCAGGTCTTTATATTTTGACAGTTTTTCAAATTCCTTGATTGCTATGTTACAATCCGCTGGACAAGCCATATCAATTAATAGACAAGTTTTCTCCTTCTGGTTTTTAACAATAATGTCTGGCCTGTTTGCTTCAATTTTTCTGTCTGTGTAGATGGTGTAATCCCATAGAATGGTTACATCTTCTATTTCTGTAACCGGTGCTGGGTGATGTTCATACCAGTGTTTGCCTACAGCTTTTCCATAATGTTTGCATATTGCCCAATGTAAATATTGCCCAACTCTATCGTGGCGATTTTTATATTCATTTGGGGCAAGCACAGAACAGCCTGAGATTAGGTGGTCTATTTTTTCTTGGTGTTTATCACAAAACGTGCATTTTGGATCCATATTATTATGCATAATATTTGCCTGAAAGTTTCTCGTGAAAATACTTTGGTCTTGTGCTGCAAGAATAAAGCCTTCAGTTTCGGACTTTAATCCAGATGCACGTAACCATCGATGAGTATTAACTTTGTCAACATTGGATTTATTGGCACGTACTGGATATTGGCTATGCAGAGGTTTGTCTTGCCAGCGCTGTTTCATCTGTTCAAGAGCTTTATCTTTGGCTTTCATTTTCATATTCTTTGCCGCAATAGTCGGCTCTTGGCTTCCGTTCTGCTTTTCTACAGAATCTACTAACTGTAAATATTGTTTGAATTTACTGCCTTCTTTTATTATTGAATATTTTTTCTTTCTTTCTTCATGTTGCCTTACTAATTGTATCATCCAATCCTTTGTTGTTTCTATGTATGTTAGTAAGCCAATAGTTGTTGTCTTGTATGACAATTCCAGCTGAATAAGACCTCTTCCACCTTCTTTACGGGGTATGTATAGACGGTCTACATCAGCCTTTGGATGATGCATCTTATGCTTAGAAAGAAGCTTTCTTGTTTTAGCATCCATTCGCCTGATGTCGTTTAGAGTCCAGTTTAAGATGTTAAAGCTATATTGGACAACTGGGATTGCAAGGCTATTAATGGCCATAACTCTGTTCTGTGAATTTAATTCAGTTTTTAATATCATTCGTAGCCTTCTATAGTACTCGTTACGCACTATTTCTTTCATTTTTTTATGGTGAATGTTTTCGCTCTCATTTACACCTAGGTATTTATAAGCTTCTTCTGGTTTCAATTCTTTTATTGTTACAGCAGGGTCTAGGCTAATTGAGGATGTTTCTTGTATTGATCCACGTAAAACTGTAGCTTTAGCACATTTATTCAAATTAAATTTCATTCCAATGTCTTCGCTGAAGCATTTTACAGTTTGCAGAAGACCTTCCAGTTCATTATCATTCTTAGCATATAACTTTAAGTCATCCATGTAAAATAGATGGCTTATTTTCTTTTGTCCTATTTTATAACCACATTCTGTCTTATTAAGTTGACTGGTTAGTGCTATTAATGATATGCAGAATAGTAAGGGAGATAAAGAATCACCTTGAAATATAACTCTTTTGATGTTTATTTCATCAGACTTATAGGTTCCATTTATATGATTGAGGTAAAGGGTTGTTTTCCATATAGACATGCACTGTTTGATGAAATTGATGATGACGGGCGATATCTTGTATATATTTAAAGTCTTTAAAATCCAGTCATGTGGCACACTATCGAATGCCTTTCGATAGTCTATCCAGGCTGTACTAAGATTTTTCTTTGTACTGTAGCAGTTTTCCAGGATCATTTTGTTAATCAGCAATTGGTCTTTACAACCATAACAGCCACGTTTGCACCCTATTTGTTCAAGCGGTATCATGTCATTTCTTTCTAAGAATAAATATGTCTGTTTTGTTAAAATAGATGTTAATAGTTTATATGTTGTCGGAAGACATGTAATTGGTCTGTAGTTTTTCGGGTTTTTTGTGTCACCATTCTTGGGTAGAAGAAATGTAATTCCTTTGGTCATCCATTATTATGTCATTTTTCATCATATTTCGATTTCTGCATTGGTCTCACTACCAACCAAGTCTGCGGGGAGACCTAAGGCAGGTAGTGGCGTGTTGTTATGACTCCATTTCATGTTTTTCTATCCTCCCTATCATCCCCAGCATTACATAGATAACGTTTTCCTTAGTGTGTGGGCTGTACTTAATAATACAATTTTTTGTATATCTCTTAAGCTGGGGTTTCCAGGGATTCTTTCAATGTGTTGTTTTGTTCCATTTTTTATCATTCCAAGTGCACCTACTATCACTGGCACAACTCTTGTTTTCAATTTCCACATTTTTTCTATTTCAATTTCCAGGTCTTTATATTTTGACAGTTTTTCAAATTCCTTGATTGCTATGTTACAATCCGCTGGACAAGCCATATCAATTAATAGACAAGTTTTCTCCTTCTGGTTTTTAACAATAATGTCTGGCCTGTTTGCTTCAATTTTTCTGTCTGTGTAGATGGTGTAATCCCATAGAATGGTTACATCTTCTATTTCTGTAACCGGTGCTGGATGATGTTCATACCAGTGTTTGTTTACAGCTTTTCCATAATGTTTGCACATTGCCCAATGTAAATATTGCCCAACTCTATCGTGGCGATTTTTATATTCGTTTGGGGCAAGCACAGAACAGCCTGAGATTAGGTGGTCTATTGTTTCTTGGTGTTTATCACAAAACCTGCATTTTGGATCCATATTATTATGCATAATATTTGCCTGAAAGTTTCTCGTGAAAAGACTTTGGTCTTGTGCTGCAAGTATAAATCCTTCAGTTTCAGACTTTAATCCAGATGCACGTAACCATCGATGAGTATTAACTTTGTCAACATTGGATTTATTGGCACGTACTGGATATTGGCCATGCAGAGGTTTGTCTTGCCAGCGCTGTTTCATCTTTTCAAGAGCTTTATCTTTGGCTTTCATTTTCATATTTTTTGCCGCAATAGTTGGTTCTTGGCTACTGTTTTGCTTTTCTACAGAATCTACTAACTGTAATTCTTGTTTGTATTTACTGCCTTCTTTTATTATTGAATATTTTTTCTTTCTTTCTTCATGTTGCCTTACTAATTGTATCATCCAATCCTTTGTTGTTTCTATGTATGTTAGTAAGCCAATAGTTGTTGTCTTGTATGACAATTCCAGCTGAATAAGACCCCTTCCACCTTCTTTACGGGGTATGTATAGACGGTCTACATCAGCCTTTGGGTGATGCATCCTATGCTTAGAAAGAAGCTTTCTTGTTTTAGCATCCATTCGCCTGATGTCGTTTAGAGTCCAGTTTAAGATGTTGAAGCTATATTGGACAACTGGGATTGCAAGGCTATTAATGGCCATAACTCTATTCTGTGAATTTAATTCAGTTTTTAATATCATTCGTAGCCTTCTATAGTACTCTTTACGCACTATTTCTTTCATTTTTTTATGGTGAATGTTTTCGCTCTCATTTACACCTAGGTATTTATAAGCTTCTTCTGGTTTCAATTCTTTTATTGTTACAGCAGGGTCTAGGCTAATTGAGGATGTTTCTTGTATTGATCCACGTAAAACTGTAGCTTTAGCCATTATTATTATTATTATTATTATTATTATTATTATTATTATTATTATTATTTCCCTTAATTTATATTGTGTACTCATTTCCTCACAGGTTCCAACCAAAAACTTAAGATAAAAAATGGCGTCACATTTTCCACTGAATATTTTGTCAAAATAAATATAAATCAAATAACCTAAAATCACACACATTTTACATAGATAAAGCTTTAGTTTTGAAAACAATCTTTTGTATTTCATTAAGGCATGGGCTCTCAGGGATCCCTTCAATGAGTCTATCAGACGATTTTCCAAGCAAAAATATTATTATTATTATTATTATTATTATTATTATTATTATTTAATTTGATTTATGGTGTATACAAATTTCCGGGCCTCAACCAAGGTAATATGGCGTCATGACATTTTCAATGAATATTTTCGTTAAAAAAATAAATAAAACGTCCTAAGATTGTAGTAGTAGGGAGATGGTTAATGTTTATTCAATTGGCCTTGTGTCAAACATAACCAAACTTTCTACAACGTACAGGTTTTATCCAGAATTATCAGAAGGTTAACAGAAGGTGGATTTTGTGGAAAAATAAGAGTATACCTTTTGCATGTTTAAATAGAAATTTATTAATGGAAAAGAATAACATGATTTGGTAGAAGTTAAAAGTTCATGAGAAACAGTATGCAGAAGTTAAGGGTAGCAAGAGTTCATAGTAATCCTTGCAAGAATGAGTTTATGTGTACGTAGGCAGGAACATATGTGTGTATGTATGTATGAGCGTTTATTTTGGGTAGGATTGTCTTTGATGTTATCGCTCAGTGTGAATGGTGAAAAGGAATGAAGTGAGGGAGACATAGGTGAGAGAGAAATATAGAGACAATAATAGCGATCGCTTGACGTTTGTCAAGGGACGTGTTAATTACGCTCGTCTCATTTCTCTCTAACGACAGCCAACTTTGCTTCGTCTTTTATTTTGTTTGTAGGGGCTCCGAACAGGTCATTTAGGAAATCACTCCCAAATGTGATTCGGGCCTTTCTATTTTGTTTTTAGATGTTTCCTATTTCTCTATTGACCGAAAAACTTTTAGCATCGAGGTGTGAAATTTCATGAGTTTTGGGTTAAGCAAAACTTATAAATTCGTGAAAATTTGTTTATTTCTAACATAATCAGTTTATCAGTGCTCAGCATTTTAATTTTCAAATCTAGAACTGTTTTGTTCACTACTAGTTCACATATATTTTACACAGATAAAGCGCTTCATAAAATGTGAGCAGTACTGTTAAATCATTTGTTTGTATTTCTTTAAAGCATGGAATAGCAGGAATCCTTTCAATGAGTCTATCAGAACCGTTTTCAATGAAACTACATTTAGAATAATTGATATCCTTATGTGCCACATCCTCTAAGATTTCCACTTCAAGATCCTTGCATTTTGATAGTTTTTGAAAATCTTCAAAGATGCATTAAAATCTGCATGGATTATCACGTCAATAAGAAAGCTCAGTGCATTTTTCTTGTCTTTGATTACAATGTCTGAATGTTTATTTTTTTTTCTTGATATTCAGGACAAATTTGCATTTGGAATAACACAATGCTTCAGTACGCTTTATAGTCAACCAATATTGGCCCTGTGCAACAGGAATAAAACCTTCTATTTCAGTTTTTAATCCTGCATTACATAACCACTGACTGGTATGGGGTTCGTCTACATCAGCTGGTTTAGGTCGGGCTGAGTATTGATCATAAAGATAGTTATCTTGCTATCGTTTCTGCATTTGGTTTATTGCATTTGATTTTGCTTTCTTTTTTAACTTTTTTCCATTCCAGTTGATGTATTATGGTTTACTTACTTCTTGAAATTTCATTTTAAATGTTCTGACTTCCTTTAGAACTAGATAAATTTTCTTTCTTTCATTTTCATTAACACAGATCATCATCCAGTCTTTTGTAGTTTCTAGACATCTTTGAAGACCAATTTTACAAGGCAATTCTAGTTGAACTAATTCAGTGCCTTCTTCGAATTTGGACACTTACAGACGATCAATATCGGCCTTAGGATAATGTATGCTGTCGCTAGTGAGAAGCTTTCGCGTTTTGATATCCATTCCTTTAATGGTCAACTTGAGGATGTGTTCACGGCTAGTCATTTTCTTTTTGAATGCAACTCGATATATACGTCTAAAATATTCTTCTCTTACTTTCTCCTTCGTTTAGGTTTGCTAAATTCCACCCGCTTCTCTTTCTCCTGTTTTTTTTTCTTTTCTCACAAAGGTAACTATCGTTCTCTAAATCTCTGTGACAAAATCGATATCTATTGAGTAATTCGATATCTATTCAGTAATTCTTCGTTTCTAGGATTTTACTTTTGCACATTTATCTGATTCGAAATTCATACCGAAATTCATATTCGAAATTTCATCATTGAAACATTTTACAACATTGAGAAAACCTTTCAACTCAGTCAGTTAAAGTGCCATACGTGAAACACGCTTGGGCGATCATGTCTCTTTCGAGACATGACTGACTGGGCAGAAGATTATCCAGCAGTAGGTTGCCATTGCTTTCTGCGGTAGACTGGTTGCCAGCCAAGACTATAGAACCCAATCTGTCCTGTTATTTAACCTATAACTGGAAGAAAGAGACGGATTAATACCTTTCCCAAGGGTATTTGCGCGTAAATACAATGAATTCGGCTGGAATTCGAACTCGGCACCCCGATTTCTCGTTCTGAGCCAATATCCACTGCACCACAACGCACATCCTTCTGTTGCTTTTAACAAAAAGATTATCGATGTAGAATAAGTGATTAAATACATTGTTGTATAATTTACACACATATTTATTACTGTTTAGTAAATGCGAATGATGAATTAAAGAGCGACACAACAGAAAGGGTAACAGGGAGCCTCTTAGAAAAAAACTGTTCGGATTGAAAGTGGCAGTGCTTTGGATGCGATTTATATATAATGTGGTTTTCCAAAGCCCCACGTTATATTTAAAGAAATGAATTATCACCGACGAAACTTCGTATATTTCCAAAACGTTAAGAATCCAAGAGTTTTTTATACTATCAAAGGCTTTACAATAATCTAATCAAGCTGTGAGATTTCTACCTTTTTTCAGGATAATTTTATTTATCAGTAATCAGTCTTTGCAACCATATGAGTCTCTTTGGCATCCTTCATATATAAAAACAGAGTAAATACAGTTATTCAGTAAAAACGTTAATGATTCATATATGTTGGACAGACATGTTATTGGTCTATGATTTATTTAATCATTTATGAATTTGTGGAAGTAAAGAATGCTACTCGCTTGAACATTTAACATTGAAATAGTAAGAGATGCGTCCGAGATTTCTTCTGAAACTAGTTTTTTCATCTGTCACCCTTAACTCAAACTATTTGCAACAGTTCACAGTATTCCGATAAGTACAACAGTGCCTGATCAACAAAATGGCAAATCAAGATAATTATATGTATTTTCATCTTTTTCGAGTTTACACTGTGATCTGAGGATTTTCATTTATTTATTCTCTTGTTTAGATTCTGGTTGATGTGTAGATATTTCAGTAAGACCATAATTATTATTACTAGCTTCAATTCGAAAAATTTCACGGTTTTCCTATTTGAAATTTCACATGAGCCTTAATCGTTTGCTTAATGATTGAATAAGCTCATGGTGAGTTCTACGATAATAAAATATCTGTAGAAATTTCCCTATTACATCGCTAAATATTTGAGCTTAACAACTTTAACAAAAGATTGTAACAACCATAATGAAAAGATTTGAAGTTGACAACTTGTTCAATTTTTTACCAAAACAGACGTTAAACACATCTATCTCCCTTTCTTTCTTTCATTTCTTCACTTAAACCAAGTAGCTTTCTTGATGTCGCTTGTCTTCTTACGCGATCAAACCGGAAGAGTAAAATTACTTATGAGGAGACGTAAAACCCTTTTATTTAAATACCTTTTCTTTTTCACTGAAACCAAGTAGTGTCCCTGATAATATTTTATCTTTTCACGCAATCAAAATGTAATTATTTTTAGGGATTTATTATTTATATTTCCAAGGCGTTAACGGTCATGCGAACGAACGAACGAACAAAGGGAGGGACAAGCAAGGCATAATAGAATTATTATCATTAATATTATTATCATTCCTTTTAAAGAGCTACACCCAAATAATTTAGTGTTAACAGGTGAGTTGCTATATATTATGTGGGAATTGAAAAATGCTCAAAAATTGAAGAGAATGATTTCCTATTGTTTTATGAGATGCAGAAGTTTATAGTTCCATGATATTATTAAAAGAAAATTCAAAATTATTTTGGCTTTAAAACTACCTAAATGGAGGGAACTAAATGTCTGAGGTATTTATGAATGTGATTATTTTTAATTTACTCTTCTTTGAGACTGCCGGGATTTTGGGCCTGATATTTTTTGTATCTTTCAACAAAATTCTCAGTGCTTCAATAGTAATGGTAATATTAACTGTTTCCTCATAAGGAAACATTTGATCTTCATTGACCGAGCAGCCGTGTTACCGTTGTTTGAGATTTACATCAGTATTGACATTATTCGGACTATTTTCTTTATCTTTGTTGGCATTTGAACGAAGTTCCAGACGTTGTACGCTCCGGCCTTCTTCAGGTGCTATGAATTTCGAACTGAACACTTTATTACAATAACTGGGGTATATCATGCTCATCCCTTGCGTAAAGCCTTGATTGGAACTCATGAGTTATCTCCCTCTAACCCTGCAAGTTACTTGTTAAATACTGCTGGTATTGAACTCACAACTCTTTGTGTCAAGTCACAGGAACTAACCAACATTTATATCCACTGGGCCATGTGTCCTTAAGGACAAATGGCAACAAAGATGAGGACAATAGTCTGAATAATGTAGATACTATAAATACTACCTCATCTCAGAAATATAGACAAGAGATTTACAGCTTTCAACTAAAACAATGTTTCAGAAAAATAGAATTTGCAGGTTCAATTCTTGTTATCGCTCTTTCCAATACTGATAGGCGTTTCCTTCCAAAGATTTTGTTTAAAGTCGTGTTGGACTGCCATCATCTTGATTAATTTTTCTAGTTACATTTATCAGTTGTTGCTATTGTTGAAAAATCTTCAAGTGGTTCCGGTTTCTGTAATTCGGCACTGTTCACTGTTAATGATTCTGTAGCGCCAGTTCACGAAGTTCGAAGAAAGAGAGTCCTCTCCGAGATCCTGATTGTTTTGTTACGTTTAACCAAATTAACTCTCAAGTTACTTGTATTTTCTAAGTTTTTCAAATGTTTTGAGGGAGGCATGTTTGTCAGCTTTGGACTAGGATCAACAGGATAGTCAGTTCATCAGAATTATATTATTATTATTATTATTATTATTATTATTATTTTTATTAATTATTCATGTAAGGATACAGTATTATTAAGAATTAATATTGTAAAATACTCCTAAGTTACATGTATTTTCTAAGTTTTTCAAATGTTTTGAGAGAGGCATGTTTGTCACCTGGGACTAGGATCAACAGGCTGGCCATTTCAACATTATTATTATTATTATTATTATTATTATTATTAATTCATGTAAGGATACAGTATTATTAAGAATTAATATTGTAAAATACACCTAAGTTACATGTATTTTCTAAGTTTTTCAAATGTTTTGAGAGAGGCATGTTTGTCACCTGGGACTAGGATCAACAGGCTGGCCATTTCAACAGAATTATATTATTATTATTATTATTATTATTATTATTATTATTATAAATTCATGTAAGGATACCATATTATTAAGAATTAATATTGTAAAATACTTATCCCACCTATCGGAAGAACTTTTAGGGATTGAACTCTTTGCTTATCATGTTCGTCTCCCATTATCCCCTGACCCCAGATTTCCACCTCTCCAGCTACATCATATTTAATTTGCTTTACTTGATGTCCTACCTAGTCACGCAATGTGACGTACTTAGAGAAAATAAATTTGTCTCTTCGCCCGGAACCCCAACGCCGCTCTTCGCATGTATCTTCCTTTCTGGTCGTGCTGATAATAAGAATCGAATGAGGTGCGCTTCAGATCTGTGTCTGACACACCTCGCCACTCGTCGGCCGGAATGAAGACGATGATGAACCAGACCATCGGGAAGACATCAGTGGCAACGCAATGGCCGCGCACTAAACGTTACACAGGAAGAAAAAGTGGGAGAAGGAATAAAAAGAACGACGGTGGGAGGAGGAGGAGAAGGAAGAGTATGTGTGAGAGAGTGAGAGAGAGTGAGAGAGAGAGAGAGTGATAGAAACGGGTGCAAACGTAATGGTCAGTGACAGGCCGAGTTTGGAGCGCACTTATAGAATTAAGCTGGTAATGGTCACTGTCACATTGCCTTTCGAGAGAAAATCGTATTTCGGAAGAGGCAAACACAGACAACCCTTGAGCACGAAACAGTGTGTAAGAATGAGTGCTCACGAATCGTGTGATTGCGTGGCTACATGTATGTACGCGCATCAACATGCATACGTGCACAAGCATAGATAGATAGATAGATAGATAGATAGATAGATAGGAAGGAAGGAAGGAAGGAAGGAAGGAAGGAAGGAAGGAAGGAAGGAAGGAAGGAAGGAAAATATATTCATACACAGATCATTGATTATAATTTAGTGGTTTCCAATCTAATATTCGAACCAATGGGTACTTTGTTCAGTCTGCTCTAAATGTATTACAAAACGCCTCTTCTTCCCAAATTAAAGTAAGTTTTGTAAATATTAACTTAGATACTGCATTGCGACATGTAACTGCACATTTTAGATACGCACATGTAGATAGATACATATATAAATAGATAGATAGATAGATAGATAGATAGATAGATAGATAGATAGATAGAAAGGAACTTTGAGATAGATAGATGGATAGATAGATAGATAGATAGATAGATAGATAGATAGATAGATAGCAACTTTGAGATAGATAGATAGATAGAAATAGGAACTTTGAGATAGATAGATAGATAGATAGATAGATAGATAGATAGATAGATAGATAGATAGATAGACAGACTTAGATAGATAGATAGATAGATAGATAGATAGATAGATAGATAGATAGAGCTTAGATAGATAGATAGATAGATAGATAGATAGATAGATAGATAGATAGATAAGAAGAAACAGATTAAGACAGAGAGGTAAGACTAAATGGGTATAAATATATTTTGATAGAGAGGAACAAAATTAGATAGATAGATAGATAGATAGATAGATAGATAGATAGATAGATAGATAGATAGATAGCATAGTATAGACAGACCAAGTTGTATAGTGTATAAAAAATTACTTCTAATACCAAAATTTGAAATAAAGCATGGAATATCGCTAATGAATACTTTTTATAAATCGACCATTGTTACGGTTTTTAGTTCAATTTTTACACGTGACTGAATCAAACCGTTGAAATTTATTTTCTTTCTCTGATTTTGAGAATATAACTAAGATATTTTATAAATATTTTGATATATTTTAATTCTATTATTTTAAATTTTAATCGAATGTAAGATGGACTGAAATACGAGCGGGTCCGTGCAGTCAAAATTGTATGTAAAATATTTATATCGGCATGACGTCTAAAATGACGGCAACATAAATATTGATGGACCTATTATTGAGTATCTTAGGTTAAGACATAAGAAAAAAATAAAAAATCGAAACCTCTGAGCGTGACAGAATATATATATATATATATATATATATATATATATATATATATAAACAAACAGGACGTCATAATTATTTTTATTATCTTTACTTATAGACCTTAGATATCTTTCAGCCAACACTTATTTGTAGGACATTCGTTGGCTCTTTTAATTAAAGGGGCACAAAACAAATGAAAACGACAATAGAAGGAAAGCTGAAGCTCGTTTAAAATTAAATTTATTCGATTAATTAAAACGTAAGGGCTGTGTAAATTACAGCTCCAAAAGAGTTAATAAAATTGGAAAAAAAAAGGGTAACTCACATTCCTTCTAGGAGTCTCAATGACTTTAGGAAACGGTCTTTTTGCCTAAACAGACTAGGACAATGTAATTTTAAATAGATAACCTCGAGAACTCGCAAATGAAAAGCGGTTCGAGTACTATGCAAGTTAGAAAACCAAGTATCCTCATACATGGACGCACAATCTTGATTGTTTAACAAATGCTGACCAATGGCTGATTTCTGAACGGCCTGAGAAGGTCTTGTATTATGTCTTGTATATATATATATATATATGACAATATATATATATATATATATATATTGTCATCCGCAGACAGATCCGTTTCGCCGTATCATAGCTCATCAGTACGGTTAGACTCCGATTGCTTTTTTACCCATGATTGAAACCCGACCGAAATGATATATATATATATATATATATATATATATATATATATATATATATGTATACAAAAACACAACTGTCTATATTAAAACAGAGTGGATATATATATATACATATATATATATATATATGTGTGTGTGTGTGTGTGTGTGTGTGTGTGTGTGTGTGTGTGTGTGTGTGTAAAAATATACTCAGTTATGATCTGAGATTAAAGACAGGAAGGTTAAATAAAAAGAAGACAAGAGGAAACCTGTATTTAAATATCGCCTACGCGTTTCGTCCTGTGATGGACTTTATCATGACAAAAAGACGAAATGAGCTTTATTATCTATAAACAAACAGTGTTAATATTTTGAAATGATTTGTGAGCGTTTTTATAGTTGCCAACACTGTTTGTTTATAAATACGTAATTTAGAATAAAGCTCATTTCGTCTTTTTGCCTAGATAAAGTCCATCACAGGACGAAACGCGTAGACGATTTAAATACACTTTTCCTTTTGTTTTATTTAACCATATATATATATATATATATATATGGTATGATGTAAATGCTATAAACTGTAGATTTTTACCTGATTTGTTCTTACTCTTACTTATTGATGTAATGAATATGTGATGTAATGAATATGCATACACCTTGGTTCCCCTCACAGTAATATGATCGGCTGGGGTCAGCCATAAATACTGACTAAAGTCAGGACGGTGATAGGTCTACGTCTATTGGTCTACGTCTATACGTCTACATTTATCGACTATACCTACGTCTCAGCATACTACATACGACTACGACAAGTACCGTCCATTACGTCTACATGCTAGATTGTCCTACCCGGTTATATTTGCCAAAACTGCTTAGCTACTTCGAATAATATATCTATGTATCCCTTTTTGGGATATATATATATATATATATATATATATATATATATATATATATATATATATATACGACGTTTTTTATTATACCAGAGAGGACATATATATATTCTTCACTACTCTCAAAGACATAATTATTGCAAAAAAATTAAAATAAAATAATAAGGTACTGTTGAAGTGTTAAGACGTGAAAGGGGCTTTCATGACTGGCAGCAAAGTTTAATAACTGATAGTAAAGAGAATGAACTGACTGGATGTTGTCTCTCTATTGTTTCTGTCTCTCTCCGTGAGCGTGACAGGAGGAATATATACTCATCCGCAGACAGTCCTGTTTCGTTGTATCTCAGCTCATCAGTATGGTTACATATCCGGTTGCTTCTAGCCAGGATTAAAAAACGACAGAACTTACATCATTCGGCAATTCTACCTCCGAGCCAAGAGCGCTCGGTAGAGGGAAGCAGACTTTAGCATGTTATATACAATGTAAATATACGTCAGTAGCCTAGAGTGTCAAAATTTATTACTGAATGAACGATGCGTAAATGCGTGAGTAGCTAGTTTTAAAGTCCACCATTTCTCTATAGTGCTCAATCGGCGGGCGAGTGCGTTAGTAGTCATCTGCAGACAGTCCTGTTGCGCTCTATTACGGCTCATATATATATATCCTGTTTCGGTCTATTACGGCTCAAGTATATATATATATATATATATATATATTATAACAAAGTTGTGGAACTCGTAGGTTTTTTAACCTGCTGTTCATGTATTTACTTTTATAAAGTGTGTTTGATACAAACGTAGAGCGTTATATTGTAATAGTTGTTACAATGATTTATAAATTCATAGTATCACTACACAAAAATTTTCGCGTTTCGAAGCTAACCTTGTTTCTTGGTTGCCTCTCTTCGGGTGAAGTAGTTGGTGCAATTTAGACGACGATTTATCCATCACGACTTACTTGTGCCCACATATATATATATATATATATATATATATGTGCACATATATATATATATATATATATATATATATATATATATACATATATATATATACAGACAGAAAATCTAAGCAAGAGCCAACAAACCTACCTTGGTTTCACCCTTCGGCTCGTCAGGGTAAATAAGCCAATTTACCCTGACGAGCCGAAGGGTGAAACCAAGGTAGGTTTGTTGGCTCTTGCTTAGATTTTCTGTCTTTGTTGCTCTACCTTTGTACTGAGCGCTTTAGTTTTAGTTTTTTCGTCTTGGGTTTTTTTTTCTTTCCTACGAGTATCTGACTTTTGTTCATGTACTTCGTTTGTTTCTTTTTTAACTTCCCCTCCTTCCCCCCCCCCCGAGTTCGTTCTCGGTGTTTTTTTTTCAAGACGAAATTAAATTTAGTATAACTATTACTAGTATTAGCAAAATTATTTTTGTTACTATTAATATTGTTATAATTATTATAGTTATTATATATATATATAATTGCACACACTATTAACATTATATATATATATATATATATATGTGTGTGTGTGTGTGTGTGTGTGTGTGTGTGTGTAATATTAATAAATATACATATTATCTGTCACTGATAGCACGACTCGCTATAACAAAACTTTCATGTCCTGAGTCGTGACTGTTACATAATTTAAATTTGAATAAAAATATCTGTTTAAGGGAATGCTAGTTCAGTCCCATATATTATACTCTGATGACAGTTTTTGAATTTTGTTTATATATATAAATCTTCAGGTATTCAGTCACGCTACCGGTGATGAAAAACATGTATATGTATTGGTATATACTTAATATCTCTTATAAAAATCAACGACTTTTTTTTTTCACACTGTAACCTAATTTGCGATATCTTATATATATATATATATATATATAGTCATCCGCAGATAGATCTGTTTCGCTGTATCACACCTCATCAGTACGGTTAGACTCCGATTGCTTTTAACCCAGGATTGAAACCCGACCGAAGTGGCGTCAGTCGGCGGGTCTACTTCTGGGTCATGGGCGCACGGTAGAAGAAGGCAGACATTTTAGCGTGTATATTGTCATTATACACGCTCAATATCCAGAGTGCTCTAATTCATTAGTGAATGAGCGATGCGTACATGCCAGAGTAGCTACTGTTTTTCAAAGTCTCCCATTCTTCCAGAGTGCTCAATCAGGGTGTGATTGTGTGTATATATATATATATATATATTTCTGCTCAGTATGATTCATGATTTGGTAAGCTGAACCTGAATTATTTTATTTACTATTGATGTTAACGTCCTCAGTATATCACTAACATCTTGTGTCTTTAACTGACAATCAAGCATTCCGTTTTCTTATAGTTAAGAGTTAGCCCTTTCTTCCCGCTTTCTTTTTAAGACCTTATTGATATGTTGAATAAAGATAAGGATCCATCTTATATTTCCTCTGAAATTTAAGTGTTCAATTGGGCACCATAAAAATACAAATAAAGAGAAGTCTAAAAATAATGGAGTGAAGAGAGATTTTCTACAGTCGATACAATATTTTCGCAAAGACCCAAGCAAAATAAATGCGGCAAAACGTTTTTGTTTTTCTTTGTTTCCTAACTCACCGCCAGCAAAGATTCCACTCCCCAGACTTGCAACGTTCAGGTCGGGAAGATTCTTGGAGTTGGTACGAGGTTGATTGGATCCGACTGAGGGCGTGTAGTTAATCAAAACAAACAGTGACGGTTGCCGACTGGTTGAAGCTTTTAAAAAACGGGACAGTTTCTGAATGAAATGTTCAACAAGTTGTTAGAAGATGGCACAGGTTTAAAAGGCTGATTAGAGAAGAGTATAAACAATTGAACCTTTGTGGAGATGGTACCCTAGGGAAGCAGGCATTTATCTATTAACAGCTATTTGATCCTGAAACCGTTTGGAAGCACTTGTTTTCACAATGAGGGGGTGCATTATTTGTAATTTTTAATTTTATTTTATTTTTTATTTCTTCCTTACTGTTTTCGTTACTCATATTTTTTCTGTGAATACTTTTGGTGATTGAATGATACGTTCTCAGCGAATTTTGAGAAACTGTTACATTTGTGAGTATCACAGATTTTGCAATTACCCCATAAATACTATCTCCTGCACGTTTTCTAATTAATTCTTTTATCACTTAACTGACCTTCCAAATCTTGAAAAATCGTATTCGACAGGGAAGTAAATTGTCGAAAAAGATTTCTACCAGCGAGAAATTTGAAAGAAGAAATCATTGGCATAGAACATATTCCTAGCAATTTCACCAGTAAAAAGACGAGACCTTACTGCTAATCTAGTACTGCGCTCACATTCGTGCATTCGTGATATCAAAGAAAGCTTATCAAAACAATTACCATGAAAGTAACGAAGAAGAAAGCTACGTTACAGAGTAAAAAAAAAAACTAAGTCCGAAATGCCATGTGGTGACCTATAAGATAGCATGTTCTTCTTGATTAATTTGTTTCGTACGATTTATCAATTTTTTGCAGTTTATATAATCCAGAAGGTATTTTTAGATTGCAAAAATATTTGGAGACATAACAATGATTTATTGATACAAGTCTTACTAATTAACTAATATCTGGGGATAGAAGAGGTGTATTCATACCTTTGTATTTGAGCGTAAAACGAAATTAGCAGGGATTTGATCTAGGCGCTTTGATTAACAAGTCCGTGTCGTTACCCACTAAATCTGTAGTACATTCAATCTTACACCACCTCGTATTCCCAAGCATTCACCCATCTCGGTACTGACCAGGCTCTACAACAGAAATAGAAAAATGTTGCCCTTAAAAACTAAAACTGTCCTTGTTTTGGTTGCAGAACAAATCGGGTAAAAATCCACAGTTTGTAGCATTTGCATTAGACCATTCAACAACTATTGCCTGACGAAGTACAATTCATAGTACCGAAACATGAACGCTTTTGCGTAGCGATATAAACTATTTTTATTATAATCGCCTATAATAAAATATTACAATAATATATATATATATATATATATATATATATATATATATATATATATATATATGTATATATCGCTCTTTCAGTAAATGAATTAAGAGCACTCTGGCTATTGGGAGCGTATAGTGATAATATACACGCTAAAAAGTCTGCCTTCTTCTACCGAACGCCCATAGCCCAGAGGTAGAATCACCGACTGAAGCTAATGCGGTTGGGTTTCAATCTTGAGTTAAAAAGCAATCGGAGTCTAACCGTACTGATGAGCCGTAATACCGCGAAACAGATCTGTCTGCGGATGATTAATATATATATATATCTTTCTTTCAGGCTCAGAGGTTTTAATTATTTTTTCTTATGTCTTAATGTAAAATATTCAATAGTAGTTTCATCAATATATATTTTGCCGTCATTTCTAGCGGCCCGGGCCCATTCGTAATGAATAATAAAGACAGACTGAATGCAAGAGGGACAAAGGAAAACAACGCATACAATTAATAGATAGTAGAGCAAGGTTTTGGATAATTAACCAATAGACACAATTTATTAAGCGTTATAAAGGACAGCAAATTGTGGATGGGACACTCGCACACATAAAAAAATAAAAAAATATGTGTGCGAGTGTTTGCGTTCGCTGTGACCTATTTGATGTTTTCTATCTTCATCCTTGCCGCATCACTTTTCTGGCCTTATCAGACCACTGATTTCTCCCACACCCAATCGCCTACATTTTATCTTCTGTTTGTCTTTCTAAATTGTGTTTTTCTTGGTCTCTTTCCGCTCGGCTGCCCCATTGTTTTTGTTCCTCGACAAATTGATATTGCTTGAACTCTTTCACAAGACTATTCACCAGCGCAACAACTAAGACTGTCATCGAATACCAGTATGGTAAATTAAGAAATATATATATGATGAATATATAAAAAAGCAAACAGGAAAACAAGAGAGAAATATATATATATATATATATATATATATATATATATATATGTATATCTTTACTATTTACTATTATATATATATATATATCTTTACTATTTACGTTCTCACACCCTGATTGCGCACTCTGAAAGAATGGGGGACTTGGAAAAACAGTAGCTACTCTGGCATGTATGTATATATATATATATATATATATATATATATATATATATGGACGAATATATATAATTATGACTCCTGCCAGCGTGTTATAATCAATATACACACACTCCAATGTGCACTAGCTAATTCTATTGATACCACCTTATTTCATTGAGTATACTTAAATTACTTATTCAAACCAATGCATGGTGAACAATAAAGAAATTTGCATCTCAAAATATACAAAATATAATTTTTCTTGCGTTGTTTTGCTAACAGTAAATAAACGCATTGAAAGAAAATTAGGAAAATCTTGTGTCCAGGAATTTCATGCCTTGGACATTAAAGTCGCAATTAAATAGCAATATAAAATAAATTTTTATCGAATCAACCTAAAAAGAAAATGATTTTTTAGTACGAAGATAGGTAAATAGTTTTAACGTATAGTTGACCCTAACGAAAATATTTAAGAAAAGTTATCCCTCTTTGACAGGATGGTTGAAAAAGGTTTTTTGTCACATCCCCTGTTTAGAAAGAGGGCATTCTGAGTACGGGGGGGGGGGGGGCTTCGGCCATGTCACTAAAGTGATCTAGACTGATCTCCAAGGCTAACATCATATCATTATACTTATAAAAAGAATGGCTTTCATACTTTAACACCTGCATGACCATTACACGTACATTAAAACTTTAAAAAATCATTCCATTTTGAATAATTTTAACGTTCTAATGAACGCTAAGCTATTTGTCAGCCGTTATATTTGAAGCAAGAAGAAAATTTACAGTTATTTTTTAGCAACACAGTTTTGCGGTTATTTTTTGTTACCACGACTCACGCCCTTGAAGATGATCTCAGAAGGAGATTGAAAGTACTTGGGAAGAACGAGAAATGAATAATAAAATCCTCTCTCAAAGTTACAGCTCATTTCTTACATCTTTCAATTATAATATGCGAAAGATTATCCGCGAGTATGAACGGATATTATTAAAAATAAGCAGATACAATGTTTTCAATCTGACGTCTATATATATATATATAGTCAACCGCAGACAGATCTGTTTCGCCGTGGCGTCAGTCAACGTCAGTCGAGCGGTTCTATATCTGGGCCATGGGCCTGTAAATTGAAATAGGCGGGCTACTGCTTAATGTATATTACTACATTATACCTTAATACTTCAGGGTCAGGGTCAATAATTGCAAACACTGTATCTGCTTATATATATATATATATATATATATATATATATATATATATACTGCTGGTGTGTGTGTATATATATATATATATATATATATATATATATATACACACACTAGCAGTATAGCCCGGCGTTGATCGGGCGTAATGAAAGCTTTAAAAATAATCCATGGTCCTGTAGTTTGGACGTTGGCACGAAAGACTAAAAAGCAACAGTTGTTTCCAGTCAAAGCGGATCCGTAGATTGAAAGAAAAATGAATGGATGTAAGTCAAATTTCGATTTCCGGTATCGATGTCAAATTGAATTTTGAAGCCTAAATAAGTCCTCTGGGTAAATGGTATCGTAGCTGAGACTAAGAAATACAATTATACCTACTTAGAGCAAAACGCGAATCAAAAACCAAAATTAAAGAGCTCAAAACCTGATTTTGATCAGACCCGATAAGATATCGGGGTATCGATTTCCAATATCGGAGTCAAATAAATCTTCCAAGGATAAACTAAACTAAGTAAATCCATGAAAACTTATCGTACTCATCGGGAGTAAAATTGGAGAAAATGAGCCATATTGATGGCTGAATATCGGTTTTTTTGATCAGATTCAATAGAATATCGGGGGTATCAATTTCCGATATCGGGGAAAATGAGTCGTCTGAAAAGATTTACTAATGTTTGAGACTAAAAAATATAATTTTACCAAGTTAGAGCAAATTCTGCAGCAAGAACCACGATAAAATGGCTGAAATCCTGATCTTGATCAGATCTGATCGGATATCAAGGTATCGATTTCCGATATGCGGTGGAAATCGAAAAAAGTAAGTAGCCCATGACCTGACCGGAAGCCTAAAAAGATGTGTGTTAAGTTTGGTGAGAATCGGATCAAAATTGTGGATTTGTATAAAGGACATACATACATACATACATACAGATAGACAGACACCCGCACAAACATATAGAGAGAGAGACAGACACCCACACAAACATATATATATAGAGAGAGAGAAAGAGAGAGAGAGAGAGAGGAGATAGGATAAAACAACTTAGATAACTTGAGCTTGGTAATAAATTTAAAATGATAGTATATTTTAAAGGGGTGCTGTTTTTTACTAAATCCACTCCAAAGAAAAAAATTTTGTAATATTATACAAATACCGATAACGTTCATATAAAGAACGATTATATATTCGTACTTCTTCCACCATTTTTTCTATACACCCCCACTACCCTATAATGTTAACGTAAGGAAAACATATGCCTCTCTAACCCAACTAATATTCATTCTTTAGCTGTTTTATATATAGATCTTTATTCCCTCTCTCTCTCTCTGTCTCTCTCTGTCTCTCTCTCCATATATATTGCACTAGCAGTATAGCCCGGCGTTGCTCGGGTGTAATGAAAGCTTTAAAATTAATCCATGGTCCTGGGCCTCAGAATCAACCTAAAGAATATTTGTGTGAAGTTTGGTGAGAATCGGATAAAAATTGTGGATTAAAGGACATACTGGCAGATAAACAGACACACACACAAACATCTTGCCTTTTGTATATATATATATTATCGATTTTCTGCACTATTGTAAGAACTGCAACATTGAAACTTCTGAATATCGTTTCTTATGTCTTTGTCTATGAGTGTATCAAATTTGATTAAAATCGGACCACTCCTTCTATAACCCGATTTTTTCGATTATCAATTTTCAATATTTATCGGGGGTACCTCGACACAAGAACTAGCTAAGAACACTCGCAGACGCTTATAGTACAACTGTGGAAATTTTCAAGAAAATCGGTTCAGCCGTTTTGGAGTCTATAGATAACGGACACACACACACACACACACACACACACACAGAGACAAAGTTCCATTTATAAGTAAGTTTAGATGTCAATTTATGCCTTATTTTTGTCTTTATTTTAAACAGTGATTACTACGTCTATCTTTGCTCATGTGTTCAATCCATGGTGTTCTCAGTATTCTTCTGTACAATGAATTTCTGATGCCTCAAAGACACTTCTCCATCTGTAAAGAGACGTTGACGATCATTCGATACCATAGAGGAGGCCTAATATTGCATCACATTCCCGTAATATTTCCTAACAGTTTCAAATGTAAATAATCAATTTCTTAATAGTTTCTTAAATTTTTGTAAGGCATTTTCCACTATTCCAGTTGACCTCCGGATTTTGGTGTCTCATTTCCTGCTCTCTGTTAAAAACACTTTCTGAATATTGAACTTTTTGCACCCGTTGTGCATTGTGGTGCAGTGGATATCGATTCCAGTTGAATTCCCTGCATTCACTTACTCGCAAAAAAACCCTTTGAAAAGGTATTACTCCGTCTTTCCCCTCTAGTTATGGGCTAAATAACAGGCCAGATTGGGTTCTATAGCCTTGGTTGGCAACCAGTCTACCACAGAATGTAATGGTAACCTACTGCAGTATAATCATCTGCCCAGTCTGTCATGTCTCTTTCGTGTGTCACCTATGGCACTTAACTGACTAACTATGGTATCTCCAATTGTTATTTAGCATGCTGGACTGTCTCGTTTAGTTTTCTAGTCTAGTCGGTAGTTAATGTGTAGTTGTTGTGCGAACTAACAAAGAGAGGGACAAGCACAATTATAATAGAATATTTAATAATATTGTTATGATTATTTATTAATTTCAGTTGAAGATTTTCCAGGGTTTTAAGAAAGATCTATGTACAAAAGAAAGAAAATATTGTCAAATTATTGACTGATGCAAACATAATTTTGGAAATTATAGTTTAAGTTGAGCAGAGATCATGGAACGGTTATAAAAGAAATTGTAGACATTGACAAGACAAAAAGAAAAAAAAATAAGAATATCAGGAAAAGAGGTTTGAGAAAAATTAAAAGGGGAAAGTAATAAAAAAAATGTATTGACCAGCAAAAAAAAAAAAAAAAATACAGTCACTCAACTAATTACAGGCATCCATTCTAATGACCTGGACACTAAATGGTAGTTTAGTCTCGTGTGCAATATTTTTAATTGTATTATTGTAGCTTTTTATTTTTTTTTAAGGTTAGTTTAATTTGCTTATCAATTATGAGACTAGAAAAATTAATAATTTATGTTTTTGTGTTTGTTAAAAAAGAGTAGGTGTGTCGAGAATATTGTGTTCTACTCATTCGGTTATTCCTGATGGTTAATTTGAATGTGTGTGGCCATTCTTCTTCTTCTTCTTCTTCTTCTTCTTCTTCTTCTTCTTCTTCTATGTGCCTTGTCCCTTCAGGACGTAGGCGATCATGGATCTCCACGTCTCCCTATCCCTTGTGGCTCTTAGTATGTTTGCTCCTGTTGCTCCTGGCAACCCCCGTTCCGTCATCCACCTGATCACACCCTGCAAATATGTTATCCGCTGCCTTCCTCTGCCTCTCCTTCCTTCTATCTGTCCAGTCAGTATCAGGTTCTCCAGGCTCTCCTTCCTCATTGCATGTCCCAGGAACTTCAGTTGTCTCTTCCTGATGCTCAGCATCAATTTCCTTTTTGTTGCCATTCTTTCTAACACTTCGTCATTGCTTGTATGCTCAGTCCACGATATCCGTAGCATCCTTCTGTAGAACCACATTTCGGCCGCTTCCAGTTTTGTTCTCATTTTCGATGATATTGTCCAGCATTCACAGCCGTATTGAAGAACTGACATCACGTAGCAGTCTAGCACTCTTTTCTTCCACTGTTGTAATTAAAAAGCTATAGGTTTAAGTCGGTTGTTTATTTATAGACGTAGGTTTTAAAGTTTTTGTTATTCAAATCAATTATTTCAGTGTTGTGGCCATGGCTCTCTACTATTTCCTGTCCTTTGTAGCATTTAATAAATTTGTCTTTTTGTTATTCCTCCTAAGCCCTGTTCCACCATCAATTTACTCACGCTGAGTATGTTATGCGTTGTTTTTCTCTATCTCCCTTGCTTTCAGTCTGTCCTTTGAGTATTAGATTTTCGAAGCCATCTTTCCTCATTATACGTCCCAGAAATTTAAGCAAAGCATACATTTCCGTTTTTTTTTTTCATTCTTTTTTAATCTTTGTCGTTGCCCATATGTTTGGTTCATGGTATCCTTAGCATCCTTCTGTATAACCACATTTCTGTTAATAAATCTCTTCTTCATCTCTGAGGAGATTGTTCAGTATTACAAAGGGAGATTCGGCTATTTATTCTTAATTCAGATGCGAAATTAAAGAAATTTTATATTCGAATGCCGGTCTCGTTTATGCTGTGAATATGTCTGGTGTAAATTATTGAATGAAGATGTTTAAATTTCATGTTTTAAACTTAATATATATAATCCTTAGTGCGTGTGTATGTATCATATCACCAAGTTGGCAGGACGATACCAAGAAGATGTGTGGTGAGTATTTACAGTACAATATCCGTGCTAAAGGATAGTAATACAAATGAGACAAACATCAGAAGACAGAACAACAAATAGTAGAAGAGAGGAGAGGTTAAGTTGTTAGATTCTCAGAGAGCACAGTCTGATACTAATCGTTAATGACACTCCGAGTTATTTACGGCCTCACCACGTGAGCAGAAGCCCAAGGTAGATGCGGCAAAAAACCAATTAACGTGGATAAAACCGAGCCCGAAAGCTCGGACAAAAATTCTAGTCTGCTTTTCCCCAGATGAGATTCTGTCTTTCGGTGTAGCCCCGTCCAAATTTCTCTCCACCCGAACTGATCGACTGATGCACGCAGTCGATCTCTTCAGACTGTCAATGACCGAATTATTTACGGCCTCCACACTTGGGCAGATGTCCAACGTAGATGGTGGTTTTCTAATCGCTGTTTAGATGCGGCACAAGTCCTAAAGTACGAGGTACCCAGTGAGGATCGAACTGACTACTCAGTTGTAATGATTCTAGCGAAAACAAGCTTACTAAGCCTTACATCACCTCGAGGTGCTCAAGTCCGATGTAGATGAATCCGAGACTGTTATTAGACTTTATTTTTATAGCTACCTCAGTCCACAGACCATTTCATTCTTGAGAGCGCTAGAGGGGTGTCACTGCTCCAAAACAGTCTGTATTTTCTAAATGAAAAAAAAAAACTTGTATGGTCGGGGGCTCCTCCTGTTCATTTTACGGTTCTCGACAACTCCAGAGAAGGATCTGCAATGTAATCGATCCTGACTTGGCAGCCCACTTTCAGTTACTTTCTCACGAACGAGATGTAGCTTCCTTCTCACTTTTCTACAATTCCCACATCACTCAATAAATCCCGGACCTAACTAATAAAACAACTTTTAGGCAAAATTCGACTTTATTCATCAACATAGTCTCATTCTAGGCTGATACAATTATTCCAACGCTTCTCTAACAATTCGTTGCCTTTTTTGTAGAACGATTTGTCTTTGGCTTCAAGATACGCCTCAGTTTCCGATATCACTTCTTCATTGGTGACAAATCTCTCTCCCTGGAGAGTTTTTTTGATGTCTGCAAACAGCCAGTAGTCGCTGGGGGCCAGATCATGAGAATAGAATGGGTGCGTTGTTTTGGTAAAAGATCACTTTTTTCTTCATTTATGACCGTTCTTTGGCGATTTCTGACTTCAAACGCACCGATAATGCTATATAATACACGTTATTGGTGGATCTTTCTTTCTCAAGGTAATCGATGAACAAAATACCCTGCGCAAAATATGGAGGTCGAAATCTTTCCTGCTGATGTTTGCGTTTTTGGTCGCTTTGATGGACTTTCACCTGCTTCTGTCTATTCAGCTGACGGCCAATTTGACTCTGGAGTGAAGTGATAGATCTATGTTTCCTCCATTGTCACATATTTATGCATTAATACCATTCTTGTTGTGTTGAAACAGTTGCAAACAATGCTCTGAATCGCCGACGCGTTGTTATTTTTTGATCGACTCTGAGCAAACGCGGCACCCACTTTGAACACAACTTTCTCCTTGACAAATGTTCATGCAAAATAGTGAATACACTGCATTTTGTTATCTTCAACGCTTCTGCTATCTCACACTTCAATTTACGATCAGCCAAAACGAGTTTGTGGATGTTTCTGGTGACAACTGCCGATTTTTGGAGACCTGAGCGTTCATCGCCATTTGTATTTGTACGACCTCGTTTAAAGTCAGCATACCACCTCTTAACCGTTTAAAGTCAGCATACCACCGCTTAACCGTTTAAAGTCAGCATACCACCTCTTAACCGTTTAAAGTCAGCATACCACCTCTTAAACGTTGTTTCCAACGGAGCAGAGTACGAATAACACTTATCAAACCATTGCTTTGCTTGAACAGTTTTATTTTTTTCCTCATCAGAAAGTAATTATTTATCAACACACGAAATTCAGATTTTTCCATTGTTTTGAAAATTTTTTAAAGTATCTTTACTTAATTAACTGTAATTTATAAACTAATAATCCGATTATGGCCAGATTTTGTCACGTGCCATTTGAATGTTAGCACTTTATAAAAAAATTATTAGTGGCGCCATCTATATGACAGGTCCGGGACTTATTGAGTGATGTGTTATTTTCTTGGTTTCTGCTATTGCAAGCTTCTTACCCTGATGCACCAGCCACATATACTTACGCGTGCTAATAGATTGGTATCAAAATCTTACCTTTTTACCGTTGAAATAGTTAAATTTAACTTCCTCTTCTACCCGAACAGGTTTTTTTCTCGCACTTCCCGTTTGTGGAACTCACATCCTTTTGCTCGTTTCCCTGACAGCTACAAAAAGGTTAAATGCAACGTCAATTGCCATCTTTTACCTCATTGATTTCTATCGTTTTTTATCCTTTCTTTGACATCCCCTGTACCTTGCTGTTTTCTTTCAATGAAACACCCTGCACACCAGTGGTAGTCCTGCCTTGCTTGGGGGTGAAATGATTATAAAAAAGTTACTCGTAGTTAGTGATCCAACATAGTATTATTTTTAAGATTTGTTTATATTTCAGAGATTATATATTTAATTATTTACACTATTTACATTGTTTGGACTGTTGTTGTAATCGTTGTTGCTATATTCAGGCTGTTTCGGACGCTGTACTCGCCGGCTTTCTTCAGGTGATTAGAATTTTGAAGTGAACTCTTTATTTCGTTCACCGGGTTAGATTAATAGAACAATCTACCCCGGTAAACGTAGTGGGGGTTAATTTACATTATTTTTTTACAGTGAGGTTTAAAGGTAGAGCGTTACAGTGTAAAAGGCAATTTATGCTGATAGATTGGGAAGATAACGGCTGACCGTAGACTTAAATGGGTTAAGATTGTAGTGATCGGGGAAACATCCTCTTGGGAGTTGATTCCACAGAGCAGCAATTCGCAGGGAAGAAGCTGTTCGAGAGAAACTTACTTTTAACCAAAGGAATATGGAAGAAATGATGGGGCTTTGCTACAATGTGAGTGACGTGGCGGGTCCTAGCCGTGAACGTTAGAACTGATAAAAATAAGGAATTTAGTTCGTCCAGAAATAGCGTAGTGAGAGGCTTTCCACATCCCGTTTGTGTGAGCTGGGTAGCATGGTGAAAAGTAATCCGTCACCCACGACGACATAGAGACGATTTTAAGCACTAACGAGACAGGAAAGAGGACTGAACAGCTCCTAGCCAAATATAACAGCAGTACTTCATTTTAGGCTCTGGAAAATGTAGAGGATTACTCACTAGAGCGGTACAGAGAACTCATCATTTTCTGCATCTTTAACGATAGACCATAGGTATGAGTTTCCCTTGATGTTACAGGTGAGTTTAAGGCTCAATTGTCCTTCAAAGCACGGAATCTTCTCGAGAGGACATCCATTTATCGTGACAGATTGTAGTTCGTGATTCGATCGGCGATGATGGAATGTAATTAGTTTGCATAGAAAACTGAACCCATTATTAACTGTTATCATTCTTTCTTTTTTGTATTCGGGATTTGAAAACTCAATCTATAAAAATATGAACAAATAAAAAAAATTATTTTCGTTTGCAGTTCTTATTGTACAAGCGCCTTTGAAAAATACTTGAGCTGATGGCTGAACAAATACATGTAGTAAAAGTCGTCTATATATTGAAGAGTGTCATAAAAATATTCTTCATTCTCACTGGAGCAAAAACAAAAACAAATGACTTCATGCGTGACCGTTGACGTTGTTTGAACGCGAGGGACACATCTTATCTGATTGTCTCTTGGCCGCTATCACCTCGGTCAAAATATCTATTCTGTAGACCAATCTATTGTTGCTTGCCCAATCGCTAGATCAAATATCACAGTCTGATAATAACAATAATGTTTACATTCATTTTCTATTTTTATTCTTTCATTTTAACAGTGAAACGGCGATATAGCTATTATGCTTGTATATGATCACAAAAAAATACAAATCAAATTGATATACGACTGTTTGGGCGTGCGAACGCGCATGTATGTTTGTGGGTCATCGTGTGAATCTGTCTTCGTCACAAATGAAATAAAAACAATTATTTTTTTCTAGAAAGACTGTATAGCTTCAATCACTGAAGCAAATGACAGAAACTGGCGTATACCTGATGTTTATTGTAATACGTACCCGCTACTGTTTTTTTAAACAAGAGTAGAAGTTTATCCCTTGTTTTCTGTTTAGAATTGACTTTTTAGTTCCTTCTAAATTGATCCCCACCTGGTGGCTCAGTCACTTTCTCACCGACGTATTGTGGCTTCCCTCTGTCTCTTCTACAAATACTTTCACGGCTTTTGCTCTGATGAGCTTAGCTCCCTGGTGCCCCGACTGCATGAATTTAGTCGAGCTACTAGAATAGCGACTAGATCCCACCCTTTTACAGAAAAACCGATCAAATATAACCGCAACTTCTACTCTAACAGTTTCTTTGATCGCACTTCCCACTTTTAGAATTATCTTCCGTATACTTGCTTCCCTGACAGTTTTAGTCTCCAAGAATTTAAATGCAAAGTCAATTGCAATTTCTTATCTTCTTGAATCACATCCTCTCCCTGACAATCTTTGTATCATGTTCTTCTTCATTTCCACTTCACTCTTATGCACCCCTCTTCACACCTGTACTCTCATTTTTTCTTACTCATTCTCTGACTCCTCTGTAACTCCTTTCTCATCTCACTTCTGAAATCCCATGCGCACTAGTGGCAGTTCTGCCTTACTTGGGGTGAAATAATTAGAAAAAAAAACCTTTAATTAGTCAATCATCTCCAACGTTGTAACAACGTTACAGTAAATGTTGAGAAGTGGTGAAATATAATCAATAAAAATATCCCACGAAGAAAACTCAATATTTAATAACGTAAAAGTTTACAATACATTTATTAAATTATCTATTAATATTTCGTAGCGTAAACGTCATTGCTGATTGCAGCATGTAGGTGTTTAGAGTAGCTCTCTATAAATTTCTTGCATGTTTCTTTGGTTAATACTTTTCTATCTCTTCTTCCTTGGGTTTAATAGCAAATCAGACACAGCTCTTTTACTTTGGTTAGTAAATTGTCTAAAAGGACAATTCTGAATTCAACACCGGTTGAGCTCGGGGCTAACAAAGCCACTCTCTTTGGTTTGTTCAACAGTACATCTCCGTATGGGTCATTTAATGCCGAAATTTAATTTTCTAGGGAGCATTAGTAATTTCTTTTTCAAAAATATATTGCTGGCGATTTTTTCTTTATAACAACGTATTGCTATTACAATCCTTTTTTTATGTTTTTAATAAAAATGTATTCCTAGTAATATTTTATTCCTTACAAAAATTATTGCTGGTAATATTTTTATTATGAAAATCTATTGATGGCACTTTTACAATAAAAATGTATTTCTAAACTTTCATAGAGTTTTGACCCCAGTTTGTGCATTCACTACTTGCCTATAGATAGAACCCCAAACAGGTCCTATTACCTCAGGTCAGTGTGAACCTAGAAACAACAACAATTAAGAAATGGTTCCATGTTCCTCAAAACTTCCAGATCTGCCGGATGTAGTTTATCGTCATAACCAGGACAATCTTTCCACGAATGAGGAAAATACTAGTGGCAACACAAATTCCTCTTCACTCCTCTGTAGCCCTTTGTGTCTTAGAGGCATTATCGGCTTGCTTGGAGTGAATTGATTAAAAAGATAACACAGATAAAATTTAAAATTTATATAACCATACAGTACAGTCTATTTACACGGGTACGCACACGGGTATAATCTTGAATATTTTTACTTATTTTCTTTATGGCGCCGACTAGCAGTTATCTTTAATGATCTTGTTTGATTTTATTTAAAAAATATATATAAACGATGCATTCGAAAATTTTTATGGCTAGAGTTAGCGAATATAAAGTCGTCGTTTGATGTCAGATTTCGTAAACAACCTATGGCAGGCAGCATGTTAATCTTCATTTTTGATAATTAGATACATCAATAATTAAAAAAAAATTGATGATGATAAGACACTTATTTTATATAAATATTATAAACATAATCTCCTTGCTTATCAATTTTTGTAAGTCAGGATTTAATATTTACCTAATACAATACGAAAGAGTATCTAAGTGCAGTTATATAGAACATATAGTGCACGCAAAAGTTTACAACACAATACAAATATACACTACCGACCATAATTATTAGGCAACAGAGTTTTTTAAAAAATGATGTATTTCATACTATTTTTAGTATTTATTTTAAAAAAGTGAATAATTATAAATGAAAATAAAATGGTTCTTTTGTTAATACGGCACAATAATATGTGCATCAAATGAACTGTTCTCGTGTCCAGTTTTTGTGCTCTCTTCCCCATACTGGTAACTGTTGTATATATTTTGTTCATTTTATACCCGGTGATATAAATTGGCCAAGCATAGGTTTTAGCCAGATTAACCTAGAATAACTCAGCTTATACTATGGACCGAGATGTACTTTTGTCTGTTACAACAGATATGACTTGAATTAAGGGAACCTCATCCTTTGCTCAATGTCTAGCCTTTTCATTTCATAGCCGAATAAAATAAAAAGGCTTGCCCACAATAATAGATGAGCATGTTTTGTATTCTATATAAAACCTTAAGACGGAATGAGGCGAAGGTTTAGCCACCATCATCAGTCCCGTGATCCGTCGTGATCGTAGCCTTGATTAGTACCTGATAAGTTCCCACCATATACCTTCGTTACCTGCTTATATCCGATGTATGTCTCTTCTCTTGCCTAAGGTGATACCCTGTATGGTGGCAATTGAAAAGAGTCTCATGGCGTGTTCATACTCGTACTGTTGATATCTCTCAGTTGCGTTTCTGTCTGAGGACAGAGAGCAACTGAAGAAATATTGAGAGGTGTCCGGTTCCGGAGAAAGAGCGGGCTGCAGCAGTACACCTCATCGATAGTAATAACTGGGTTGGCAATTTTTAGTCCTGACTCGAGTGTACACACTTGAGTGCCCTGCATGAAACCGACCTTGTGTCACATCTTGTCACCGTGAGAAGTTGAGTAAATACTATAAAATGTTCATAATATCTCAATTTTTTTCTTCTTGTCGGTGGATATAAGATCTTCTAATGGAACTTTTGTTTTGTTTTTTGTCTGATGTTATATCGAATTGCGTTATTTGTGATGCAAGAGACGCTAAAGATGGTTTTGTAGTATGTAATTTCTAATGATTGAATTTTTCTCTGTAAATTTGGTGTTAATGTTCAACATTCGTAAATACTCTCATGTATAAAACTTGTATATAAAGAAAAGGTTACTCTATTAATATCTGAGACAATAATGAGTTTTTCGTTTTTTAAACATTTCCCATCAACGTGATCATTAAAGAAACATTGCTTCTTAGATAAACCGCGATATCTGAAGTTTGGGGTTAAAAATAAACCATTTTGACGACACTTTATTGGGCTCATCGAAAAATCGAAACGAAATTTCTCTTGACACGTTGCTTCCTAGTTAAATAAAGCACAGCATCTGAGATTTGGAATTAGAAAATGAATTTATCTAAAATAAAGATACTAAGATTTAGCTAACTTTAAAATGTGGATGCAGCATTAACACTATTTTAGTTTAGGTATATGGAAAAAAATCCTCTCTTATGACGGTATAGGTTGTCTGTCAATTGCGAGTGGGGGCTGAGGGACGGTTTCAACGGAGGTCTACGATGAGTCTGTTGCGTGCGTAAGCTTTGTTGATTGATGATTTGGCTGTCGGCAAGAGTCGAAGGCGCACTGACAGGTCAGCTGATGTCCAAAAAGAAGATAGAAGTAAGATTGGGGGAATAGTGGCCGGATAACACCGGCAGTGTTGGCGACTAGGTTGAATACGCTTGATTGCGGGTCTATCACTCTGATGATTCACTATCGGAATATGGATACAAGTAGATGCATACGTGAAATGGCACAGGGTTATGGAAGAATCTGAATGTACAGATAAATAAATAAAATAAATAGATAAATTGTCGTCTAAATTACTCAAAAATGAAAATAATAATGACATCTCATTTTAGCAGATATATTTACCAAAATTGCACAAAAATATCTTGAAATGCTAAAGGATAAATTTATTCAATAAAACTGCCATTGGATTCAACTACAGTCTCCAGACAACTTCGGAAATTTCTGCACCTCTTCTGGACGGTTTCCTTGAATTAATTGGTGTATGCTGACATAATCTTTGCTTTCATGTTATCTTTGATGCTACAAGGAGTTTTGTTGGCCCCTTGCTCAGCGGTACCCATAATAAACAAGATGGTTGCAGTCAGTGAACTTAGGTGCCCGGATGTAAGATGGATGTGATTGAAAAAAATGTACTAAGGCCGTTGCAATTTTATTTTTCTGTGCTGTATTTATATAATTTTAAACTAGATGAATTGGAATGGCCAAGGTCACATGCCAGAAGCTGAGCAGAGTATTAAGAGACAGGAAAATTTCGCTAGAAACAAAGAAGAGAGTTCTGGATTTCCATGTGATGGCTATCTTTCAGTGAATGTTGGACAATATCACCAAAGATAAAAGAAAAAACTTGAAGCAACTGAAATGTGGCTCTACAGAAAGATGCTGTGAATATCATGGATCGAGCATGTGAGCAATGACGAGGTTTTAGAAAGAATGGAAACGAAAAGGGAATTAATACTGAGCATCAGGAAAAGACAGCTAAAGTTCTTGGAACATTTGATGAGGAAGGAAGGCTTGGAGAATCCGATACAGGTCAGATAGAGGAAAAGAGAGAAAGGAGAAAGCAGTGGATAACATATTTGAAGGGCCTGAACAGGTCGATGCCAGAGCAGGGTTTGGGTGGGGTAACAGGAGAAAGTTTGCTAAGAGCTATCAGGGATAGGGAGACGTGGAAAGCCATGATCGCCTACGTCTTGAAGAAGAAGAAGAAGAAGAAGAAGAAGAAGAAGAAGAAATACAGGCTGCAATGGGCAAATTGTTTTCATTTATGTATTTAATTTAGCGCATGCGCGTTGCTTGATTTTGTTTTTGTCGCTTTTTGATTTTGTTTTACGACCCGATGCTATTAATTTATTCACTTTTTGTTGTGTGATCACCCCCTTTTTGTATCGTCGTCTTCCGGCCTTGGCCGAGATAGAACTCACTATATCCCTCTACACCCCTCCAGTATTCCCTGTGCATTTCGAACCCTGGCGCAGTTTGCAGCGAAATTCATAATCTTGTCAAATAGCTGAATACTTGATGCTTCGCCAGGGCTACCAAGGGTGTGTTTATTGTGACACCAACTCTAGATGGGTTGCCTCCAGACCCTATCCTGTTATTTAACCCAAGGGTACCAGTGCTGAAGTGAATGCAGGGTACTCGAGTGGAATTCGAACTCGGCTCACCGATTTCTCTTTCTAAGCCGATATCCACTGCACCACAACGCCTGGTATTTCCAAGTGGTCACCCATCTAAGTATTGACCAGGCTCAACGTTGCTTAACTTCGGTGATCGAACGAGAACCGGTGTATTCAACGTGATGTGTCTTTTTGCATATATCATAATGGACTCGACTGAGTGTACATATAATCCTGCCATATAGAGAACAGCAGTTGGGAATCTGGAATCTCAGTTGTAGTTGCAGTTCACAGTGGAGAGTAATCGTAGAAATCCGTTACAGTTATCGAAGAGTTTCGGCAGATACCGAAGTGTTACCCGGACATACTTTTTCCAACGTTTTCACTTCAAGACTTGTATATATTTATTTTTACTAATAGTATTCCTGAATTGACTAACCCGCGTTCCAGTTTGTATATTACGTTCAATATAACCTAATTTTCTATCTCCAAACCGGTTTTTGTTGTTCATTATTTTGGCGGTTCCCCCTCCGGAATCCACAACAATGCATGGAAACACGAAAATGACATATTAGAGACGTTATTTAGTGAAAGGAAGAAAAAAAGACAGAGAGCTGTACAATGATTAACTGATGAAAATAACGAAAGAATTTCGCAGAATTTCAAAAACTGAACTCATCATTCATTTATTATCTCCATCACAACTTGTGATCGAAGGACTGCTTTGGTCTCTGGAACTCGCTCTCGTATTCTTACTTTCCTGACGGCTACAACCTCCAGAAATTTAAATGCAAAGTCAATACTCATCTACTAACCACTGGACTCTAGCTCTCTCCCCACTCCTGTATAACCTTCCCTTTCTCTCCACCTATGTATCTGTCATCGCACCTGCTTTCTCAGCTTTCTATTGTTCCTTTCTAACTAGTTTGTACTCCTCACTCTTTTCTAATTAATCTTTTTACATTTATGTAGCCCCCTGCACATCAGTAGCGTTTCTGCCTTGCTCGGGGTGAAATGATTAAAAAAAAAAAGAAAAGAAAATTATTCATTAATGTGTGGTTAATATTGAACAAAGTATAACTAGAAATAGATTTTATAATAATGTGGTATTTAAACACCCCCAACATGTCAATAATAATAAAGTGTCATTCCAGTAGATATTGAAGCACTAGGATTGATTACAGAGAATACAGATAAACATTAAGAAAATCTAAGAAGACTCTGACTGAGATGCCAAAAATTGTCCATGTGAAAATTGCAATTACAATGAACAGAAGAAAATTACTTGAAAAGTAATTGAAACTCACGTGAAGCGAGCTTCTCTACAGCACTGACTTCATTGAATTTACATTTCTTTATATATACATAATTTATTTATATTCTCTCTCTCTCTCTCTCTCTCTCTCTCTCTCTATATATATATATATATATATATATATATATATATATATATACACTGTAATGGTTGCTACAATGTTTTTAAATTCATAGTATCACTACACAAAAAAATTTCTCATGTTTCGAAGCCAGCCCATTATGTTTGGGCTTCATCCTCAGGTGATTTTTTTAGAAATGAGAATTATCCATTTGAAAAAGCCAGTTCATTTGTATTGGATTTGTTATTTTGGGGTGTTAGAGGGGTTGGTCTGTATTTTGACTTCCGTTGACCTTTTTACCGGTCTTAGGGTTAAGTGTTTGTTTTTGGCAGAGTTCATGATAGGTTAATCTATTAATCTTGAAAGGGCTGGTGCTGCTGGCGCCTAGCGTGTTGTTGTTTAGTTTAGGGGTTGGTAGGTGTTCAACAACTTAGTTACAATATATATATATATATATATATATATATATATATATATATATATATTCATTGTTTAATACTTAGCTTTTTGGTCCTAATAGGGTTAGACCAGTACACATTTGTATTAAAAAGTGTTCTATATTATATATATTATATATTCAATTTCCACATGGAAATTGAAATCAAAATATGAAAAAGATCCACACATAACGTGGAGCATTGTAAAAACAACCAAGCCCTACAACGGTGGACAAATACGTAGACTGTGCTAAAAAGAAAAATTAGAAATTATGACATACCCAAATAAAAACGAACTGTTAAATGAAAGAACAGAAATTATGACAAAATGCATCCACACTAAGAAATACCTCTTTGATTCATACAACCATGAATGAAAACGTCATAATTCGTTTGAATTTAAACAATGCGCGTTCAAAAATTCCCTGGCACGTGAACGTTCAAATAAAACACCGTTACAAGAGCGTTCTTAAAAAGGAAACGGTAAAGGGTAAAATCAGTTATCAAAAATCGCCTGAAGGAACCACTCATGGTAGAAACCTGGGTAGCGAAATAACTCGTTTAAAAATTATATATATATATATATATATATATATATATATATATATATATATATATATATATATATATCATGTCCGAAAATAGATTCATATTACTGAACACCTCTGCAAATGAGCTAATCAGAGAAAAAAATAAAAATCGATTACACCCTGTCACTCTAGTGGGTCTAAAACTGACCGCGTGGTAAAAGAAAGGAAGCTAAAGCAATTTCAATTAGTTTGCATAAGAGTGTATACTAAATTACGTTTGTCCCTTACAAATCCATAGAAGTGAGATATCCACTAAGGATCGCAAATGCTAAAATGGGGAAAGGAGTTCCGAGAAGAAGTTGGAAAACATCGCGTTACTGGAGGCGTTCAACTTTATGGTTTTTAATGCGCTGGGCGGATATAGCCCTCGACAGCAACAATCTGGGATTCCAAACAAATTTGAAATAATGAAAAACATATTTCCTCCAACGAATAAAAATGCTGACAGCGATGAAAAAAAGAAAAAAAAAGGGGGGGGGGACAGAGGCAAATAAAAACTAAAAAAAAGAAAAGAAAAGAAAAAAAAGAAAAGAAAAAAAGAAAAGAATTACTGGCTAAAGGAAGCCAAAAAGAGACTTGTATCCCAGTATCCGTTAGTGAATCCGCCGGGACTGACCCTCCATCCATGAATAGGCCATAAAACAATAAACTTCTAATAAAGACCATTTGATATTCCAACTATACATGTATTAAACGTGCCAAAAGAAGACACAATACAAAAGAAATAATAGCCGTCGGAAATCATAAGGGACCGCTCTGTGCCTGCTTGTTAAGTTTTTTGTTCTCTTGTTTAGAAAGAAGAAAATTATGACATAACCCAAGGGTCATTGAAATGTCACCCGCCTCAAGTGGAAGACTGACGAAGATGCCGGAGGGTTAAAAAAAGAGATTCAACCGTTAGATTGAAAACATTAGAAGCGAGCAGGCATCGAATTTAGCTTGTAATAAAAATAAGAAATTAAATAAGCGGTTCACAGGAGAACACTCTGCTGAGAGATGACAGCTAAACATCGTAGAAATATATTGTCTTCAAATTTTTATGAAAGAAAGCAATAATTAAATAATTAACATCAAATAATTCGGGTACATTAAGACGAATCGAAACAAAGAATTGTTGCATGAAATTAAAAATCGGATAATGAAGAATACAGCTCTATGAATAAATTATATTTATTTCGGTTGCTTAGCTTTCGTAGCCTAATCATTAGAAGCGCTATTCACATTAGCTAAAAATTCAAGAATACGAGTTCAAATCTCAGTAGATCTTCAAACCAGATTATTATTACTGATCTAACTTGATTTAAGACAAGTCATAACAACTCGGGGAGCTGAGTTCAAATTCCAGTTGAATTCCTTGCATTCACTTACGTACAAATACCCTTGGGAAAGGTATTAATCTTTCTCTTCCCTCCAGTTATGGGTTAAATAACAGGACAGATTGGGTTCTATAGCCTTGGCTGGGAACTGGGAATGATGTATTTCATATTATTTTTTAGTATTTATTGCCAAGCGGATAATTCTAAATGAAAATAGTATGAAATACATCATTTCTTTTAAGAACTGAGGTGGCCTAATAATTATAGCCGGTAGTGTACATCAGAAATTTCAAATAGAAAAACCGTGACATTTTCATGGGTGAAGAGAAGAAAACATTGATAATTTAATATTTTTATGCGTCGTATGAGACATAATTTACAGAAGTATTTGAAGGAATAACACACACTGTAAATTTTCTACATCCATAATCGTCCTCTCCAAACAGTTGTAGGCGACTTTCTACGTATAATATCAGGATACTGGATGCGCTATAAATACTAGCGGTATAGCCCGGTGTTGTAAGCATTAAAACTAATCCATGGTCCTGGAGCTCAGACTCTTTGGACGTTGGCACGAAAGACTAAAAAGCAATAGTTGTTTCCAATCAAAGCGAAACCATAGGCTGAAAGAAAAATGAATGGATGTAAGTCAAATTTTGATTTCCTGCTATCGATATCAAATAATTTTTTCGTCGTAAACTGAATTTTAAAGGCTAAATATGTCCTCTGAGTAAATGGTATCATGGCTGTGACTAAGAACTACAATTATACCTACTTAGAGGCAAACCCGAAGCAAAAACTAAAATAAAAGGGCTGAAAATAATACAGACATACAGGCAGATAAACAGACACACACAAACATCTTGCCTTTTATATATATATATATATATATATATATATATATATATATATATATATATTATCGATTTTCTGCACTACTGTAAGAACTGCAACCTTGAAACTTCTGAATATCGTTTCTTATGTCTTTGTCTATGAGTGTATCAAATTTGATTAAAATCGGACCACTACTTCTATAACCCGATTTTTTCGATTATCGATTTTCGATATTTATCGGGTGTACCTCGACACAAAACGAAGCTAAGAAAACTCGCAGACGCTTATAGTACAACTGTGTAAATTTTCAAGAAAGTCGGTTCAGCCGTTTCGGAGTCTATAGATAAGGGACACACACACACACACACACAGACAAAGTTCCATTTATAAATAAGTTTAGATAAGCCACACATTTAACTAAATACGATAGTTTGAAAGAATGTTTTTGCATTGGAATTCAGAATTCGTATATGGTGCTGTACATGTGTATATACTAGTTTATGTACGTATGTGTGTATATGTTTACCCATATGTGGGTATCAATATTTGTGTGTGTGTGTGTGTGTGTCTATCACTCCCCCCCCCGTTTCATACTTGAATAACTTTACAATAATCTAAATCTAATACTTTGTTAAACTTACAATATAAAATTCGTAGACACTAAAATTAAGTCATAATAAATGTATATATATATTTTTTAAAATAAACTTTAATTTTTAATGTAAAGGGAAACTAAAAGCCGATTCAATGTCACAATGTCTCCCAGACTAAATGGGTTTGGCTAGTTTTGAATCTTTTAAAATTCTGCAACTTGAAATTACCACCATCACCTGATAAGACAAAAGTAATGTCAAAAGAAAATTGCTATTTTGTAGTGATATTGCTATTTTGTAGCATGTTTATGTCATAAATTCTAAATAAATATTATTCGCTGTGCTTTGTATTGACTTTTTTTTTTTTTAAATAGTGTTTTTTTGAATACAGAATTTTATTCCATCCATATATATATATATATATATATATATATATATTGTAATGGTTGTTACAATGGTTTATAAAAGCATAGTAATACTACACAAAAATCTTCGCGTTTCGGAGCTACGTTTGTTCCTCATCTGGTGATGAGTTGAAATGAAAAATAAATGGTGAAAACGATTTTTTTGGTAATATGATATGTAAGTGAATGTGGTGGAATTTTAGTGCTATTTTTCTGGCAGTTTGTAGCCATAGTGATTGGGTTAGGAGAAGGGTACGGAGTAGGTTAGTGTTTTGTAAGCACCATGACAATATAAAGCTCTACGTTGTATCGAGCACTCTTTATAAAAGTAAATGCACGAACAGTGGGTTTAAAACCTACGTGTTCCATAACTTTCTTGCTATATATATATATATATATATTGAATTATTGTGCATTTGTTGTAATCACTCTTTAATAAATGTTCGGTTGAACAAGACGGACAAGTTACTTTACACTGTAAAGAAAACATTTTCACTGTAAAGAAAACATTTTTATGTAGACAAGAAAAACATTTTGTTTAAGTTTCTTGCCCGTATTTTTCGAATGGAATATAAATGTATCTATATATAAATATTGATATAACGGTAGGCTTATCTATATTTTATATATTTGAGCAACTATATTCGCTCGATTTACTTAGATAAACAAAAAAATGAAATTTGAATTTGTTCATATCTTTTTTTTCATATCAATATAAACTCGTTCGTTATCTATCTATCTATCTATCTATCTATCTATCTATCTATCTATCTCATTATACTCATGTATATTTATCTATCTATGTATCTATCTATCTCTCATTCCATTCATTACCTATCTATCGAGCTATCTCGCTATCTAACTATCGCATTCCACTCATATCTATCTATCTATCTATCTATCTATCTATCTATCTATCTATCTATCTATCTATCTATCTATCTATTACAGTCTTATCCAGTGCATTCTTCTTAATCGTGTTCTCGATCTGCTTGTGTACATAAGGTCCGGAATGAATATGCTTGAGCGGATTCCACATTTCTGAAACTGGTTATCTTCTCACATCAAAATCAAAAGTTAACTTCAAGAGAATCAATAAACCGGACCTTTCAAACGATTGACTTTGACACTCAACCGCCATATTGGTCTTTCAGGGCCTTTTTCACCTCAACTCACTGTTAACGACTTGAAATTCCGTTATTAACTCAGCTACTCTTTTTTTCTCCCTTAGTTTAACGTCGATGCAAAGGATATGACTGAACCCGCACTGGTTAGGATCTTCTTAATGCAGCTGCATTAAATGTGACGGTTGCTTAACAGATGGAAGTGAAAAAAACAAAACAAAAATAAAAAAAAACAAAAAAACAAAACAAACAAAACAAAAAAAAGTACGGAAATGAACGAGCGCCTCTCTACATTCTGATCATTAAATTATCTCGTTACCCGCAAAAAGCCTGTTTCAGATTCATTAAGGTTTCTTTGAATTCTACTTTCTAAGGTTATTTTTTATAAGTAATTTGAAAAGATATAGAATCAAGTGCAGTATTATAATATGGTAAACAATAACGCTATACTGTCTTCGTTTCAGTCATTTCATACATAAGAAATTAATTTATATCGTGTGTATGTGAGATACTAAAAGAGAGGGGGGGAGAGAGAGGGGGAGGGGAGAGAGAGGGGGAGGGGGAGAGAGAGGGCATATCTCTGTTTCTTATGCTTCAGTCTCTTTTTATCTCTCAGTCTATGTCTTTCTCTCTCTCTCTCTCTCTCTCTCTCTCTATATATATATATATATATATATATATATATATGTATGTATATATACATTGTATAAAATTTGTAATATCTAGTGAAAATATTGCGAAATCATAACCGATGATTTCAATTATATTTCACCTTACTTTACGTATATATATATATATAATTCCAAGTGAAGAGGACTTAAGTTTTTTTTTATATATTTTGAGTGCTCTGGCATTTATTTTATTATCAACAGTGCTCAATATAATGAGTATTATAATATAATATAATATAGTATAATATAATATAATATAATATAATATAATATAATATAATATAATTATATGGTTATGTCAATTTTACATTGTGACATGGAAATTTCTGTTTCGAGATCAATTCTCATCATCAGGCAATGTTAGTGTGGTTGTGCACAACCACACCAGCATTGCCTGATGATGAGAATTGATCTCGAAACAGAAATTTCCATGTCACAATGTAAAATTGACATAACCATATAATTATATTATATATATAATTATATTATATTATATATATATATATAGTGCGATGGATGAAATATCTATATTCTGTAAAAATGAAAAATAACACTGAAATCACTTTTTAATAGATATATTTACCAAAATTACGCAAAAATATCTTGAAATACTAAAAAGTAATTTTTTTAAATAAAATCCCCATTGGTTTCCAGACAACTTTGAAATCTCCTGCATCTTTTTGGGATGGTCTCCTTGATTAAGTTGGTGAATACTGCCACAGTCCTTACCTTCAGTTCATCTTTAGTACTACAAAGAATTTGTTATTCGTTCGCCTAAGTGCGCTCCACACAGTCGGGGGGGGGGTTCTGTATCGGGAGATAGCTGACCTGATGTAAGGGTTGATGTGGTCGTAGAAATTACCTGACAGGCATGACTGGTTTCTTTTGCTTGTGTGGTATGGTGCTGACACCTATTTTCAGAAATAGGGTCTCTTAGCGGGCAACCTCTCGATTCAGAGCAGCACTAACTTCTCAAGTCACTTGATGTAGGCTTCAATAATGAAACTGAGGCTCTCACTAATAAATTCGGCAGTTATTTTTCTTATCAGAACAGTTTTTTCGAGCTGCTGTACCTTTGTAATCACCATTAGAATCATTCAACTCTTTCCGAAACTCTGTACTGTCCTCATATTGATACCCAAACATAAACATTCTGAAATGTTTGTATTCAACCCTCTAGGACATATGCCAAGCAGTACAGCATACCGTTTCCACATTTCTAGCGATGTGAATTGCGTCGTGATACTCTTTTCTCACAGACAGTGCCTTTATATATTTGAGCAACTATATTCACTCGAGTTACTTAGATAAACAGAAAAATGAAATTTGAATTTGTTCATATATTATTATATCTATATAAGCTCGTTCGCTATCTATCTATCTATCTATCTATCTATCTATCTATCTATCTATCTATCTCATTCTCATCTTATCTATCTATCTATCTATCTATCTATCTATCTATCCCTATTCTACTTATCTATCTATCTATCTATCTATCTATCTATCTATCTATCTATCTATCTATCTATTCTACTTATCTATCTATCTATCTATCTATCTCATTCTACTTATCTATCTATCTATCTATCTATCTATCTATCTATCTATCTATCTATCTATCATTCTATTTATCTATCTATCTATCTATCTATCTATCTATCGATCTATCTATCTATCTATCTATCTATCTATCTATCTATCTCATTCTACTTATCTATCTATCTATCTATCTATCTATCTCATTCTACTTATCTATCTATCTATCTATCTATCTATCTATCTATCTATCTATCTATCGATCTATCTATCTATCTATCTCTACTTATCTATCTATCTATCTATCTATCTATCTATCTATCTATCTCATTCTACTTATCTATCTATCTATCTATCTATCTATCTATCTATCTATCTATCTATCTATCTATCTCATCTATCTATCTATCTATCTATCTATCTATCTATCTATCTATCTATCTATCTATCTGCGACATTCTGTTCCCGTGAGTTCTCGTGTGTGTGTGTGTGCATATAGATATATGTGTGCTTTTATGTATATACACCGGAACACATACACACACACACACACACACACACATACATATATATCTATATGAACACACACACACACACACACACACACACATACACACACACACACACACATGATACAAGGAAACGGTATGTAAGCATAAGTATATATAAAATTAACACACAAGTGAAAAAAACTACAAGAAATATACGCACATAAACACACACACATGACAGAGAAAAATCTAGCAATAAACACGCCTTCCTTTATTTTACTAAATTCATTGTAATAGCCTTCAAATACCTACCCATATATATATATATATATATATATATATATATATATATATATATATATATAGAAAGACAGAAATCTAAGCAAGAGCCAACAACTTACCACGGTTTCAACCACGGTTTCACCCACGGTTTTGTTTGCTCTACTTTCGTATTGAGCGCTTTAGTATTACGGTTTTCATATTGGAGTATTTTTTCTTTCCTACGAGTATTTGACTTTTTGTTCATGTACTTCGTTTGTTTCTTTTTTTACTTCCCCGTCTTTTCCCTCCGAGTTCGTCCTCGGTGGGTTGTACAAGACGATTCAAATTATAGCTTAATTAAAATTAGTTTCTGAAGAGTTAGTTCTGTTACTATTGGTATTGTTATTACTATAGTTAACATATATATATACATATATATATATATATATATATATATATATATATATATATATTAAATTAAACTGATACATTAAAACATACAAGAAACGACTACAAAAGTGTTTCGACATTAAAAGAACAACATTTCTTCAAGTAGTTAACGTTTATTACCATCATTGTTAACTAACTGATTTGACATTTTTCTTTCAATGCCGAAACAAAATGTACAATTTTGTAGTAGTTATTTTCGCATTCTAATGTAACAAATTAATAATAAATATTTATTGCTCTATTTTTATATTGAACGTTGCAATTTTATCCTTCGTTCTTTTACATTTGGATACATATATATATATATATTCTAAACGTATACTGTTAAATATAACAGACAATAAATGTCTATTATGTTTACTCATGGGCCGTTCTAAACATCGTATTTGGCTTTAATTTCAGGTGAAAATAAAGACAATAATTGTCCAATATTTGTGTATTTTTTATTATGTTGGTTCTAAGCTTTCGGCTCACATGAGCCATCTAACAAGACGTTACAGGGACGTTAACATAAAGACATCCCCCATCAAAGATGGTTTTATCTTGTGTTGACATAAAACATTGCTAAGCAACGATAACAGTCACCAAATATAAGACACAGTTCGTAAATTTGTAATGCGGTTCCATAAAATACCTATTTTGCTGCTATTGCAAAGTTAATGGAGTTAATTTTGGAAGAGTTCATATCTTTTCTATTTACCCAGTTTTTCGCAGCCTTTAGTCATACCATCCTAATGAGCTAATTAGCTGATTAGCTAATTAGCTAATGAGCTGATTGCCAAATAAGGCTATAGAACCCAATCTGCCCTATTATTTAACCCATAACTGGAGAGAATTGACGGATTAATACCTTTCCCAAGGGTATTTGCGCGTAAGTGAATGCAATGAATTCAATTGGAATTCGAACTCGTCTCCACGATTTCTCGTTCGAAGCCGATATCTATTGCACCACAATGTACATCTTCAGAGCGTATGTATATTAATAAATGGCCTGAAGACTGCCTTCAAACATGAAACTGACTTTTACCACTCAACATTGATCTCATTGTCCAATTTATATATATATATATATATGTGTGTGTGTGTGTGTGTGTGTGTGTCTGTGTGTGTGTGTGTGTGTGTCTGTGTGTGTGTCCGTGCGTTGTGGACATAGGCTCGGAATGAGAAATCGGAAATCCAGGTTGAAATTCTAGTGGTAGTTGAATTCGTTGCGCTCAAGCAATTACGCTAATCTGTCACTTCTCCCTCCGGTTATGGTTTTCATCGCAGAACAGATGAGGTTCCATAGTCTTAGTTAGCAATCAGTTTATTGTAGAAAGAAATAGCAACCTTCTTCGAAAAAATCTTCTGCCTCGTCAATTATGGAACGCAGGAGACATCATCGCTCAATCGTCATTCAAACTCCATTTCCACTGTTAAATAATGTAAGGTTGATGGTAGACGAAATCCTCGAAAATAGCATGTAAAGGGGCTGAAAGCGCTTGAAAAGTATGGCTGTTATCGACTGACTGAGATATATATATATACTAGCAGTATAGCCCGGCGCTGCTCAGGTGTAATGAAAGCTTTAAAACTAATCCATGGTCCTGGAGCTCAGACTCAGCCTAAAGAATATTTGAAATAATAAAATAACTGCGACAATTTACCAATCGCACCTAATATATATATATATATATATATATATATATATATATATATACTAGCAGTATAGCCCGGCGTTGCTCAGGTGTAATGAAAGCTTTAAAATTAATCCATGATCCTGGAGCTCAGACTCTTTGGACGTTGGCACGAAAGACTAAAAAGCGATACTTGTTTCCAGTTAAAGCGAAATCATAGACTGAAAGAAAAATGAATGGATGTAAGTCAAATTTTGATTTCCTGGTATCGTTATCAAATAAGTTTTTTTCGTCGTAAACTGAATTTTGGTGGCTAAATAAGTCCTCTGAGTAAATGGTATCATGGCTGAGACTAAGAACAACAATTATACCTACTTAGAGCCAAACCCGAAGCAAAAACTAAAATAAAAGGGCTGAAAAAAATACAGACATACAGGCAGATAAACATACACGCACATAAACATTTTGCCTTTTATATACATATATTATCGATTTTCTGCTCTATTCTAAGAACTGCAACCTTGAAACTCCTGAATATCGTTTCTTATGTATTTGTCTATGAGTGTATCAAATTTGATTAAAATCGGATCACTCCTTCTGTAACCCGAGTTTTTCGATTATCGATTTATCGGATGTACCTCGACACAAAGCCTAGCTAAGAACACTCGCAGAAGCCTATGGTACAACTGTGTGAATTTTCCAGAAAATCGGTTCAGCCGTTTCGGAGTCTATAGGTAGCGGATACACACAAACACAGACACACACACACACACACACACACACACACACACACACACACACACACACACACACACACACACAGTTCCGTTTATAAATAAGTTTAGATATATATATGTATCGTTAAAAATGACCGATAAAGAAGATGTTTTTTTAATTTTTTATTTAGCTTGTCGAATATTCTTACATGTTTCTTTTTTGCTGAAGATAATGAATGTAAACATGATCCGTAATGTTCGACTTTTGAAGCACTTTCAACCCCTTCACAGGCCATCTTCAAGAATGTTATTTTTCTGGTTTTTACTGTCCTCATGTTTGGCTGTAATATAATTTTTTGTGTTTTTGTTTAGCTATAATAGAGGCACTATATGTCAATCAAGTTCCCCCTACCATCAACCTTACGTTAATTAACAGTAAATATGGAGTTTTGAAATTTAAAAAAAAAAATAAACAGATGCTCAGACGATGCCCAGCTGCGCAAATCACGTGCTAATTTTAAAGAACTCTCCTTTAAAAAAAATATATATAAATGCAGCATCCATCGCCATTTTGTTTCTACATGGATTCTGTTCTTTTATTGGCCTTTCTTCTCACTAAAGTATTGTCGGTCACTTTCACTCCCAGTAACATCTTGGGTCTTAGCGGCATTTATTTTGTTAACACATTAACACCCAATGTCTGATTTTAGAGGTGATGAACATAAATAAATTATAGGTAAAACTATAATTAATATCGTATTTTTATTGTTATTCCGAACAAGACTGTTTAGTAGATATGGGTTAAAAATAGAGTACACTAGGCTCCTATACTTGGATGGTAAATATTTTAAGAGAAGTCGAACTCTGAATTCTAAACGGCGGAGAAGGTAACTGGAAAGCTTTCCAATACTTTCCCCAAGAATGCATGGCAGTTCCTACCTTTATTAGATAACACGCATAATACTTTCATGGTTGATACTGCAGAAGAATCCCTGCAGTAGTAGTTCATTTTAGCGGTAGACTGGCTGCCAAATTAGACTATAGGACTCATTCTGTTCTGCTATTTAACAAGTATCTAGGGGAGTGGATAAGGGAAGGATTCATATCTTTCCAAAGTGTATTTGCGTGCGAGTGAATGTAAAAAATTCGACTGGGATCCAAATTATGTGTGAGAGGTAGGTGTGGTAGTAAATGGGAAATTAGAGTTGTAAATTGTAAGTTAGAGTTTGATTGAAAAGAGGGAAGGGGTAGAAGATACATAATTCGCCAATATAAGATAAACAATTTTCCATTTTCTTTTCACACTACCTGATGAGACATTTTCCTTTCAATGTCGAAACAAAATGCACACTTTGTAGTAGATGATAATTTGTACATGTTCTAAACTACAATTTATAATATATATAGTGTTTAATTGTTATAATATTTAGCGCCAAGATTGTTCGGATTGTTTATATATATATATATATAGTCATCAGCAGACAGATCTGTTTCGCTGTATCACAGCTCATCAGTACGGTTGGACTCCGATTGCTTTTAGCCCAGGATTGAAACCCGACCGAATTGGCGTCAGTCGGCGGTTCTACATCTGGGCCATGGGCGCTCGGTAGAAGAAGACGGACTTTTTAGCATGTATATTATCACTATACACGCCCAATAGCCAGAGTGCTCTAATTCATTAGTGAATGATCGATGCGTACATGCCAGAGTAGCTATTGTTTTCCAAAGTCTCCCATTCTTCCAGAGTGCTCAATCAGCGTGTGAGAGCGTAAATAGTCATCCGCAGACAGATCTGTTTCACTGTATCGCAGCTCATCAGTACGGTTAGACTCCGATTAGATAGATAGATAGATAGATAGATAGATAGATAGATAGATAGATAGATAGATAATGAATGAAATGTGATAGATAGATAGATAGATAGATAGATAGATAGATAGATAGATAGATAGATAGATAATGAATGAAATGAAAGATAGATAGATAGATAGATAGATAGATAGATAGATAGATAGATAGATAGATAGATAGATAGATATGACGGACTTTCTTATCGTTAATGATAAATGAGGGTCAGCAGTGGATGGTGCCCTCCGTTTTACCCTTATGCAGGGGATTTCTGTCCTGCATTCATTTGTGTTGAACTATTAGCAATCCAGCTACCGATTAACCTGTACTTAGATTTGTTTAAAGTCGTCAGTTGCTTTTGCGGCGCAAAGCACACTCTCTCCATCAAAACAACATACCCCACACAGGTGTACTGTGTGTCACGCGTTAGGTGTTTGTGATGATCTCATGCTATATTATCACGCAGTTTAACCTGACCGGGACCTGTAATAACTTTGCTCAGGCTTCGAATTGCCAACACACATGTACACACACACACATTATGAAAACATTCCACACTCACAGCCCACATCCACATAGCCGTCCCACACGTGCACACACACACACACACACACATACAGTGCATTCACATAACAAACATGCACACTCAGGCACACATGCAAAATATTTGACCCATTGATGGGTCCCTAACAGGTGCAACCACTCCGGGCCAGATTAGACCTAGGGGTAATGGCATTTAATGGGTATCTTCACATTCCTCAAGACTCCTAATTATAAATGGATAGCCACACCACCGGTTGCAGATTATGTCTTATACCCAGAACAATATATAAAACAATATAATTATGAATTAATTATATGATTATATGATTATATATATTATATATATTATGTGATTGTATTAAGCTCTATAATATTTATTATATTGAGCAATGTTTATAAAAATATACCGTATTACTTAAAATATTAAAACTTTGAGTCCTGTTCACCTGGATTTATATATATATATATATATATATATATATATATATGTGTGTGTGTGTGTGTGTGTGTGTGTGTGTGTGTGTGTGTGTGTGTGTACTCTGACTAGTAATACTCACTTGGCACCTGCCTGGTTGGTATTATCATCCTGTCTTTGGGCAGCGTGCGACTCACTTTGTCTCTGAGGACGGATACACAATTGAGAAAAAATACGATTTTGAGAGGTTTCGGCCTTGGAGTACAGATGCCTGAGGCTGCACCACCCTATTGCACTATAGGGGTGAAAAGAAGCCCACGCAACAGTTACGGATACTGGGCAAGTTTTGGTCCTGACCCGAGAGTACGCGCTCGGGTTCCCACCCAAATCTTGACCTTGTGTCACATCACGTCTCAATGGGTAGACGAGGTATATATCCATATATATTCAGATAGATAGATAGATAGATAGATAGATAGATAGATATTGCAAATCAACACATTCAATGCATTCGTTATTCCCTGTGAAGGAACTGACCACTGACTGCTTTGGATTTAAAAATGCTATTCTAATTAAAAGAGAGACAAATATACTGAAACGAAAACGCTTAGAAAGTGTTTTATTCACTAAATACTTCACAGTGACTTTAGTTCAAGGTTATTACAATCTTTCATCTTTCTTCGAAAATCTTCCATTATCACAATGTGGGATATTTAATAAGAAAAGTGATGGAAATATTAACAAAAAAACTAAATTAAACCGGCTAAATTGTATACCCAAAACACATATTCAAAACAACAAATACAATATTTCTATAATTAAAATTACAACCCTCTTTTGTTCGGTCCTGGGCATGACGGTAAACTGCATCTGGCAGCAAGGCCTCTGATTGGGAGGTTGTGAGGAGCATGGACTCCCCTCTTAATTGCTGGTGCTCCCAAGTTCACCCAAACGCGGGGTGAACCAGACCCGGTGAACAAGTCCAGGTGTCCCAGCTATGAGCAAATAATTAACCCCCAAACTGGGGTCAAAACACTATAAAAGTATAAAAATAAACTTTTATAGATATATAAACATAAAAATAGACTTTATAGAAAAATATTTATCACCTGAAGAATAGTTATCTTCACAAACGTGAAAATTTTGTGTAGTGATATTATGCTTTTATAAACCATTGTAATAACAACATTACAATATTGAGCTCTACTCAATATTGAGCACACTTTATAAAAGTAAATGCTTAAACAATGGGTTTTAATCTATGTGTTCTTTCATTTTTTTTAAATATATATATATATATATATATATATATATATATATATACATATATATATATATATACTGTTACAGACAATTGTTGTTACGCAATTATGAAAGGTTTTCTTTATTTTTACAAGTTTCGAAATCACAACCTTTATTTCAATGCACTCTCACTGGATCGGGAATAAACCCTATAGATACACCTTACTTTAGAGAACTGATTTATTTTTTCCGGATGGCGACCGAGAAAACCTTTGCCTGTCCTTCTTGGTTATCGGGCCCGTATAGTATCAGGTATGTTTTTTGTCCTTCGTTGTTTACAGCATAGCCCTCATAGGAAACTCTGGCGCGCTCTCATCGTCTTTTAGGGTCCCATTCGATTGTCCAAGCAGACAAACATAATCTATTGAAAACCTTTTCTTATTCTGATGCTGGGAGTTGCTTTCAGCTGCCTAGGGAAACCTCTTCAAATACCCTTCCTCTACATAAAGCAGTTAATTACATGGTGTTTTTTTTTCTTTGTGTCCTTTTTTTGTCACTTGTCGAGCACGGGAGGGAAATATTCACTTTTACTGGTTTTTTTTCCTTCTTTTTAAATATTCATTTTATTTTTTAAGTTAATTGAAAAGAAGAAAAATTCGATGAAAGTGTATAAGTCTGAATTGATTTAAAATTTAGCTGGACAGATGCAGAATTTGAGTGCTTCAGTCAATGACGTAAATTCACAGATACATCAATAGATAGATAGATAGATAGATAGATAGATAGATAGATAGATATGATTAATACAAATATAAAATTTGCCACTTAGCTGATTGATGTTATTATTCAGCACACCGACTCTACAGTTTCAAAGACAAACCTTTTTGTAATCGTTCGGTCCATTCATCAGGAGTTTTATATATATATATATATATATATATATATATATATATACTATCGGCCATAAATATTAGGCAATCTCAGTTTTTTAAAAGAAATAATGTATTTCATAGTGTTTTTAGCATTTATTGCAAAGTGGATAATTCTAAATGAAAATAGAATGATTCTTTTATTATTATTACTCAGCAAAATTTTACAAGGCAAGGAAGCAAAGATGAACTCGTCCGATTCACTCTAAATTTTCTTCAGTCTTTCATTGATGAAACTCAATATTAAATATTTTAAAATTCATTTGATGCACATGTTGTGCAATATGAACAAACGAACCATTCTATTTTCATTTACAATTATTTAGTTGGCAATAAATACCAAAGAATAGTATGAAATACATAATTTTTTAAACACTGGGGTAGCCTAATAGTTATGGCCGGTAGTATATATATATATATATATTATTTTTATAATATAGATATATATATATATTATAAAATATATCATTTTATTATTTTTGGTAACTATTGCCGTTGCCAAGCGGAGTTTTATGTCAAACAAAATAAAATCGTCGGTGATGGTGGATTTTATAATATTTCAGTTTAAACAACCTCTCTGAAGATGGCTCATGTGAGCCTAAAGCTTAGAAAAAAAACAATAAATAATTATCCAAATGTTGGAGAATTTTTGTCTTTATTTTCAACTGAAATTAAAGCAAATATACGACGTTTAGAACGGCTCATGATTGAACATAATAGACATTCATTGTCTCTTATATTTAATAGCATATGTTTAGAAAATATATATATTTATATATATATTTATATATATATATATATATATATATATATATATATATATATATATATATATATAAACGTAAACTTGTCATTATACTCGTTTCGAAAAAACCTCCGAGTACATACACGGAAGGAAAAAAAGGTAATAAAAAAAGAATCCAAAGAAAAAACCCAAAGAAAAAACTCGAGACCAGTAACCTAACACAAAAAGCACTCAATACGCAAGTAGAGCCAACAAAGTAAATAACTAACCTAGAGAGCCAACGAATCTACCAAGGTTTCACCAAACTGGATCTTCAGGGAAAGATCAATGAAAAAATGCTGCCTAAATGCACACAATATATATATATATATATATATATATATATATATATATATATATTGTGTGTGTGTATTTAGGCAGCATTTTTCATTGATACTTGTTTCACGAAATAATATAGACAAGTTTTGTCGATTTATTTTATGTAATTTTTTTTCATATCGTCTGATAAGCTAATAGCATTATCGTTGAAAGAGGAAAGAAAATCACAATATTGATACATGTTTTTATTTAATCCTTTCTGTGCTTTTGGATTACATCACCCATTATCAAAGATGACAATACTGTTGTTTGTAACGAGCAGTTCGCGGACGAACGATGGTAGTATTCGTCTATTTTGTTTGAGTGGATGATTGGCGAATACGTGCGTGCATGCTGAGAGCAAACATCGCACTACAGCTTGTGGTGTCTTACATGACCACCCGAGAGTGGGGACGAGAAGTATTAAGTATAGAAAACTATTGGGATAATCAATCGCTTCCGTTATCTATTATAGGCATTTGAGAATGCGTGTGGAGATTTCGTAGTTAATTTTGTTCAGGTTAGGTTTCAACTGTTTTATGTATATGGCTTCGTGCGTGGCCTGGTATGTTGTTTTAGATGTCTAACGGTGTTGAAATTGTCGTTTAAATATAGTGTCAAGCGTTGTGAGAGCGAGTTTGTAGTGTAACCAACATAAATATTGTTTAATCCGTTGGAGATACAATCTCCCAAAGGGCACTTGAATTTGTAAACTACGTTGTTTTTGGGGGTTTTTTTCCAAATCGGTAACCTTTTTGTTTCAAATCGGTAATTTTTTTCCTAGAAACGGGGGTTGTTCCAATGAAAGAAATTGGTATAGAAGAAAATAGTGTGAGAAGCCGTGAAAGTTTTGTTTGAAGTGTAAATTTATTGTTGCTATTATTATTTATATTACTTGGTTTTTGCGTGATATATTAAATGTCAATAATGTTATTTGTGTCGCTACACGTGTTTCGAGTGTAAAGTTGACTCTCTTCGAGCGAATAAACTTGTGACTTTACATATCGAGATCCGTTTGTTTTTCCAAAATATCGTGTATATATAGAGATAAGTGGTGAGCAGGTCAGAAAGTTTATATGCGTGCGTGTTTGTTGTTTTTTTTTTTTTTTCACATTTTCATGTTAGATTTTATCCGTCACCTTCGTTGACATGTGAAATAAAATGTAGAAAACCTTATGCCTTTTTATATGTGTGTGCCACGTGTAATAAAAGCAGTAAATGTTCTTTTTAAAATGTAAATGTCTGTATGCCAAAATAATCCATGTCTCAAACATATTTGAGATATAGAATGATGTTGGTTTATATGTCGGTAACGTAAGTATGTGTGTAAATGACAAAACGAAATATATTTCCGTTCAAAATTGTAACGAAATAATGTATACAAGTATCAAGTTATAGACGATTTTCTTTTTTAAAATAAAATATGTCCATGAGAGAAACATGGGTAAATGTATGAATGTGTGTGTTTATGAGTCGGTAACATTGGTATGTGTGTGAATATATATATATAATTTGTGAATTTCGGCAGCAAATTCTCTTTTACGCATGCCTGATTAAATAGACTAGAAAATTGATAGTATGTTTTCATACTCACGAATAATCTTCCATGTATTGTTTTTATTTTCCATGTCCCAAGTATTTTCAATCCACTTTCTGAGATATATCTTCAGGGGTGCAAGTAGTAGTTGCAAAATAACCATAAAAACTGTGTTGCTATTCATTACTGTATTTTTTCTTTCTGCTTTAAATGAAACGGTTGACTGTTATTCTTAGCGTTCATTAGAACGTGAAATTATCCACTATATAAATATATATATCGTGATGTAAATTATTAAATATACATATGAAGAGGGTGTACATATGTATAGTGTTATTATTCAGGCGTTAATAAAATAGTACTCAATGTATGAACAGAAATATATATATATATATTATCCTAGATCTATAGTATGACTCGGAGTTTCATGCGTTATACAATCATCAGGTGCATATTTTAAACTGACGGTTTAATAGATTTGAATTTAAGTTCACTTAAAGTTAATGGAAATTAAAATCTCATAGAGTTATGTTACTGCTTTTTTAATAACAATATTAAAATCTTACATATTCTACGGTTACATGTAGGTAAAAATTTTAAATTTAAATTTAGAATCTGAAATTAAAATTAAAATTAAAAATAATAAAATGCAAGGAGAAGAAATCAAAGCGTGTTGATACCAAAACTGTTTTAGCTTCGATTCGTAAGGACATTCTGACCCTTCATCAAATAATTTCTGTAATTTACAAATATAATTGTGACTGCAGTCCCAGTTACATAGGCAGAACCACTTAATGTCTAGACAGTAGAATCAAACAGCACGTCCCACTGAAAATCAGGAACCGTAACTGGCAAGATATTGAACTTGTCCACATCCCTTGTTCCCTGTTTAGGATGTGGTTTCCGGCTTTCTCTTTTCCAATCTTTTCACTTTTCTTTTTATTTTATTTTCTTTTTTTTTTTTCAATTGGAGTAGATAGACTGAACTATCGCCTGGTTCACACTCCACCCACGTCTATTGAACAGGTGTAGAGGCTCATTCCTTGTTCCCTATTTAGGATGTGGTTTCCGGCTTTCTCTTTCCCAATCTATTCACTCTTACGTAACCCCCTGCGCACCAGTGGCCTTACCGCCTTGCTCGGGGTGAGATGATTTAAAAAAACACACGTACTGTTCCTTAATTTGTGAACATCTCTTAAAAAATAAGTGTGCCATGGGTCTTTTGATGTGAATTGGTTTTCCGTATTATCCAATTCACATTCACTTTTTGACGTGAAAATTCTGGAGTCTCATTGCATTAGATCTTGAAGACCTTCACTGTGTAAACAGCGAGAGTGTTCGCTGGGTCTTGCTGTGATCAGTCTCTATCAGCTCATTCTACTTTTTCTATCATGGACCATTTCATTTTTTACAACGTTACATTTTACGTTCAGTTTTTTTTCTGGATGATTTTAAATATTAACTGTTGATGATTTTGAATATTAACTGTTGTATCATTTGGGTCTGACGAGCAGCAGGTTTTGCAGCGAAATACGTATTACCCATAAAATTGTAGAATATCTAAAAAATTTTGTAGAGTATATATATATATATATACTCTACAAATTATATAATTATATAACGACATATATATATATATATATATATAGTCATCCGCAGACAGATCTGTTTCACTGCATCACAGCTCATCGGTATCCGATTGTTTTTTAATTCAGGATTGAAACCCGACCGATTTGGCGTCAGTCGGCAATTCTACCTCTGAGCTATGGGCGCTCGGTAGAAGGAGGCAGACTTTTTAGCGTGTATATTATCATTATACAAGCCTAATAGCTGAGAGTGTTCTAATTCATTGCTGAATGAACGTTGCCAGAGTAGATGCCAGAGTAGTTACTGTTTTTCAAAATCTACCATTCTTCCAGAGTGCTCAATCAGGGTGTGAGAGCGTAAACAGCATATATATATATATATATATATATATGCTATTATTCCACTTGATAGTAATGGCAAAACAAATAACACTGTATATAATATACAGATTGAACAACGATATATAAACATAGGAGAAACAAACTGAACATAGAATAAGTTGTGCTAGAGATAGAGGGTGCATTCTTGAATCTGAGTAGAGAATAAAGAGACATGAAAATTTCTCTAGAATTAAAGAGTACTGGATTGCTATGTGACGTCAGTTCTTGAATATGGCAGTGAATGCTAGACAACCTCATCAAAAATGAAGGAAAAACTGGAAGCAATTGAAATGTGGTTCTACAAAAGGATGCTGCGAATATCATGGATTGAGCATGTGAGCAATGAATTGTTTCTTGATAGGATGGAAATGAAAAGCAAATTAATCCTGAGCACCAAGAAGAGACAGCAAAAGGTCCTGTGACATGCAATGAGGAAAGAGGGCTTAGAGAACCTGATACTAACAGGTCAGATAGAGGCGAAAAGAGACAGTGGAAATCAGCGGATAACATATTTGAAGGACCTAATCAGGTGGATGTCAGAATGGGGGTTGCATGTTGTAACAAAAGAAGGCCTGCTCAGAGTCACCAGGGATAGGTAAACGTGGAAAGCCATGATCGCCCACGTCCTGAAGAGACAAAGCACATAGAAGAAGAGGATGAAGAAAAAGAAGAAAAAGATGTATTTTTGCGCAACACCGTAAATTTCTACAAAATCAAAATGTCAGTCGGAAAAGTTGAGTCATATTCTTAAATAGCCTCGTCAGATAGAGACTTCTTCTTGATGTCATGCATGACACCACACCCTTTCATAAATATCTAAACTGTCAACTGTATACAACTGCTTCCTAAGATCTATGATGAAAGAATCCTTTGAGTTTGTAAAGCCTGGGGGCTTTTGGCAAATTTAATTCAGCTTTGAGCATTGTGTACTGGTGCTACAGAATCCCAAACAAAAAACTGTACCAAATAACAGAAAGTATATCACTACCAATAATAGCAGCAACTAAAAGAAGAATCGAGTACAGTATCCCACAAGGTCCCCAAACGAATGTCATCATGCTTTTAACTATATCTCTTAGGCTGGTTACCACACAAGGTTTAAAAAACGTATTCTAACGTACTATTTAACCGATAGCAGGCGGAAAGGAAAAAAATGGATTCATAGCTTTTTCAAAGGTATGACCGCATTAGTGAAAATAGCAAATTGACTAGAATATCAACTCTCTGAGTTTCTATTCCAATTATTTATATAATATACATAATGCTTAAGGATGACGCTGTTTCGAATCTTTCCGGAAAGGGCATATTTTTTTAATATAATTTCTCGAATATTCAGTCCGGTAGACGAAAATAAATAAGTACACTGTTTAATAATTCGACTGGAATTCGAGTTCTGAGTTAGAATTACAGTTGAATTTGTTGCATTCACCTACTTTTGGGAAATGTATTAATTCGTCTGTTCTACCTCCAGCTATGGGTTAAATAGCAGGACAGGCTGGGTTCTAAAGCCTTGGTTGGCTACCAGTCTACAGCAGAACATAATGACAACCTACTGCGGTAAGATCTTCTACCTAGTCAGTCATGTTTCTTTCGAGACATGATCACCAAAGAGTGTATCACGTATGGCCCTTAAATGACTGTTTCATGACTAAACGGACCGTCTACTCAAATATGAGTATCTACTAACAAATAACGTTCAAAATGATAAAAAGTCTGTTAGATTAATATTTTTACAAATACATTACTTCTTTAGAGAATTATTTTTTTACGTTATGATATGAATTTGACTATATATATATATATATATATATATATATATATAAATATATACTAGCAGTATAGCCTGGCATTGCTCGGGTGTAATGAAAGCTCTAAAACTAATCCATTGTCCTGGATCTCAGACCCTTTGGACGTTGGCACGAAAGACTAAAAATCAATAGTTGTTTCCAGTTAAAGCAAAACCGTAGACTGAAAAAAAAATGAATGGATGTAAGTCAAATTTTGATTTCCTGGTATCGATATCAAATAAGTTTTTTTCGTCGTAAACTGAATTTTGAAGGCTAAATAAGTCCTCTGAATAAATGGTATCATGGCTGAGACTAAGAACTACAATTATACCTACTTAGAGCCAAACCCGAAGCAAAAACTAAAAGAAAAGGGCTGAAAAAAAATACAGACAGATAAAAATACAGGCAGATAAACAGACACACACACAAACATCTTGCCTTATATATATTATCGATTTTATGCACTATTGTAAGAACTGTAACCTTGAAACTTCTGAATATCGTTTCTTATGTCTTTGTCTATGAGTGTATCAAATTTTATTCAAATCGGATCACTCCTTCTATAACCCGAATTTTTCGATTATTGATTTTCGATATTTATTGGTTGTACCTAGACACAAAACCTAGCTAAGAACACTTGCAGCGCTTATAGTACAACTGTGTAAATCTTTAAGAAAATCAGTTCAGCCGTTTCGGAGTCTACAGGTAACGGATACACACGCACACACAGACACACACACACAGACAAGGTTTCATTTATAAATAAGTTTATATATATATATATATATATATATATATGTGTGTGTGTGTGTGTGTGTGTGTGTGTGTGTGTGTGTGTGTGTGTGAAGCAAAAAGAAAATTTGCAGTAACGTACAGTTAAATTAACAGTTTTGCGTTTATTTTTGTTACTACACCCTGGAAGATGATCAAGGAAGGAAATTGAAAGTAATTGGGAACATCGAGAAATGAATAATAAAATCATCTGTCAAAGTTACAGCCCATTTCTTACATCTTTCAATTATAATACGCAAAAGATTATCCGTGAATATGGACCCAGTCTATCCTCCTTATCAACCTGTAAATGGGGAAGAAGGCTGGTTATTTGCGCGAAAGTGAATATAGCAGACTCGACTGAAATACGAGGACGTCTCTCCGATTTCTCATCACAAATCAATATCAATGCTTCTACCATTCGACTATGATCGATCAATATTTTAACTATTTACTTTGCCTGATAAATATCCAGAATTTTCTATAGTTAACACATTAAAGCAAGAGATTTGAATGCTTAGAAAAGTATTCTTGTTAAGTCCTATGATGCTTTTAGCCAACTTTCTCTCTCCGTTGTAGTAACCGGCATTTTGGACGATTCTATGTCATTTTCGACAACTGTATTCCTGGGAAAAGAAAGACATTGTTTTTTCTTTATATAAAGACATTCTTCGTAACTTTCCAGGCGTGTTCGACCTTGTTCATTTATTTTATTAATTTTTTTTGGTGCCCTATTTTTTTTTCTCAAACCACAAGTGTACACCAGTGTCCGGACTGGCTCAAAAAGGCGACTATTAAAATTGCACGACGTGACAGTGGCCCGTTGTTACAAAAGACGTCTTGTAAACCAGCTTTTGTGGCGACATCATCGGAAGAGATCGTCACGACCAGCAACAGCGACCAAACCAACCGGCCAACTGGGTGGCAGTGTCACAACTGGGATCGTCACGACCGTCAGCGAGAACGAGCGTCACATTGGACAGACGGCCAGCCCGGCCGGAGGCGTCACATCTGGTGCCGTCTCGACCGGGATCTGACCTGAGGGTTGCCAGCGACGTGTCACAGTTAGTGCTAAATAATTTAATTGCACCAGTTTATATCACTTCTCTAACTTTTGATATTTGGCCAGTGAAATGTCATGTAGTGACATATGAGAGATGATGAGTCTGTAATGCTTCGACCATTCGACTATGAGGCGATGAATATGTTAACTATTTACTTCGCCTGAGAAATATACAGAATTTTCTATAGTTAACACATTCGAGCATGAGATCTGTATTCTTGTTAAGTCCATATGATGATCTGATCATAAACACACAGAATGCTTTGTGTTGTTAAAATTTACGACATTTACGCTGTGGAAATCTGTTGTTTATTCTACTCAGTATATAGAAAAACATTGGTTGGATTTATACTCAAGTCTATAGGTAGATATCGTAGGTTTATTCTTGGGTATATTTGTCGGGATTATAAGACTGAGTAGAGTTTTGAGAGACAGGAAAATTTCGTTAGAAAGAAAGGTGTACTGGATCATTATGTGATGTCTGTCCTTCAATATGGCAGCGAATGATGGACAATCTCATAAAAGATGAAGGAAAGACTGGAAGCAACCAAAGTGTGGTTATACAGAAGGATACTGAGGATACAATGGTCTGAACATATTAGCAACGAAAAGGTTTTAGATAGAATGGTAACAAAAATGAAAATTATATTTAACATCAGTAAAAGACAGTTGAAGTTTCTGAGACATGTAATGAGGAAGGAGGGATTGGGGAATCCGATACTCACAGGACAAAAAAAAAGAGACAGGGGGAACAATGCATGACATACGTGATGAGTCTGTAATGGATGGCGGAGCAGGGTTTGAGCGGAGTATCAAAAGAAAGAGTATTACATGCTACAAGGAATAGGGAGATGTGGAAGGCTATGATCGCCTACGTCCTGAAGGTACATGGCACATTGAAGAAGAAGATAGCAAAATTTAGTCAAAGTGATAAAGAAATTGAACAGGGGATAGTTTGCGATAGGTGTAGTTTTGTCGAATACCACAATATGATATAAAACAGAAATATTAACCTAAGAACTCGAGTCCTTAAATAGTCTCATCTCATGTCGATGCAATGAATGGCATTCAACTCGTTCAGAAATATCTAAACTGTCAGCTATATACAACCGATTTCTCGGATTGATCATTATAAACGACTTCAACCGAACTAATCTTTTACGTTTTAAAAATAACACTTTATCAAATCTTATAGCTTAGCGCTACAGACCCGCAAACAAACAACTTTATCAAATAACAAAAACAGGATTATTTGAAGACTACCACCAGCAGCAACAACTTAAATGGATAACATGTGTGACCAGAAGAAAAATAATTATATCATCACGATGTTCACTTTCTACACTATCTTGAACAAAAGATTCGGAAAAAACTTTCATCAGTACTTCAAAAACTTTTTTTCTGAATGACTGTTTTAAGAGAATGTTTTTATAAATTTCAACCGATATAGATAATTGTTCTTGAAGGTATCTCTCTTATATATTTTGAAGTTCTTGCTTAGAATATTGATGCCACATCCAGTCTGATGTTTTTCGTATATATTTGGAGATTCTTGATAGAATCCAAAGAAGAATGTACAATATTATTATTACTGACCTGATATCTCGACTTTATTCCCTTCCCACCGCCGTAAAGTAGTTTCCTAGTGTCTTTTCTATAAATAGTTCCATGGTAATTGCTCTGATGAGTATTCTTTCATGGTAATTTTATGGTATTTGTAAATGATGTTATTTTTATTCTCCTCCTACTGCGACAAATTGAACAAATGGGAACTAGTTTGAACTCCCTAGAGATTCTGAGGTATTATGGTGGCTGTAGTAAGAATGGTAACTAAGAATGCGTTTTGGTTTAAGGAATACTGTGGTATTTGTCTATATTTCTGAGATGAGGTAGTATTTACAGTATTTTCATTATTCAGACATATGGCCCACTGGATACAAACGTTGATTAGTTCCTGTGAATGAACCAACGAGTTGTGAGTTCAGTACCAGCCTATAGCAGTGGTGAACAAGTAATTTAAAGGGTTAGAGGGAGATAACTCATGCCGACCAGAAGAGGCTCTAGGCAAGTAATGAAGATCATATAACCCAGTTACTGTAATAAAGGGTTCGGTTCGAAATTCTTAGCTCCTGAAAAGGGTCGGAGTGTACAACGGCCGGAACGTCGTACAAATGGCAACAAAGATGAGGACAATAGTCCGAAAAATGTGAATACTGTTGTGTGTTTGGGTCAGTAATTGTGGCTAGCTGAGTTTAAGATAACACAGATTGAAGACCTGCCTTCCCCCATCCTTCTTTTGGCCTTGTGCCACATCTTTCTATTTGCTCAATAAATATTCATTTCCCGTATGGTACTTAGACTTTACAAGTTTCAGCGCAGTACAATATTGGTAGCAAGGTCTCTTCATTTTACAGATGTAAACGTAAGTCCTATGCTAACAGTTTCTTCTATCGCATTTCTATCGCTTGTGTGACTCTCTTTCGGCTTCCTGCTTGCTAGTCAACATGGATCTTCAAAAACTGAAATGCAATATCGATTGTTATCCTTTGTTGCCTTAATTCTTGTTCTTTTATTCTCCTCTTTCCCTCATAGTGTTTTTGTCTCATATATGTTCTAACACTTAGTAACCCCTTGCATCTTAGGGGCTTTATTACGTTGCTAAGTGTAAAATGATTAATACAATCGACAGTAGCATTAATAAATAAATGCTGAATTTTTGCTGTGTTGAAACGGCAAATTACCCAATTACCATCTAAACGTATTTATAAATGGAACTTTGTCTGTGTGTGTGTGTGTGTGTGTGTGTGTGTGTGTGTGTGTGTGTGTGTGTGTGTGTGTGTGTGTGTCTCTGTGTGTGTGTCCGTTACCTATAGACTCCTAACCGGCTGAAACCGATTTTCTTGAAAATTAACACAGTTGTACTATAAGCGTCTGCGAGTGTTCTTAGCTAGGTTTTGTGTCGAGATACCTCCGATAAATATTGAAAATCGATAATCGAAAAAATCGAGTTATAGAATGAGTGGTCCGATTTTAATCAAATTTGATACACTCATAGACAAAGACATAAGAAACGATATTCAGAAGTTTCAAGGTTGCAGTTTTTACTATAGTGTAGAAAATTTGATATCGATACCAGGAAATCAAAATTTGACTTACATCCATTCATTTTTCTTTCAGTCTACGGTTTCGCCTTAACTGAAAACGACTATTGCTTTTTAGTCTTTCGTGCCAACGTCCAAAGAGTCTGAGCTCCAGGACCATGGATTAGTTTTAAAGCTTTCATTACACCCGAGCAACGCCGTGCTATACTGCTAGTCAGCATATAAAACGAAATAATTAAATGAAACATTTACTTTTCTTTAAAGAAAGTGTAGTGAACAAAACAAGTTCTAACCTTTGCTTAACACACACAAATTATGCAAAATTTCACACCTCGATGCAACATGTTTTTTTAGCCAATAGAAAAAAAGGAAATATCTAAGAACAAAATAAAAAGGCCAGAATCACAGCCGGGGGTAAATTTCCAAATTACCTTTTCGACCATACAAACGAGACAAAAGACGAAGTAAGCTCGACCGTCGCCTGAAAGAAAAGAAGACTAGAGTAAGTAACCCGTCCCACGACAAATTCATTCGATCGTTATTATTATTCTCTCGCTTACTTCTTTCCTTCTCATTCATCTCCTTTTTTTTCACCATTCACCCTGAGAGATAACTTCAAAGACAATATTATCCAACAATAAACGCTCATACATATATGCATACATACTTTCCTGCCTACGTACACATAAACTCACACTAGCAAGGACTACAACGAACTCTTGATACTCTTAACTTTTTAATACTGTTTCTTATTGAACATTTAACTCTACCGATTTATGCTCTTCTTTTCCATCAATAATTATCTACTTAAACATACAAAAGGTATATATTTATTCTTCTCCAAATCCACCTGCTGATAATATTCTAATAATTCTGGATAAAACCTGTAAGTTGTAGAAAGTTTGGTTATGATTTGCACATGGCTAATTTAAAAAAACATTAACCATCTCCCTACTGTTACAAAAGAACAGTTATTGAATTCGGCTGAATGTTATAAACTCAGCGGTTAGGAAAGATTTGATTTAGGCATTTAAAAAGATTACTCCACTTATTTCATTACCAAATAATGGAGAGAAGTTTGGATACACGGAGGAATGCGTTGCAGCGCTCTTCCATATGGAAGGAATCCAGCTTTAAACATTTGCTTTCAATATCTTGATTATACGTATCTATTTAAGTCACGTAACAAACCGATACAAATTTGTTGAATGCTTTGTAATTACCGCTTGTTCTTCTTGTAAAATGTTATTTCCACGCGAGTCTCGAAATTGTATTCTTCTTCGTCAATGCAAGCAGTTAAAAAGTGACGTCTTTAAGCAATCATGCGATATTAACCACCCCATCAGTATACAACGTTAAAAGATCTCTTAAAATAAACAAGCGTGTAAAAATTATATATATATATATATATTTCGTTGTATCACAGCTCATCAGTGTGGCTGGACACATCCACTTGCTTCTGACCGGGATCGAAAATCGACCGATATCGTGTCAAACGGAGTCGCTAAATGATAGGTGCATGGAATCAGAGTGATAATTCTAACGTGTTGTATATAAGCAGTGTATACACACGCCAGTCCCCGAAAGAACTCAATTCATTCCTGAAGAGTAACGCATATATCGCAGCAGTAGAAACTGTTGAAAATTTTCTTCTCTAGAGAGCTCAATCGTAATGAGAGCATAATATATTAGTCATCCACATACAAGCCTGTTTCGCTGTATCACAGCTCATCAATGTGACTAGACACATCCACTTGCTTCCGGACGGGATCGAAACACGATCGATTTTTGTCAGTCGAAGTTGCTACCCCACTAGGCTATAGGCGCATGGAATCAGGGAGGGAAATTTTAACGTGTTGTATATAAGCAGTGTATACACACGCCAGTAACCGAAAGAACTCAATGCATTCCTGAAGAGCAATGCATATATCGCAGAACTGGAAACTGTTTTTAAAATGTTTTTCTCTTCGCAATTGTAATGAGAATATATGCAAATAAATAAACGTTCAGGATGATAAGATATAAAATTTTGAGCTGTTCATAATAAGCAGGATAATTAAATTCGCAGATCACGAAGTAAATCAGTTTTTTTCTCTTCTCTTCTTTTTTTTCTTTTGTTTTTTTAATCAAATGACGTTTGGAAAAAATACGCGTAAACATGGCAAACAAGAGCGAGAAAAGTAACAAAGGTTTCTGTGATGTTAAACTTGTCCCGATGACATCGCACTAAATAATTTGATTCATTTTATCAGTGTTCCATTTCAATGAAGCTTAAATTAACAAAAATAATAAATAATAACAAAAAATATTACTAATTAATAGATAAAAACTAAAAAAAAAAAAGCTTTGTTCCCCAAAACAGGAAGTAAACCTACTTGGAGTAGGTTCAGGTCAATCGTTTTTGTTCTGTTTCTTTTGTCACCGGTGTCCTATTAAAGTACAAGCCTCGGTAAATTTGTCCCACGGTTCAGTGATTGCAAAAAAAATATATATAATCGTTTGCTGTGTTGATTTCAATTTTATTCTATTTATGTTAATTTCTCACACATCTGCGTTTCTACCTTTTTAATAGACCCTTCTTCTTTGTGCTGTGTCTCTTCAGGACGTAGGCGATCATTGCCTTCCACATCTCCCTATCCTTTGTAGCTCATAACACCCCTTCTGCTGTTATCCCGCTCAACCCATGTTCTGCCATCCATCTGCTCAAGTCCATCAAGCATGTCAGGCGTTGCTTTCTCTTTTTCCTTCTATCCGTCCCATGAGCATCAGATTTTCCAAACCCTCTTTCCTCACTATCTGTCCCAGAAACATTAGCTGTCTTTTCCTGGTGTTAAGTATCAGTTTCTTTTTTGTGTCCATCCTTCTCGTCTTTGCTCACATGTTTTATCTGTGGTATCCTCAGCATCCTTCTGTAGAACTACATTTTGGTTACTTCAAATTTTTCCTTCGTCTTTGATGAGATTGTCCAGTATTTTCTGCTATATTGAAGGCTATCACATAACAATCACATAACAATCCAGTACTCTCTTCTTCTTCTTTGTTTCCACCGAAATCTTCCTCTTTCTCAATTCAGTTTCTGAAATGCATCCTTGACCATGCCAATACACCTTCGGATCTCAGTGCCGCACTTTCCGTCCTCTGTTAGGACACTTCCCAGGTTTTTAAATTTCTGTGCCTACTTGATTTTAGTATCCCAGACTTGTAGTGGAATTTTGGGTTCCTCTTTTTACTGATGACCAGACAACAAGTTTTCTAGTGATTTATATGTAGGCCTTTCTACCCACTTTCTTTAACTACTTCCGGTAGGAAGTTTTGTAGTGTTGTCGAATAATAATGTGGTATTTCCTAATTTTACGCCTGCGTTATCTTCCCTCTCTCTCTCTCTCTCTCTCTCTCTCATGTCTGTCTGTCTGTCTGTCTGTCTGTCTGTCTCTCTCTCTCTCTCTCTATGTCTGTCTGTCTGTCTGTCTGTCTCTCTCTCTTTCTCTCTCTCTCTGATTATCATATATTGACATAACCGAACGAGTTAATTGAAAGCTGTTTTTATTCTGCTTGAAAAATATTCGGGCATTAACTATGAATAAATTCTTTGATTACAAGTGTCCGAACCCTTTTCTTCAAACATATTACACAATATTGCAAGCAAAGCAAAATCCTTTCTACCATACTGGCATTTCCTACTGAACACTGCTGTAAAATAAAGTTAAATTCAGAAAAAGTTGAGTCATCTGTTGAAAATTGGAGACGACTCATGTGCCTGAAAAAATTCCGGAAGAGTTTCTACACATTTCGTCAATCCCCACATTGGATGTTCTTCTTTGAAAAGGGTACGATAACGTGACGCTCAGAATCAGTGAATTTATTAGACATCCGATAAAAGCAGAACAAAAGACGAAGGTTGTCTGCAAATAGCCTTTAAATGACGAGTCAAAAGATCGAGCAGAAATGAATTAATCATAAAAGAACCAATTAAAAGGCGGTTGTGCGTTGTGGTGCAGTGGATATTGGTTCGGTACGAGAAATCGGGGAGACGAGTTCGAATTCCAGTTTTATTCGTTGCATTCACCTATGCGCAAATACCCTTCCGAAAGATATTAATCCATCTCTTCTCTCCAGTTATGGGTTAAATAACAGAATAGATTGGGTTCTATAGCCTTGGCTGTCAGCCAGTGTACTGCAGAAAGTAATGGCGTTCTACTGCGGAATAATCTTTTGCCGAGTCGTTCTTGTCTCTTTCATAATCGCTTAAGCGTGTATCACGTATGGCACATAACTGACTGAATTAAGCAAGAGACGAATGATTATTCAAGTTCATGAATATTCAAGAAATTTATTCAAGGTTATTCAGGGTCAGTTATTTTTGAACGATAGAAAACGGATAATAAATTTGCCGCTTTTTTTACTGGGCTCCCTGTAGTCTCCCCATCTAAGATTATTATGCCCACTAGCATTCACGAGTGTTCTGGTTTGACTCTATTTCTGTGCCCCTCTGTGTATCTATGTGTGTGAGGAATTCTATGAAAAAAATGAAATAAATTTTAAACAAACTTTTTGTTTGGAAAGTTTTCTTTGCTTTTCAAGCACTTTATTTGCAAATATTTAATTAAATCTTTCTTTTAGTATATTTCTCATTATTTTCCTTAAACGTGCCCGCGTTGTTTTCTATACATCTAGTTTGATTTCAGAAATTTGGTTTTGCAGAAAGATTCTGAGAATACCATGAACAAAGCATGTAAGCAAACAGGAAGTCTTAACGAAAATGTAAGCAAAAAGAATGCTTAATATAAGAATCAGAACGAAAGAGTTTAAGTTTTATGACACATATCCTTTGCATTCATTTACGCACAAATACTCTTGAGAAAGGTATTAATCCGTCTCTTTCCTGGGTTAAATAACAGGACATATTGAGTTTTATAGCTTTGGCTGGCAACCAGTCTACTGCAGACAGTAATTACAATCTACTGCGGCATAATCTTCAACCAAGTCTGTCATGTCTTTTTCGAGACATGATCGCCCATGTATTGCACTTAACTGACTGACTGAATGAGGAAGTGGGGCTCAAAGCATGTATGAGCTCTTCACTATGGTGTCTAAACTTTTCGAATTTAAGCGGAGTATTACATTGGAATTCAACTAGAATTTGAACTCGGGGAGATTGGGTTCTATAGCCTTGGTCGGCATCCAGTCTACCACAGAAAGTAAGGGCAACTTACTGCAGGATAATCTTCTGCCCAGTCAGTCATGTCTCTTTCGAGACATGATCGCCGAAACGTGTTTCACGTATGGCACTTAACTGACTCACTAGACTGGAGGTGAGGTTTCACCCATTAACAGTTGAGATGGCCAGATGTAACCGTAAGTTCTATGTTAAGAGCTCCTTTTCTTGCACTTGTTGCAGTGGAACTTCCTTCCGGCTCCATGTTTTCCGGCTAACTTTAATCTGCAAAAATTTAAATGCCATGTCTATTTCTCTCTCTTGCCCAACAGATTACTCTTCCATTATTATCGTTCCTTAGAATTGTTCATTTTTCTAATTGTTTTATTCCCAATAAACTCTTGCATTTCTATGGCTTTATTTTTGCCTTGCTTGGGGGTAAAATCTTGCTTGTAAAACTGACACTCACATGACATAATGTAGGCTATAAGAACTGTGAGAGAAATCGGTGCGATCTACCTGGCAAGCTCATGTGAATGAATGAGGTTGAAGTGATAGGAAAAATAACAAGATTACTCAGCGCTAGAGAAAACACTGAAGTGTCATGATCACCCACGTATTGAAAGGACACGGTATATAGATGTTTTCGCTTTTTTTTTTACTTGTAGTAAATGTGATGATCGCATTTCCATTTTCACAATTGTTATTACTGTAGATAAAGGTATTTTTGTTATAGTCTCCTTGTTAATTCAAGAATAAGAAAAAACAATTTTATAAGATTTGAAGCTATAGAACTGACTTCTTCTTCTTCTTCTTCTTCTTCTTCTTCTTCTTCTTCTTCTTCTTCTTCTTCTTCTATGTGTCTTGTTCTTTCAGGACGTAGACGATCATGGCCTTCCACGTCTCCCTAATTCTGGTGACTCTTAGCACACTTTCTCCTGTAACGTCTCGCAGCCTCCGTTCACCTGCTCAGGCCCTTCAAATATGTTATCTGCTGTTTTCCTGTCTCTTTTTCCTACTATCTGGCCTGTTAATATCAGATTCTCCAAGCTCTCCTTCCTCATTGCATGCCCCAGGTACTTTAGTTGTCTCTTTCTGATGCTCAATATTAATTTCCTTTTCGTTTCCATTCTTTCCAACACTTCGTCATTGCTCACATGCTCGGTCCACGATATCCGCAGCATTCTTCTGTAGAACCACATTTCAGCTAGTTCAAGTTTTCCCTTCATCTTTGTTGATATTGTTGAACATTCACTGCCATATTGAAGAACTGACAGTACATAGCAATCCACTACTCTCATCTTTGTTTGTAATGAAATTTTCCTGTGTCTTAATACTTTACTCGGCTTCTTGAACGCATCTTTCGCCATGCCAATTGCCTTTGAATCTCTGTGTCGCATTTTCCGTCTTCAGTTAGAACACTTCCCAGATATTTACATTTTTGTATCTACTTGATTTTAACATCCCCCACCTGTATTTGGCTCTTTTTGCTGATGACCATGCATTCGGTGCATTCGAATATTAAATCTATTTTACAGTCTCATAATTCTGTATACTCTATATCAAGACGACGAAAATTAAACTGCAATCAAAACTTGTTAATCTTCTTGCAGGCAAAACGCAGACAGACGGAATTCAATCAAAATGAGGGTCTTTTTCAGACTGGAAAATGACGACTGTAACACGTACATATAAATAAAAGCATACATTTTCTTTATTCTCTCTTTAAGTGGCGTGGTTGTGGAATAGGCGGTGAGGTCGGAGGATTCAGCACACACGCATCAAGCCAGGAGTGGATGCGAACTCGTCCGCCGTTCTCCTGTGTCTTTCTTTTTTTCTAGGTTCCGATCTCAACTGCCAACTAACCGATTTCTTTCTACGACTAATTTGTCTCTTATATAAGCGACTACGTCATCTTTTAAGTACAATGATTACAAAGATTTCCAGGCCCACATTATCTGACCCTGGCCACGCTGGCTATCAAAATAACCAATTACATTCCTTCAATGCAATGATATTTATTTTACTATACATATATTTCTGTTTCTAGATTTTCTGACCCGTAGGATTTTGCCCGCATTTTTACCTTTGAATAATCAAATATTTTTAAAACAGTGTCTATTTTTCTTTAGCTAGCCAGTTTTCAATTCTTCTCGAAATTACTCACCAGCTCAGATAATATATAACAATATCATGACAAAACTTCAGCTAACACAGAGATCAGTCAAGATGTAACGACTGACGAAAAAGTGTTCCCAGCTGGGGGCCACGACCCAGAGACTGGTCGCCTACCATAGAACTCATGGCTGAAGATATAAAGAAACTTAGAAAAGCCTGCCGCCAATTAACTTAAAGAATTAATGCCGAATACTGCGCCTCCGATAAAGTCCTAGCTGTACAAAAAAAAATAGCAGAATGAACCGAGAAAGCGTTAAACTAGCTGAAAAGAGATTTTTTTTTATTATTGCCAAGCGAAGGAGACAAGACGAATCTACTGTTATCATCAGAATGCTCAACTTCGGCCATTTCCGTAAAAGCTTCGGGAAAGAGCTGAGAAAAATCAGATTTTGTGTATTTTTTGGAGCTGTCGAGCGACAGAGACAAAACGACCCCCACCGCCGCCGTCATCATCATCAGTCGCCACTGCCTCTGTAATGTTTGATAAAAGCTGAAAAGACGTGTTTTTATTTGGATAATTGACAGCTCTGATAATTTTTGAAAATTGAAAGCTCTGATTATTTTTAATGAAACTACGTGCTGTTATGAAAATACTTATTTTTATTTGAAATATTTGAAAACCCTGATTATTTTTAAACGAATCATTCTCTCCGTTGTAAACTTTGAAATTCTGCGATTGTACATTCTGCTTTTATAATTAATTTTTATATATATATAAAGACTTTCTTTTCTAGCTCATCCAGGTCTTCGAGCTTTTTATTTTCTTTTTTTTTTTTTTTTGCTACCGTATTTATTTATTTATTTATTTATTTATTTTACACAAGTGTACACAAGTGTCTGGTCTGGTTTGTTCTGGTAGAGAGATGGCTACCGGGTTTTTCTACGTGATTTTCTGATATCAAAAGAACACAGCGTGGGCAGAGAGTTCATCATTGTAATAAACGTCTTGAGGACCAGCTACTTTGACGAGATCATCATGACTAGCGGCCCGAAAGCATCGTCATAATTGGTGCCGTTTCGACAGCATCAGCCCACTCATGCTCCGGTCATCATCATCGCAGGAGTTTCCGGACCAGGGCAGCCAGCCGGGCCGAGGTGTCACACTAAAACGAGAATTGGATATTTACACTGTACAGATATGATTGGATAGATTTGATGGAGAAATCTTTTTAAATATTAGATGTTTTTGCAGAATATACAGAAAAATGAATTCAATATTTATAATTAACTTAGTAGGGTACCTCATCGTGGAGTATTGGTTAACTAGTGAGACACGGACACGAAGATTATAATGAATTCGACCCTTACTAAACGTCTCATATCGTCTTCACTCCCGTGTCAGTAAGAAAGTAAGTTTTTCTTTTGTGGCCTTTGATTGTAACATCTGGGCGATACGTTTTCATTGTTCTGCGTGCGTGTGTATTGTAAACTACTATTACATTTTTACAGCTCTTATATCAGTAACCGGTCTAGGTGGTGCTCAGATCCAAATTGTTGCAGTTTTCTTCCCATCAAAATTACAATTATTATTATTATTAGTAGTAGTAGTAGCATTGTGTCATTTTTCATTATAATTAGATTTCTGCTATGGTCGCACTACCAACCAAGTCTGCGGAAAGACCTAAGGTAGGTCGTGGTGTGTTGTTATGGCTCCATTTCATGTTTTTTCTGTCTCCCATAACATCCCTAGCGTTACATAAACAAAGTTCTCCTTAGTGTGTGGGCTGTACTTAACATAACAAATGTTTTGGTTGTCTCTTAAGCTGGGGCTTTCAGAGATTCTTTCAATCTGTTGTTTTGTTCCATTTTTTATCATTCCAAGTGCACTTACTATCACAGGTACGATTCTTGTTTTCAATTTCCACATTTTTTTCTATTTCAATTTCAAGGTCTTTATATATTGACAGTTTTTCGAATTCCTTGGTTGCTATGTTACAATCAGCTGGACAAGCCATATCGATTAATAGGCAAGTTTTTTTTATCATTTTGGTTTTTAACAATAATGTCCGGCCTATTTGCTTCAATTTTTCTGTTTGTGTAGATGGTGTTATTCCATAGAATGGAGACATCTTCTATTTCTGTAACCGGTGCTGCGTGATGTTCATACCAGCGTTTGTTTACATATTTTTCATCGTGTTTGCACATTGTCGAGTGTAAATATTGCCCTACTTTATCGTGACGATTTTTATATTCATTTGGGGCAAGTACAGAACATCCTGAGATTAGATGGTCTATTGTTTCTTGGTATTTATCACAGAACCTGCATTTTGGAGTGGATCCACATTATTATGTATAATACTTGCCTGAAAGTTTCTAGTGAAGAAAATTTGGTTTTGCACTCCAAATATAAAGCTATCTGTTTCAGGCTTTCATCCAAATGCACGTAAGCATCGTTGAGTATTAACTTTACCAACATTGGATTTATTAGCACGTTCTGGGTACTGACCATACAGAGGTTTGTCTTGCCAGCGTTGTTTCATCTGTTCAAGAGCTTTATCCTTGGCTTTCTATTTCATATTTTTTGCCACAAGAGTTGGTTCTTGGCTTCTGTTTTGCTTTTCTACAGAATCTACTAAATATAAATCTTGTTTTTATTTAATACCTTATTATTTTATTATTATTATTAAGTCATTTTTCATCATATTTCGATTTCTGCATTGGTCTCACTACCAACCAAGTCTGCGGGGAGACCTAAGGCAGGTAGTGGCGTGTTGTTATGACTCCATTTCATGTTTTGCTATCTTCTCTATCATCCCCAGCATTACATAGATAACGTTTTCCTTAGTGTGTGGGCTGTACTTAATAAGACAATTTTTTGTATATCTCTTAAGCTGGGGTTTCCAGGGATTCTTTCAATGTGTTGTTTTGTTCCATTTTTTATCATTCCAAGTGCACCTACTATCACTGGCACAACTCTTGTTTTCAATTTCCACATTTTTTCTATTTCAATTTCCAGGTCTTTATATTTTGACAGTTTTTCAAATTCCTTGGTTGCTATGTTACAATCCGCTGGACAAGCCATTATTATTATTATTATTATTATTATTATTATTATTATTATTATTTTACTCTATCGATGCTCTAAAAGGAATTAGCATATAAAACATTATGTACTTTGTGTTCAGGCGATCTTTTCTTTTATTATTGTTTACCATTGTTATTTCAGCTTTTCAGCTAGCTTGCTTTTTTTTTTTTATACAGTAATGTTTTTCACGTCCAAATCTGTTTTAAATATTTATAAGTCGGCCATTCATCTATGCATTGAATATTGTTGTTAAATCTGTTTTTGTGCTTCTGCTCTGTCTTTAGGGATGCTTGATAAGATACAAAAAAGAATTTGCAATGTTATTGGTACTGACCTGGCATATCGATTTCAGTCATTTTTTTCACTGCCGTGCCTTTTCGATAAATATTTTTATGGTAATTATTATGATGAGCTTTTGTCTTTGGTAACTTGACATCATAAAATTAAAAACAAGATTGGCAGTTAGGTCTCTTCATTTTAAATTTTAAATTGCTAGATTTAACTGTAGGTTTTATACTAAGAGTTTATTCTCCTATACTTCTCGTTTTCTTTTTTTGTGTCCTTTTACTTTTCAGCCAAATTTGATCTTTCAAAATTTAAAGTTTTCTCATATTCTTTCACAATCAGTAATTCTTTGTGTCTTAGGGATTTTATTGCCTTACTTAGGGGGAAAACTTGCTTTAATCATTGCATGCTTAAATACTAGAATTCTTTAAAAATGCTGTAATAATATAAGATACGATTGCCATTGTGGATTTGGCTATACTGTTAACTTTCTTTTTATATATATACTAAGGTTTTGTACTTTAGCTAAAGTAATTTAATGTTTTGTACTGATAGCTGTAAAAGTTACATGATTAAAAGCTGCAAATCTTTATAAAGAGGATTATTCCCGACTGGAATGGGTTTATTTCAAGTAATGGGTTTATGTCTCGTAATATGTACTTGCGTCTTTTACGCCGTCAAACAGTAATCTGAATGTAGAACTGAATTGAATATAGGAAACAGTGGGCAGTATATGTGTAGTATATGCTGGTGTACATGGCGACTGACAGTATAAGACAACACCAATATTTTTAATTTGAAATATAGTTTTCGGGCTATACTCGCCGTATAAATCGAGCTCCTCCTAAATCATATTTTAAATGTATTGAATTTATCAAATAAATTCTCGTCATCTAATTTTTTTTTCACTCAAATTCTAATGGAATAATTGTGGGGACACATTGTGTATTAACTACTACAATCTAAAATTCCTCATGAGTGAGTGCTGTGTTTTCGGTAGCCTGAATGACTTTTGCCCGCTAACCATCTACTCGTTATACTGCTTGCTGTTGAGACACTCATCCAGTTGTGTCTTTGTTCAAAATCATAAAAAAAACGAAGCGGATTATCGTTAATTAGGTACCACAATCTACTGTGCGTGATAATTGTTTTGGATTATTCTCTTGACGAATGTACGTTTTATGGCCGTGCAATCATACCACATAACATATAAAATAAATTACTTTTATCACACTACACTTTTATTATTTTACTAGCAGTATAACGCGGTGTTGCTCGGGTGTAATGAAAGCGTTAAAACTAATCCATGGTCCTAGAGACTCTTTGGACGTTGGCACGAAAGACTAAAAAGCAATAGTTGTTTCCAGTTAAAGCGAAACAGTAGACTGAAAGAAAAATGAATGGATGTAAGTCGATATCAAATACGTTTTTTTCGTCGTAAACTGAATTTTGAAGGCTAAATAAGTCCTCTGAGTGAATGGCATCATGGCTGAGACTAAAAACTACAATTATACCTACTTAGAGCCAAAGCCGAAGCAAAAACTAAAATAAAAGGACTGAAAAAAATAAAGACATACAGGTAGATAAATAAACACACACACAAATATCTTTCCTTATATATATATATATATATATATATATATATATATATATATATATATTATCGATTTTCTGCACTATTGTACAAAGTGCAACCTTGAAACGTCTGAATATCGTTTCTCATGTCTTTGTTTATGAGTGTATCAAATTTGATTAAAATCGGACCACTCCTTCTATAATCCGATTTTTCCGATTGTCGATTTTCGATATTTATAGGGGGTACCTCGACACAAAATCTAGCTAAGGGCACTCGCTGACGCTTATAGTACAACTTTGTAAATCTTCAAGAAAATCGGTTCAGCCATTTCGGAGTCTATAGGACACACACACACACACACACACACACACACACAAAAAGTTACATTTATAAATAAGTTTAGATTATAATATGAATTAATTTACCTAGGCAGGGATTAGCCTACCGTCGATAATCTCCATTGCTAATAACTTACCACAAACCACAGCATTTATGGTTCACATTTTATACCCTAGAGCATAAGATGGCCTCCTGTTTGAGGAGTTAAGGTTAAAAGGTCGCCTTGTATACCGACATATTAGTTAGCCACAAACATTTCAAAAATACTTTAAATGTAAACAAAAATACGGATTCAAAATCAAAATTCTCTGTGTACCAGTTCACTTATTTATTGATCCGCCCTTATAAATAACTTTTAGTCTTAAAGCGGAAGCACCAGGATTTGTACAACAGGACAAATTTAAGAAAAAATCTTTTAACTTAAATTAACCAGTGATTTACCATGGGAACGAAATCCTGTTTAAGGGAGGATCAGTTGACGAGAGAAAACGTAGAAAGAAGAGAGGGAAAATAAAAGAGAAATGAGAGTAAAAGTGGGAGTAGATAATGCGTGGAAAAGAAAACAAAAAGGGCGATATAATACCGCTGGGAAGTTAAGGATAGATATGAAAAATAATAGGAATAATTGCTAGTGTTGAACACTTGAGGTAGAATGAAGAGTGTGTGACAGGATACCGTGACGGTTTCGACAGCAAGAACCCGTTCCAAATCACTGCCTGCTCGCGCCCCTGGAAAGCTGACAAGATTGCCTCTCGTGCGTCAGCAACATTTTCACAGGGAGATACCGAAATAAATAATACTATATCGCAATAATGGCAGAGGTTCTTTTGTTCTCAACTTATTCATCCAAATTATTTAACGTGACAACAAAAAAAATCACTTGATTTACTTAATTTGCTTTTGCCTTCGTTCAATTAAATGACACTTACAATGCTATAAATGGTGAGCACTACACAATGCTATGAAATGTGAGTTCTCACGGTACAGTCAGTCAGTTAAGTACCATACGTGATACACGCTTGGGCGATCATGTCTCGAAAGAGACATGACTGACTGGGCAGAAAATTGTCCCAAAGTAGGTTACCATTGCTTTCTGCGGTGGACTGGTTGCCAACCAAGGCTATAGAACCCAATCCGTCATGTTATTTAACCCATAGCTGGAGGGAAGAGACGGATTAATACCTTTCCCAAGGGTATTTGCGCGTATATGATTGCAACGAATTCAACTGGAATTCGAACTCGGCTCTCCGATTTCTCGTTGCGAGTCGATATCTACTGGACCACAACGCACATCTTACGGTACAACAGAAGCTAAAATACTAATCTAACGAGGCATGAGGAGTGGATTAGTTTACTGCTTTCGTCGAGTATTCTAGAAATATGGTCTTTTGCAAAATGCAAGAAAAATGAATAAATGTCACTGTCAAGCACAGAGCCTGATAACTGATTTCTCCTCTGACCAAGCTACAACAGCTAGGCAGGGGAAAAACAAGCTGATCACATTCATTCACTCGAAAACCAAACTAGTGACTTTCCATCATCACCAAGTAGACCCAGAACTTTCTACACCTATTGCGATGAATGGGTGGTCCCTCAGAGAGACCCCGCGTCTTGAGTGCCGACTAGGACTTAAACCCAACCCATGACTCAATTGGAACGTGTTCATGTGCACATATGGCTCATCGTTAAAGGGATGCTGGGAAAATGATGTGTTCCTTGTACCGTTTCAAAAACTACCTAACTTCTCCTGCTATACTCTCCATTTACAAGACCCAGATCAGGCCGAAAATGTAATACTGTTGCCATATATTGACAGGAGCTGGTCGTCACTTGTCAGTGTCGATATTGTCCATAAACGTCTCTGCATCTCTGTGGGTAACGAATTATTGTCCACTTTACGAAACCTTTCTCAACGACGAAACATTGCAAGCCTCTTGTTTCTCTATTGCTATTTCCATTAAAAGAGTTCAAACTACATTCCTTACTTCGACTCGTTCTAACTTTCACATCTAAGATCCGATATGACACGCATATTATAGCAAACCACTTTTATTCTCTTCTTCGGGCATTATCTTTCCATGACTCCCAAGAGGATGCTTCCTCGATTGCTACAATTTAACCTATTAAATTCTATGGTCAACTGTTATCTTTCCCACTTATCGCCATAAACTCTCTTTTTTACTCTGTAACACACTACCTCGAGTGGCTCTTGAGCTTTTTACAGAGAGAACGTTATTTTAAAAATGGGCAGTGAGTTATTCTATTAGAGCAGTGATTTTTAACCAACAGGTTTTTAAAGGCCATTAACTTATTTTCAGAAGAAGTCTAAGGTGAGAAACAAGCTTTTCTTCAATAAACAATATTAAAAACCAACATCGATCACGGCTAGCGTCATTGGAAGAAAATTTAAGGGTATTTTCTTCCTTTTGTGTCGGGTCCTTTCAGAACGTAGGCAACCGTGGACCTCCACTTGCCTCTATCACTTGTCGCTGTTATGACTATTCCTCTTCGTATCTTTCCCAAATCCTGCTCTGCCATCCATCTGCTCAAGCCTATCAAGTATGTCTCGCGTTGCTTGCCCCGATCTCGCTTTCTTATATCCATTCCATGAGTATCAGATTCTCCAAGCTCTCCTTCCTCATTATGTGTCCCATAAACTTCAGCTCTTCTCTTAAGTATAAGTTTTCTTTTCGTCTGCATCCGCTTTATAACCTTGAGGTTACTCACAGGTCCGCTCCATAGTATCCTCAACATCCTTCCGTAGAACCATATTTCTGAACCTTCATCTTTGAGGAGATTGACCAGTATTCACTGCCATATAGGAGGATAGATATCACATAGCAGTCCAGTACTCTTTTCTTTGTTTTCTTGTTTTCAACAAAATATTTCTAGAATGCCTGTCCAAAATTCTATAACAAACTCAGGTTCAGATATCTCTGATATTTCTTAAAAAATGTTATTTTTATAATTTCACTACAAATTATAATAAGTTGTTTTGATTTGATAAATAAATCATAAAATAATTTACCGTTTTTCTTTTTCTTTTTTTCTTTTTTTTTTTTTTTGCTCTTTTTGTGATCATCACAATTTAAGTAAACCGGGGGAGTTTGAGTATAAATGTCATACATTCTAGTTCAGTGTAAAATTTCGCCCAGAAGTGTATTTGCATTTTTGTTGCAAGATTTGTAATATTTTAAATGAATGAACAACGCTGGATCGGCAAAATTTTAAAAAAATATTAAATGTGTTTTAAAATGTCAGTGAGTGTGAAAATCCAGTCGGCAAAGCTGGGTTTTGTTTTGACGAACACAAAGGTCGAGGTCAAACATTTTAGCACTGGAAGTGCCACGTGTCAAACAAGGTTGACCTATTTAAGTGAGATCAGTCAGTAGCAGTTAGTCAGTCAGTCAGTCAGTCAGTCTGTTAAACTCGGTTCAGATCACAGCGAGAGACGGAACAGAACAGAGTATGGACGCAGCCCGTCGGCCCGTTGACCCTTCAACCAACCCTCCTACTCCACAACCAACGTCACCGAAGAAGCGAAGAAAAATATGTTGTATATTTTTATGTATTATTACGAGGATGCATTTATATATAAAAATAATATTAATAATGTATAAAAGTTATAGTAATGGATTCTATTGAGTCCTAAGTGTTATTCCCAAAAAGTTATAATTCATGAAGTAGTTGTAAAAATAAGGAAATTATTAATAGAATGTTTGGAAGATTGTAGAATGTTACAGTAGAATCTAGAGAGTTCGAAAGGTTCTAGAAGTATGCAAATTAAGTGATAGCCCCTATTAAAATAGATTTTGGACAGTGAGTAGCTAGTTGATAATAGAATGGGCTAACTTCATCAGCTCCGATTTTGATTCAAGGATTTATATCCAGCCGAAAGAATCTCTAAGTAAAGTCGACGAAAAAAACTAAAACTTGAAAGAGTTATTAAAAGGATCTGCTGTCATATCAACTCCGGTTATGATTCAAGGATTTATATCCAGCCGAAAGAATCTCACAGAAAAGTCTGACAAACTAAAACCTGAAAGGGAACCTCATGGAACTATCTGGGTAAATACATATTTTTGCCTCTTTCATTGATCAAGCCAATTATTCTTTATGTACACATTTAAGGATTTCCAAAAAGTATGTCACTTAACTTCCTCTATAACTTAACTGGGAAAAGATATTTGACAACTTACCTTCCCCTTCTCTCCTCGTAACACTTTGCCTGACAGTAGTAAACTACACGTTTTCTATTTGAATTCAAAAGGGTATATTTGTAAATATTTTTATTTAATGTTTTTGTAAATTAAATATTTGTTTCTATTTTAACTCTTAGTTTTGGTCAATCATTTTTCTATTTTTTTTCTTTTGTTACACTTAACACGTAACAGTATATATACGTGTTGCTGACCGTCATTTTAGCAGTCGAGAAGATCGTCATTTTGATTCAGGTTTATTTTCATCGAACTGGCATACATGAAGGTTTAAGTGTGCCATACTTGTTATAGAGTATCATAATTGTGTTGAGATAAAATCTAACAAAGTATCCACATAATCATGTTTTTTTTTGTTTTATCTAAATAAAATCCTGAACTGTGTATAAAATTAAGATCCTCACGATGTGTTCTATCAAACAGATCCTCACCGGGTGCTCTATCAAATAACTAAATAAGTATTGACATGTAAAATCAACCACAACCGGAAAATAAGCAAACAGCAAAAGAAGCAAGATTATGAATACAGATTCTAGTGGCTATTGTAACGCACTTGATTGCAATGAAGACGACACCCTTTATGAGGAAGAAGGACAAAATGACACTGTAGACCGCGATGATATGAAAGATGAACACATGTACTACGCTGACAACATAGATGAGACTGTTATGACGCTCGTCTTAACACAGCGAAACATTTCTGGGAAACCTAGATGTTATGCCAGGATTTGTCATCGGAGGCCACAATACGAACAACTGCTATCAGCACTGTAACGTTGATACAGTGCTGATAGCAGACACGGAAAGGAAACTACAAAACCTCCTACAGAAGGTAGCTGAAGAGATTGACAAGAAAAGACTATAAAATAAACTGCAAGAAAACTGAATGCATGATCATCGACAAAAAGAGCAGAACAAAATATCAAATACAGATGGGTGATACTAAAATCAAGCAGGTACAAAAATTTAAATACCTGGGAACTGTTCTAACAGAAGACGGAAAATACGGCACAGAGATCAGAAGGTTAATTGGCATGACGAAGAAAGCGTTCCAGAAGTTGAGTAGAGTATTAATAGACAGGAACATTTTGCTAGAAACAAAGAAAAGATTACTGAATAGCTATGTGATGTCAGTTCTACAATATGGCAGCGAATGCAGGACAATATCCTTAAAGATGAAGGAAAGATTTGAAGCAACTGAAATGTCCTTATACAGAACGATGCTGCGGATATCATTGATTGAGCATGTAAGCATGATGAGGTTTTGGAAATGATGGAAACGAAAAGGAATTTAGGACTGAGCATCAGGAAGAGACAGCTGAAGTTCCTGGGACATGCAATGAATGAGGAAAGAGGGCTTGGAGAACCTGATACTAACAGGCCAGATAGAGGGAAAAAGAGACAGGGGAAAGCAGCGGATAACATATTTGAAGGGCCTGATCAGGTGAATGACAGAACGAGGTTGTTTTTTTTAAAATCATATCACCCCGAGCAAGGCGATAACACCACTGATGTGCAGAGGGCTACGTAGAGTGAAAAGATTTGAAAAGAGAAAGCCGGAAACCACATCCTAAACAGGAAACAAAGAATGAGCCTCTTCACCCGTTCAATAGACGTGGGTGGAGTGTGAACCGGGCGATAGTTTAGTCTATGTGTGATGTAACAGGAGAAAGCGTGCTAAGAGACACCAGGGATAGAGATACATGCAAAGCCATGATCGCCTACGTCCTGAAAGGACAGGTCACATAGAAGAAGAAGAAGAAGAAGAAGAAGAAGAAGAAGGTCTATATGACCAAATGTTGTTTTCTTTAACAAATTCAGTATCCGGTTAGTGTTTTCAACTCACTGCTACATATCAGTTACTTTGAAACAGAAGCATAATTAAATTTAGACATACCATTCTGAATAAGGCTACACACGTAACCGAAAGAATAATTAATATTTAGTTCATATAAGTAAAAAGCATCCCTAAGTTTAAGTTTAAGGTTTAAAGATTTGGGAAAATATGCTTGTTATGTGCAAATAATTATACGCTGCATCTCATGAATGGGGTTCTAAAAGTTCCTACTCCAACAGTTTCTTTCCTCGCACTTCCCGACTGTGGAATTCTCTTCCAAACGATTGCTTCCCCGACGGCTACAATCTCCAGGAGTTTAAATGTAAGGTCAATACACACCTCCTAACACACTAACCTGCTCCCATTCTATCAAGCACTCTTTCCATCTGCCCGACCCTCATCCTCGCTATCCTTACTCATCTGTCACCTTTCTCCTGACATTCCCTATGTCTATCCACTCCTTCTCTTTACCTTCCCCTATGTAGCCCCATGCGCAATAGTGGCAGTGGAATGCCTTGCTTGGGGTGAGATGATTAAAAAAAATAAATAAATAAAATAATTTGATCGATATGCTTTTTATACATGTGTTTCTATTCTTTAAAGAACGGAATTGATCTATAAAAAGTTACATAAACAATTTTATGATACTAAGGTTTTGTGTGAGCTTACTCCCCCATTGCACTTATATAAGCTTAATTTTTCTTATTATTTTTCCGTTTATATTTAATCTTGGATGGCGGAATGGATATCGGCTCAGAATGGCAAATCAGACAGCCGACTTCGCATTCCAGTTGAATTTGTTGCATTCACTTATGCACAAATACTATTGAGAAACGTATGAACCCGTCTATTTTCCCTCCATCTATGGGTTGAAATAGCAGGACAGATTGGGTTCTATAGCAACCAGTCTACCACAGAAAGAAATTGCAACATACTTTGGAAAAAAAATTCTGGTTAATCAGTCATGGATCGAAAGAATTCGTGATCACCCAAGCGTGTATCTCGCATGGCATTTGGTTGACTGATCTGGATAAAACGATTGAATAGCCGGACATATTGAATTATACAGCCTTGGCTGGCAGCTAGTCTACCGCAGACTGAAATGCCAACCTACTGTGGAAAATCTTCATAGTCATGGATCGAGTATGAGTTTTTGAGTTTTGTTTAACGGCATACCAACATCTATAGGTGATTTAATGTCAGAAAGGTAGAATTTTCAGGTTTTCTTTGTTATTTTTTAATGTTTGGTTATAGTGAGAAGGTTGATTTAATCAGATTTTAATGAAAATGTTTTGTTTTTATTCTTTTCTATTTTAGAAAACTGAAAATGTCTTCTAGTTTTGTATTCAAAAATGTTTAGCCGAGAAAAAAATTTCCTTTAAAAAAGGTGTCATGGTAACAATTTCCTTTCTTGAAAAATGTATTATTGATAATATTTTTCCTTAAAAAATGTATATTTTTCTATAAAAGTCTATTTTTATGTATATATTTCTATAAAAGTGTATTTTTGTACTTTCATTGTGTTTTGACCCCAGTTTGAGGACTGACTGTTTGCCCAAAGCTGGGACCCTAACAGGTGCTACCACTCTGGGTCTTGGTCGACCTGGGAACAACAGCAATTAAGAGGTGGTTCCATGCTCTTCACCACCTCCCAACCTCCTAACCAGATGCCTTGCTGCCGGATGCAGTTTACTGACATGCCCAGGCCAGTCATGGACCGAAAGAGACATGATCACTCAAGCGTGTATCACATAGGGCCCTTAACTGACTGTCTGGCCTAACGCTCTTTCTTGTTACGTTGCCTATATCTATGAATATTTTGTCGTGTTCTTAGTTAGTATGGCTCAAACAGTGAAAACTGTAATAACTGAGCAAGACAAAAAGGAACAAAACCAAATAAACTTAATACATCGGACAACGAGACGAGAACAATTTCTTGATTGTTACCCGGATCAATAGACCTGAATAAGGCCAGGGTGCCCAAATGTTGTGATGAAAACAACAATGATGAGGGTAACAGTATGACTACAAATAATTTACATACATTTATTCTCTTTAAATCAGCTTTCGTTATAAAACTCCGTAGATGTGACATCCAAAATTATGCAATTGTGTTTTGAATCAGATGCTGATTTTAATAGTACAAGATAGCAGGTGAAAGCTCAGGGTACTTGCAAGTACCCAGACCTGTCACCTACTCTCTTGTACCTTTACATAGATAAATACAGACTTTTACCTATAGGAAGTACCTTGATTTGTCACCTGATCTCTTGTACTCTTACATAGAAACATACAGACTTTTACCTATAGCAAGTACCTTAATCTGTCACCTGATCTCTTGTATGTTTATCTATGTGAAAGTACAAAAGATCAGGTGACCGATCAAGGTACTTGCTATAGGTAAAAGTCTGTATTTATCTATGTAAAAGTACAAGAGATCAGGTGACAGATCAAGGTACTTCCTATAGGTAAAAGTCTGTATTTATCTATGTAAAAGTACAAGAGATCAGGTGACAGATCAAGGTACTTCCTATAGATAAAAGTCTGTATTTATCTATGTAAAAGTACAAGAGATCAGGTGACAGATCAAGGTACTTCCTATAGGTAAAAGACTGTATTTATCTATGTAAAAGTACAAGAGATCAGGTGACCGGTCAAGGTACTTCCTATAGGTAAAAGACTGTATTTATCTATGTAAAAGTACAAGAGATCAGGTGACAGATCAAGGTACTTCCTATAGGTAAAAGTCTGTATTTATCTATGTAACCCATTTTATAAATGTCCGTTTTGTTAACGTATATTTAGTCTGATATTTTACTGGAATGCTTAATCAGTATTTATCAGGAAATATTTCGCGTTATAGGTATGAATTAATATCGTTGTGCTCATTCTTTTCAGAGCTCGGATTTCAGTCAGTCAGTCGAGTGCCATACGTGATACACGCTTGGGCGATCATGTTTCATGATCCTGTCTGGGTAGAACATTTTCACGCAGTAGGTTGTCATTACTTTTTGCAGTAGACTGTTTGCCCACCAAGCTTATAAACTAATCTGTCTTGCTATTCAACCAATAGCTGGAGGATAAAAGATATTTTCGTCTAAGTGAATGCAACGAATTCAAACGGAATTCGAACTCGGCTCTCCAATATCTCGTTCCGAGCCGATATTCACAGCATCACAGCGCATAATCTTGTACCACATCACATATCTAAGACAATTCGCTGGCAGGACAATTAGTCGATGCTTTAAGTTTTTCTAATTTTAACCTCTCATCGAGTTTATTTTTTCCAAACTTTCAGAGAGATGTCCAGGTGTTAGTGAATGCGCGTGTTCCGAAGGCGTTCTGCTAATTACATCATCGATTGTTGTTAGTATTGCGTTACACAGTTTTCGTTGTTCGAGTAAAATTTAGATTCTCTAGTTTGTCAACAGTAGGGGCGTATCTCTCAAATGAAAGCTTTTTGCTTCCTTGTTCTCTCTTGAGAATTCCATAAACACAGCTGAAAGGGCTTAGAAAGAATGTTCTTAAAAATGAAGAAAAAATTGGATCAGAGCTTGAACTTTTAAAGACTTAAAGCGTCAACCAGTTGTCCGGTCTGTGAATTGCCTCTCGGTGAATTGTCCATCGGTAAATTGTCTAACAACCATGGGAATAGACGAGCTATAACGGAAGAAAAATAAACATAAAAACTAAACGATATCGCTAGGCTTGAGTAGGGATTAAATAAAGGGTTCAGTTCGGAATTCTTTTTAGTTTACTCAGATCGATATACATCTGAGGATGACCGGGAGGTTCAACGGTCGAAACAAAGATAGGAACAATAAACTAACCATAAATAGTGTAAATAAAGGTAATTTGCACCTTCGATGTTTGAATCAAATTTTAAGATTAACTTTATAAGACAGTTTTATCACCAGGTTTGAGCTGCAAATTGTTAAAATGCTTTTGTCTTTGATGGCAATGGGGATAATATTGATTTTAATATAAGTAACAAGAGTTTATACGTCCAGAACGTGTGCAATCTTATTAACGACTAGCAGTATAACCCGGTGTTGCTCGGGTGTAATGAAAGCTTTGAAACTAATCCATGGTCCGGGAGCTCAGACTCAGCCTAAAGAATATTTGTGTGAAGTTTGGTGAGAATCGGATAAAAATTGTGGATTTGTATAAAGGACATACAAACAGATAAACAGATACACACACAAACATCTTACCTTTTATATATATATATATATATATTATCGATTTTCTGCACTATTGTAAGAACTGCAACATTGAAACTTCTGAATATCGTTTCTTATGTCTTTGTCTATGAGTGTATCAAATTTGATTGAAATGGGACCACTACTTCTATAACCTGATTTTTTCAATTATCGATTTTCGATATTTCTCGGGGGTACCTCGACACAAAACCTAGCTAAGAACACTCGCAGACGCTTATAGTACAACTGTGCAAATTTTCAAGAAAATTGGTTTAGCCGTTTCGGAGTCTATAGGTAACGGACACACACACACACACACACACACACACAGACACATACACACACAGAGACAAAGTTCCATTTATAAATAAGTTTAGATGTCATTTCTTTTCGAATCAATTTATGGAAACCTTTCCTTATAGAAAACCTGTCCTTTGCACTGTAAAAAGAAAAATGATGAAAAGATTATGAGGGGCATCAAAATAAGATTACAAGAGTTTGCAAAGACTAAAGACTACGGTTCCTGCTTCAGTTTATGCTCGTTTTCTGAGTCTCCCGTCCGTGAATACCTTACAGAAATCCACTTCCAGTGCTTCACTTCCGCCACGGCAAGCTTGGCGTCTAATTCTCAATACATGCTGTGTCCCAATATAGAGACCATTTCGTCTTTTAACCTCCTCATTACCCTCCACTATCATTCGCTTTTCAAAGTCCTAATTATGATAACAACTTTACTCTTTATCAGTTTGAATTTTCTTCTTTCTTTATCTTGAAATTATTTCGCTTTATATATTTATTTTTATTTTTTAAACGTACTTCTCCCTCGGAGTTTCTTCCTTCAACTCTGCAATTCGATGAACTCACTAATGCCTATTCTCTTTAAGGAGTCTCTGTTTTTGCAATCCCTCTCCTATTTCCTAAACCACCCAGTCAGTTCTAAATCCTCCAAAGTTGTCCTTACTATTTCTGCTCTTCTTTGTTCATTTTCTTCTTAACCTTTATCCACTACGCCCCCCTAGTGTAGTATCTATAAAACTCACAGCTTGTGCTAAATGTAAAGAGAACGCGCTAAATAACGTGCTAAGTTGATATGGTCCAGTCAGATGGATTCACCAGCCTCTACTGTATTCGGGTGATTTGACGTGGAATCGGTTGTTCTACTTTCTATACACGCCACTCGCCGTTGACCACGACCTGCTGTTTAATTGTGTGTTCGTGCGTCATTAGCTAGCTACTTGGGCGGAGAGATCCCGGGGAATGCCATTTACACCTTGCAGAACTGCGGAAGTTCTACAACAAATAAAAAGGAATAACAAATTTTAAAAATCAGAATAAAAATATGGAAGGCGGATGAATTAAGAAAAAGTTGTATGAAGATAGGAGCACAGCACGGAATGAAAACAGAGAAAACCAGACTGATATTGAAAAGAGGAAGAAAGGTAAGTTTAAAAAACTAAAACACGAGTCAGGTAAATTGTGCGTGAGTCTAAGATGAAAGAAAGAAAGAAAGAAAGAAAGAAAGACAGAAGAAGGCGATCTTAAAATAGAAGTATGAAAACAGAAAATGAACTTATAAATGAAAGAACGAAAACAAAACCAGAAAAGAAACAAAGAATTAAAATGGTTGAATTAGTAAAAAAAAAGAAAGAAAGTAGCAAACGAAGAAAAAAGAAAGAAAGAAACAGTTCAATTAAAATAAATAGAGAATGAAATCAGAAAATGACAAGTAAGAAAGGAATGAAATGGTCGATCATGTAAAAGAAAGAAATAATTCAACTTAAAATTGAAAAAATGAAAACAGAAATGAAAAATAAATAAATAAATGAAATTGTCGCTCTCGTGAAAGAAAGAAAGAACGAAATATAAAAAGAAAGAAAGAATTCAAAGTATAAAATGGAAGGAGTATTAAAACCGAAATTGAAAAGAAAGATAGAAATGAAAAGGTCGAGCTCGGCAAAAAAGAACAAAGAAATGGAGAAAAAAATTAAAATTAAAATTAAAATAGAAAGTTGATAGAAACAGAATTTGAAAAAAAAAGAGACCTAAAATGATTGAACTTGAATTAAAAAAAGAATTCAAGTTAAATTGGAAGAAGAATAAAAACATAAATTTAAAAGAAAGAAAGGAAATGGTCCAACTCTTAAAGAAAGAAAGAAAAAAGAAACAAAGAAAGAATCCATGTTGAATTAAAAAGAAAGAAAGAATGAAATTGGTCGAATTAGTAAAAACATGAATAACGAAACAAAGAAAGATTTCATGTAAAAATAAAAGGTGGATGAAGACAGAAATTGACAAATAAGAAAGAAATGAAATTGTCGAACTTGTAAAAGAAAGAAAGAATGAAAGTTAAATTTGAAGGGGGATAAAAATAGAAATCGGAATGAATGAAAAATGAAATGTTCGAACTCGTAAAAGAAAGAAAGAAAGAAAGAAAGAAAGAAAGAATTAAAATTAAAATGAAACGGTTCTGAAAAAAGAAATTGAAAAGATAGAAAGAAAAGAATGAAATGGTCGAATTGGTAAAAAAAAAAGAAAGAAAGAAAGAAAGAAAGAAAGAAAGACGTCAAGTTAAAATAAAAGGAGGATAAAAAAAAGAAATTGGCAAGTAAGGAAGAAATGAAAATATCGAAGTCGTAAAAGGAAGAAAACATTCAAGTTATAATGGATGGCGGACTAAAACAGAAATTGAAAAGAAAGAAAGAAATGAAATGGTCCAGCTCATAAAAGAAAGAAAGATAGAAAGAATTAAAAACTGAAACGGAAGGTTAATGAAAACTGAAATTGAAAAGAAAGAAATGGAACAATCGAACTCTTAAAGAAAGAAAGAAAGAAAGAAAGAAAGAAAGAAGAAAGAAAGAAAGAAAGAAATCAAGTTAAAATAGAAGATTGATGAAAACAAAATTTGAAAAAAAAAGAAAGAACGAAATGAAATGGACGAAATCTTGAAAGAAAATTAGAATGAAAGAAAGAAATAAAGAAAGAATTCTAGTTAAAATAGGAGGGTGAAAAATTTTTTAAAAAAGAACAAAATGAAATAGACTAACTCTTGAAAGAAAATTATAAAGAAAGAAAGAAAGAAAGAAAGAAAGAAAGAAAGAATTCAAGTTAAAATAGAAAAAGGATGAAAAAATTTTTAAAAAAGAATGAAATGATATGGACGAACTCTAGAAAGCAAGTTAGAAGAAAAGAAAGAAAGAAAGAAATAATTCTAGTTAAAATAGAAGGAGAATGAAAAAAATGAAATGGTCGAACTCGTAAAAGAAAGAAAAATGAAAGAAAGTGTTCGTTAGAATAAAAAAAGAGGATGAAAACAGAAATAGAAAGAAAGAAACTGGAAAGGTATAAAAAGAGAGGTATGAGAAAAAGAAACAAAATATTACCTGACGTAAAAAAAAATGCAGTGAAAAAATATTAAAAGAAAACACATAACCAAAAATAGAAAGTTTGAAATAAATGTTTAATTTCGAAAGATCTTCTTGTGTGGGGGTTTATGGGTGGCAACATGTCCACTGACACCATTACAAAATCATCAGCAGATTGAGTGGCCAGAAAGTGTACGTAAAACGTTAATGATAATAACAACAAAAAAAAAAAAGGAAAAGAAAAAGAGAAAAAAAAAAACAAAGAAATAATAGGTTCTAATGTTCTACGTTTTGGAGAAATATGAAATTCGGATTGTATTTCGTCTAAACGCAGACGGGAAGACGCCTCCTCTATTCACTCCAGATTTCCGCCTGCACTTCACACCTCTCACTGCTGGAGATCAACAAGCTAACAAGAATTAAAGAACATGTTATGTCAATAGAAATAAATAATAAAGTTTAATACTGCAACCTTAAACAGACACAAACTATGACAAGAACAAAATTGTTTTTGTTTTTTTATTGCATTATAGATGTCAATGTTCTTATTAAAGATCTTATCTTTTCTTGTGGTTGTGGTGAGTTTTTTTCAATCTTACATGATTAATTTGTTTTGTTTTGTTTCCTTTTTCATTGCTTATTTTCTCTTCTAATAATAATATGACATTATTTGTAGTTAAATTTATAATAATGATATAAAGTAAGATTGTTGTTATTATTGTTATTCTTACAAATAATCATTCTTTTTTTTTAATGCTATGAACTGATGGTTTATTTGGGGCAATGTGACAGCAATTCTTCTCAGTACGCCAGAACTTTCCACAGTATCGCATTTGTTTCTACGGCTATATAACTTTAAAAATGGACATATTAAACGTATATAATAATTTTTTTTTACGAATGTTCACTTAATCCTGAAACACTAACTATCAATTAAAGTTAAACCACTACTAACCATGGGTATATTATATCCGATTTTAAAAATATTAAAAAAATATTTAATATAAATCTTTATTTGAAATATTTTACATGCAGGCACTTCAAAATTTTTAAATTGAGTTAACATTAATGGGAACTGAAAAACATGTTATTTAGGTAAGAAAATCAGGTACTGAAAATTGTGATTAAATTGTAATAAAAATGGCGTCATTTGCGCTGGGTACTCTTGTGGTGCATTGGATATCGGCTCGAAACGAGAAATCGGGTAGCCGAGTTCGAATTCCAGCTGAATTCATTGCATTCACTTACGCACAAATACCCTTGGGAAAGGTATTAATCCGTCTCTTCCTTCCAGTTATGGGTTAAATAACAGGACAGATTGGGTTCTATAGCCTTGGTTGGCAACCAGTCTACGGCAGAAAGCAATGGCAACCGTACTGCGGGATAATCTTCTGCCCAGTCAGTCATGTCACTTTCGAGACATGATCGCCCAAGCGTGTATCACGTATGGCACTTAACTGACTGACTATATACCCATGTTTAGTGTTCTCAGGTTATTAAAGGCCCAACAGTCAATTAAGATTACTGAATGTGAAAGTAGAAGTTGAGGATTATGTGAATATGAAGTATAGGTAACAAATGACTGTTGGCTTGAAGCGGCAGAATTCTAGCGTTCGAGGAAGCATCAACGCGGGAGCCTGCTCTAAAATGTAATGGGTCTTGGAAAAAATTTAAGTGGATTTTTTCTTTTATATTTAGAATACGGTGGTTCGACTCCATGAACGTAGCATAGCGGGTTTTAGTTGTAATGTCTGAATTGGTGAAACTAGAAAATGGAACTCGTTCGAACATAACATTTGCAATAGGGTAGCGAAAGGGATGGGACTTTGCTTTAGTGGGAAAGGGACTACGGGGTATAAAGAATTTCTTTCTCCACAAGGCCATGTAATTAATCTTGGGCTCTATCGAAATTGGAAATAAAGATTCTGTAGTGTCAGACCAGATATGGCAGCCATACTCTATTTTTGCTCTAATCTGACTCTTGTAATAATAAAGCTTGGCAGAAATCAAGTCATTTCTGAAGGGGGTAAAGTGATCCGGACGTTTTTCCAGCACCATTTTCAACTGATCATTTTTGTTTTATTTTTTTAATCATTTTACCCCAAGCAAGGCATTCTACTGCCACTATTGCGCAGGGGGTTACATAGGGGAAGGTGAAGAGAAAGAGAAGTTAGATATAGGAAATGTCAGAAGGAGGGTGAGAGACGGATAAGGATGCCGAGGCTGAGCATTGGGCAGAATGGAAGAGTGTTTGAGAGAATGGATGCGAGTTAGTGTGTTGACCTTACATTTAAACTTCTGGAGATTGTAGCTGTCGGGGAAGCAATCATGTGGAAGGGAATTCAACCTGGCGGAAAGTGCGAGAAAAGAAGCTGTTGGAGTAGAAATTGCGATTACATCTTATCGGTTTCACTGTAAGAGGGTGGGACCTAGTTGCTAATCTAGGACCCCGTTAAAATTATATGAGTTCAACTTGGAATGAGCATGAGCCTCAATAGCCTCGTTGAGAAATCAACCGGGCATCATGAAGCAATATCGTTATAGTCAGTACTTAGATGAGTGACTGTTTGGAAATACCAAATGCTGTAATTTTGGTGGCATAACGGCTCGGAATTAGAAATTATATCCACTTACGCGAAAATATACTGATTTCAAATGACCTGCAAAAGAGTGATAAACCGTAAAAAAAATCAATCAATCTATTATTTTATGATTAAAATTTTTTGAACATTGTGACTTTTTTCAAGATGAAAAAGGACAATTTGATTTCTGTATTTCCCGTCACCTTCCCTCTCAGGGGTCCAGCTCTGTATGGTTAATGTAATTGACATTGAGTTCTCTAACAAGGAACTGCTTCTCAAAAGATACAGGCTTACGGCCGTTATCGTCACCATCATCTATGTGCCGTGTCTCCTCAGGACTTAGGCGATCATGGCCCTCCACTTCTCCCTATACATTGTTGCTTTTAATATCCCTTCTCCTGTTATTCCATTCAATCCCCGCTCCACTATCCATCTGTTCAAGTCCCTCATGTATGTCGTGCGCTGTTCTTCCTTGTCCCTCTTCCTCTCTATCCGTACTGTGAGTATCAGGTTCTCCAAGCACTCCTTCCTCATTACATGTCCCAAAAACCTCAGTTGTCTTTTTCTGATGTTAAATATCAGTTTCTTTTTGTGTCCATCCTCTCCAAAACCTCGTCATTTCTCGTGTGCTCAGTCCATGGTATCCTCAGCTTCCTTCTGTAGAACCACATTTCAACTGCTTCAAGTCTTTCCTTCATCTTTGACATTTTCTATCATTCGCTGCCGCCCTATCACGTTAAAACATTGGTTCTGAAGAGGGTATTTGTTTTTATATATAAATATATATTTTCATCACTCCAATAAAGTGATAGTTTTTTTTAAGAAAAAATCCAAAAAGGAATTAGCTATATTATTAGCCCTGATCTGGCGTCTTGTTTTCTTTTCAGTTCCCTACCACCGTAAAGTTGCTACCCCGTGTCGGCAAAGTTTCATCTATTTACAGTTTATTGGTAAGTACTATGCAAACGGATGTGCGTTGTAGTGCAGTGGGTATCGACTCGGAACGAGAAATCGGGCAGCCGAGTTCGAATTCCAGTTGAATTCCTTGCATTCACTTACGCACAAATACCCTTGGGAAAGGGGATAATGTATCTCTTCCCTCTAGTTATGGGTTAAATAACAGGATAGATTGGGTTCTGTAGCCTTGGCTGGCAACCAGTCTACCGCAAAAAACAATGGCAAACTACTGGGATTTAATCTTCTGCCAAGTCAGTCTTGTCTCTTTCGAGACATGATCGCCCAAGAGTGTTTCATGTATGGCACTTAACTGGCTGACTATGCTAACAGTTTTTCTCTTGCACTTCTTGCTTGAGAAACTTATTTTCGGCTCTAAGCTTTCCAGTTAACTTTACTCTTCAAAAATTAAAATGCAATTATCTACCGTTTTATTACTATTTTATAGTTCTCGCTCGTTCGTAATGTTTCTACTTCATCTTTAACCAGTAACTTCTTGTGGCTTAGTAGCTCTATTACCTGTTGAGTAAATCCAGTTAAAATAATAAGAGAAGTGACTATTTATCTACTCATTTAGTCTTTTTTCTTATTGTATTTTATGTTATCCCCGCACTGAGTGTGACAGAAGCTAATATATATATATATATACATATATGATGTAATGAATATGTATACACCTTGGTTCCCCCTTACAGTAATGTAATTCGTTGTAGTCAGCCATAAATACAGACGAAGGCGAGGATTCATAGAGGTCTAGAGGTCTTCGACTAGAGATCTACGTCCAGAGGTCTACGTCTACTGACTACGCCTATGTCTCAAGATACTGCATACGACGTGTAACGTCTATTACGTTTACATATTAGAATGCCCTACCCAGTTACATTTGCAAAAACCGCTTACTACCTCGAATGATATATATATATCCCTTTCCGTGACATAGCAATATATATATATGTAAATATATATATATATATATATATATATATATATAATTATTGTTAATCAGATTTTTTGTCATAATGGAATTCGACCACAACTTAGTTGTGTTAAAAAGTGCTCAATACATATATATTGTAGAGCTTTTGAATATTTTATTTTAGAACTGCAACATAGGTTTTTACATTTTGATATCTTCAGGTGATTTATAATTTATTAATGATTTTAAAAATACATTTTGTAGATCCTAAATATTTTTTTTCTTTTTTTTTTTTTTGCCCATTTGTATTATTTGTTCATTTGTATCATATTTAGGATCTACAATACGTATTTTTACTGACTAGGCTGTTGTATTCACAACTGTTCAGTCAATCATGTTTCTTTCGAGACATGATCACCCAAGCGTGTATCACATATGGCACTTAACTGACTAATTTTATAATCAGTATTATATTACCACATTTTATTTTCTAACTTTGCATATTTGGCACGATTGATCGAGCTTTATTTATTCTTTAATATTTATTTGAATTTTTAGGAAACTTTAAACATTTAATTTTAACAGAAAAAATGGTAAAAGCAACAATAATAAGATAAGGAAGCACCTCTAAAAATGAAGCTGAATGAGCCTGGCAATTTATCCGTCCTCTAACCTAGTTTAAACAACGCAACTGCGGAAAACTAGCTTGCAGCTTTCAATATCGTAAAAAGCAAGCTTGTATCACTTCATCATCAATGGCCAGTCTGAGAAATTGAGAGAATGAGGCATGTAGATGATGATGATGATGATGATGATGCTCGTGAGACTGTAGCTTTTGAAAAGTAGATCCGTATTATAAGACTCAAGGTCAAATACATTAATCACACGGAGCTGGACCCGAGAGAGGGAAGGCGACAGGAAATACAGAAATCAAATTGACCTTTTTTTTATCTTGAAAAAGGACACAATGTTTAGAAACTTCAAATCATAAAATAATATATTAATTGATTTTTTACAGTTTATCAACCTTTTGCGGGTCATTTAAAATCTGGGTATTTGCACATAAGTGGATAAAACGATTTCTAATTCGGAGTCGTGACCACCTGCACATCCAAGATTACAGCATTTGGTATTCACAAACGGTTGCCCATCCAAGTACTGACCATGCTCGACATTGCATAATTTCACTGATCGTATGAAAACTAATTTTGCAACATGATATTGCTCTAAGCCCGGTAATTACTGAAAAGATAGAAAGTACATGGTGCTAATATAGCCTAAGATCTCCCTCAATATAGCCTAAGATCTCCCTCAATATAGCCTAAGATCTACCTCAATATAGCATGAGGTCTACCTCAATATAGCCTAAGATCTCCCTCAATATAGCCTAAGATCTCCCTCAATATAGCATGAGGTCTACCTCAATATAGCATGAGGTCTACCTCAATATAGCCTAAGATCTCCCTCAATATAGCCTAAAATCTCCCTCAATATAGCCTAAGATCTCCCTCAATATAGCCTAAGATCTCCCTCAATATAGCATGAGGTCTACCTCCCGTTTCGTCTATAGTGCCAAATCTACCGCAGCATTGAACTATAATATAATATTGTATGTGTATACATATTTATTTAAACATTATATTAATATTTATAGATCTATATACATATATATTTTATAATCGTGTCACTCCAAGCAAGGCATTTTACTGTCACTGTTGAGCAGGGTTACATAGGAGGTAAGTTATGAGAAAGAGTGACAGGTTACAAGGGGTGTCATGAAGAGAGTAGGAGAAGGTTGAGAATACTGATGAGAGTAAAGTGGACAAAGAAAGAAATATAAGAGAGAGAGAGAGAGAGAGAGAGAGAGAGGAAGCAAGTTAGTGAGATAGAAGATGACTATTGACTTTACATTTGAATTCTTAAAGATTGTAGCTAAATCCGCTGCTAAGAAGGTCGGTTCTCAGCAGCGGATTTAGCTATTGACTCTATATAGTCATTCCACTTGAAGTCTGTTGTGAGAGTTAACCCGAGAAGGTGCAGTGTTTTACTTTCAGGTAGACTAGACTGATCCATGCTAATGGGGGGTAGGAGCGATTGTCTGTGGTGATTAATAGATAGCAGCTTCGTTTTAGAAGCATTACCTATTTATATTAAATATAGAGAGGTAAAAATAAACAAAAATATCAAATACAATACATGAATTTAATTTAACGATAAACACTTCGTATATCTTCTAGGAATCGTACGAATAGATCACTGGAATTTGTTCTCATCATCTTCTAGCAAAAATGATCAAGATATGAGTGGAGCGGCTGGTTACCAACACCTTGTATTTTCCTGAGAATCATCGTTTTAGCATCCAACCACAATCACTCAAATGTGAGACAGATATAAATAACCATGTTAGACCTCACCTGACCTGATGGCCACGTGAGGGGAGGGGCACAGTAGACCTCCACGCTGCACCTGGGTAGACGATATATTGAGGTAGACTTCACGATATAGTAACACCAAGTACATAAACTTCATCCTGATGGATATGTGCAAGAAATTTGGTCGCTTTAGTTCGATAACCCCTCATTTAGAAATTTTTATTTTCTAAAACAAATTATGATTGTTCCATTGCACAGTATTGTCAAACAGCAATCATTTGTAAAGTTTTTAATGGATCGTACTTCCTACTTAATCATATCTTTCTGCGGACAGAGACGAAGCTGGGAAAAATACTGAGAGGTGCCCGGTCTTGGGGAACAGCTTCCCGGTCCCGGGGAACAGCTGCCTGGTGTTGGGGGACAGCTACCCGCACCAGTACCACAACATTGCACTAGAGACGGGAGTTCAGCATTCATGCCGATTCCAGCCCAGCCAATTGTTGCGGAGGCTGTACAATGTTTAGTCCAGGCCCGGGTATACGCTCTTGGTGACCCCACATGAAAGACAGCCTTGTACCACATCACGCCTCAGTGGGGGAGACGGGGTAAATACCTGCATAATCATTTCTCTTTTAAACTCTTTCTAAGCTAATTTACTGAATTCGCTTATGCTGAATGTCTCATCATCGCTTCCATATTGTTTCCATTTGTTTTTCTCTTGTGTCCTGTCTGCCTTGTTCTTTATAGAACTGGATTTTATGACTTTGTTTTTGGATACCATTAACATTGATTTATTTTTTTTCTGTTTTAACTCCCCTTTTGAAATTATGTCCACGTCGTTCTGTTCTTGATTCCTTTAATTTGTTTTATGATAAAAAAAAAACCTTACACTTCTAGTTATACCTGTTCTGAGACTTTAATTTTGGGGTTGCGTGGTTCTCTATTAGAATAGTTCAATATTTGTGAAGTATTGGCAGATGTTAACCACCTCGTTCATCTTTCATTTCTTTCTTTCTTTCTTTCTTTCTTTTTCTAACGGAAGCCAAGTAGTGTCTCTGATATTTCATTTCCGTGTTTTTACGCGATCAAATCGAATAGTCCATATAGATTAGTACGAGGTAAGTACACGTTGAGAATCATTTATCCGAAATTCTTCAGACCGACAGCGTCTTGGTGTTCTTGAATTTTTGAATTTTTTTATTGGATTTCGGAATACAAATTATTTAATTAGTACATAGCATCTATAAAATGAGGCAACTTGGAACTAGGACCCAAGCACTAACACGATATCTCTTTACATTACGTAACACAGCTTATGCATATACTCCGAAAGTTGTTTTATATAAAATTTCATAAATTTTATGTACATGCAAATACAGGTAATTACGCTTGTCGTGTAATGTTCTAAGAGACTTTTAAGTGGTGAAAGTTAGATATCACTTAAAAATAACGTTTTGTACTTTCTCTGTGTGTAAAACCAAATGTGATCACCACTTACCAAAAGTATATAATTGCTGGACTTTTTGACATTTTTAATATCTTTACCGAGCACGAAATATCTGGTAAGTAATCCATGAAAGAAAGTGTTGCTATAATGATCGCTAACAAACAACAATTGGCACCAACGTAGGCTAGGTAGATGAGCTGGAAAACACCCACCAAGGACAGACGAGGTCACTCACAACAGCTGCACATTTCTTACGGACCTTCCTAGTGCTTCCTGACACCAAAACAAAGTAAAATGTTCATATGAACATATTTTCAAAAAGTCATCGTTGTACACAGCAACTCCTAACAAATGTTCAAAATGACTTCCGCTTGTTTCTACACACGCATGCACCCGTCGGAACATTGACTGGCGGACCTTTCACGTACTGCAACGCGGTGTCGAATGGTTTTGTAAGCTTCCATGACACGTCGATAAAGTATCTAGGCATTCTTAATGTCTACTACATAAATAAATTGTTTCAGGTGGCCCCAAAAGATTGATATCGGGGAAACGTACAGGCCAAAGAAGCGGTTCTCACCTACCTATCTATCTTTCATGATAGATGCCAGCCAGTGTATCGAGAAATAAAATTTTCGTATTAACAGGGGTACATCCTCCAGTAGATCTGGAAGTGTGTTCTAAATAATGTTCCTGTAGACAGCTCCCGTAAGAGATATGGACCTACCAAACAGTCACCTACAATTCCAGCCAACACATTAAACTGATACTGGTGTCTAGCCTGTACCATGGAGATTCTGATCTACCCACAAATGTTGGTTGTGAAAATTTGTTATTCCATCTCTTCCAAATTTTACCTCATCTGTAAAAAAAAACAAAAAACTAGAGACAAACAATGGATAAACAGTTTAAGCAAAAGACCATCAGCAAAAGTTGGTGGTGAGTGATCAGAGGGCGAAAAACTCGGCATACATTGCAAATGATACGGATATCTGAAATGTTCCATTTGTGGCAAGTCATGTTAGCACTTTAAAAACTTTCAGATTTTGTAAGTTTTCGGATTATAGAATTTCGGATAAATATGTGCGTTGTGGTCCAGTGGATATCAGCTCGGAACGAGAAATCGGAGAGCCGAGTTCGAATTCCAGTTGAATCCATCGTATTCACTTACGCGCAAATACCCTTGGGAAAGGTATTAATCCGTCTATTCCTTCCAGTTATGGGTTAAATAACAGGTCAGATTGGGTTCTATAGCCTTGGTCGGCAACCAGTCTACCGCAGAAAGCAATGGCAACCGTACTGAGGGATAATCTTCTGCCCAGTCAGTCATGTCTCTTTCGAGACATGATCGCCCAAGCGTGTATCACGTATGGCACTTCACTGACTGATACTCAACCTGTAGTATGTTTAAATTCATTCTCCTGCGTAAATAAATGTACGTAGATTTTGTATGAAAGAGATTATATAAATATCATCATCTGTCAAATAAAATCGTTTATCTGCACTCAAGACTATGAATGCAAGTAACAGATATCTGGTGTCACCTTATTTTGATTTTTTTTCGTGTGTAATATGCTGTTTTTAGCAAATTTGTGGGTTTTTAAACCCTTAGAATTTTAGTGACCAGTTAAATATGGTCAAAAGGTCATTGACACGACACGGCGAGAGAAAACAGGACAACACCAAACTTGACTGGGAAAAAGAACGGCTTTCTAAAAGAAAGAGGAAGTTACAAAATAGATTTTAAAAATGGTTATAAAAAAATCAGTGCTTTTTGCGAAGACTTAAATGGAAGAAGTGAAAGTTAATTCTGTTAACAATTCTTATCATTTTCTGTTGCGACGTTAGAATATATCCGTTTTCATGTTGAAGAGGGATTCAGTTTTCTGATGCTTTTGCTGCTACTGTTCGGACATCCTCGATCCTGTGTTGTCTTCTTGGCCGATCCATTTTCGGACATCATGTGGCTGCTGGTTGAGTTTTACGAAGCTAAATTTGACCGTGTTGACTCGTCAGAGTCGCAGAAAAAAAAAAAAGGCGTATGATAGGCTACTTTCGCCTAAACCACGACCTCTACAAAGGGAAACAATTCATTAATCTATAAAATATAGTGACAGTGACTATTTGTGTAACTTCAAAAATTAACTTCATTTTCTCTAACATTAGCCTTTTAAGTTATTGCTTTTAAATGTATTTACATCATTTAAAGATGTGTGTTCGTGCTGAAATTATATCAACACACGCAGGAGAATAAAATAAGAAACAAAAATAATTAATGATTTCAAAAGAGTGAAAAATTAAAATCTTAGCTAAATAAACTATCCACTGGAACTAATGCAAAAGAAAATGTTTACTTGAAATGACACCAAAATTTAATAATAATAATAATAATAATAATAATTAATAATAATAATAATAATATAATATTAACAACAACAACAACAACAACAGCTTAAAAGTGTCTACCGTAAAATACTGAAAAATCAGTTACGGTTTTGTATGCAGACGACACGATCGTTTCTTGATCACGACCAGACGATATGTCATGCGTCGTTTATCATTAACTACGAGTCAAGATGAAAGGGAAAAAAGTCGAAAGGGCTCCGATATTAATATTTGAAAGGATCCATGTATATAATGTGTATGAGATGTATTCATTTTGTTGTTCACTTATTTCGCTCGCTCTGACGTCTGATGCACGTTGCTAGTGTGTGTCAAATCTCACGTTACAGAACGTCAAACAGTGAAGAGAGGAAAAATTAAATTTGGAATATTTTTTAAAGAGTTTTTGTGTTGTTTTATCGCCTAAAAGCAGATTGAGATATTTCTATGAGTTTTTCGTGGTGGTAAAGATAGCTGATTCTAATCAGTAAATACCATGTTAATTTTACAGTTTGTTCTGGTATTACTTTATTTTAAAGTTTTCTTTTTTTTTTTTTTTTTGGTTCATTTTGACATGAAAGTTGGTGTTTCGTTTTAACGCTTTTTGACAGTAACTGATTGTAATTTTTTGTCTATTTTTTATCTTCTGTTTTTTCCCTCCTCAATGTTTTTCTTTACCATTTTATTAAGATTCTAAGTGCTAATTTCAAAACGTATCAAAGTCTGGCGCCACAAAAATAATCAAATACGAATGAAATGGAAAAAAAAGAAAAGAGTTTACCTGATCATAATCTAATGAGATTTATGAAACTTCCCATAATTTGTTCCATATTTTATTGTGCCTCACTATACATTTATATATATATATGTATATATATATATATATATATAATAATAATAATAATAATTATTAAACCGACTCTGCGTGTATTCTAATCTCAAAATTTTATAGAAGTTTTATTTTTTCTATATATTTTATAGAATTTTATAGAAACAAAGTTAAGGTCTATGTTAGCGAAAATGACAAAAACCCCAAGACATACATAGGATCTACACACGATAATTTTAAAAGTAGGTTTTATAATCATAAAACTTCTTTCAAAAACGCTAGATATAAACATAGCACGGCGTTATCTACCTATGTATGGGAAATAAAAGCCAAAAGTAAAAAGGACCCAATTCTGAAATGGGAAATAATAAAAAAGTGCCCTAGCAGTAATAAGAATAATAAATTTTGCAAACTTTGTGATGAGGAGAAGCTAGCTATAGCTAAATTTGAACCCGCTAATAGGCTTATTAACTCTAGAACTGAGATATTAAATAAGTGTAGAATGCATAAAATGAAGTTTCTTACTTAGGATATCGAAAGTTATAGTAACCCCCCTCCCAGGTTTTTTTTTTTTTTCCTTCCATCCAACCTCTTCTGCAAATGGGTTAGTCTTAGTAGTGTGTATTTATTTGGTTAGTACATGATCTGCCTTTGCCCTGGCGAGCCGTTGTGCGAAACAGAGCATTTTGTATTTTTTTGACTTATTGCAAGTTGGATTTACGTGTTTTTGTTGCCCGAAGTTTAACTGTGAGTACCTGTTTTTTGCTGTCTTTGTTCTGTCTTCGTCGCTCGTGTTGAACTTTTTGTGGATTTTTGTTTTGTGAGGGGGGGCAAGTCAAGCTATGGCTTTGTCTCCCCAGCCCTCAACTTCTGACGCTGTGCCCACGGTGACTCCCTCACCAACAGTATGGGTAAAGGCACCAGTAAAAAAAGACCACAAATATTACCTGCAAATGCAGGAGAAATATAAAGAATTCATCACCGAAAATGAGTTAATAGTGGTCCCGGAAGGTGGTGAATGTCATCGCACCAAGGACGATCTCCCTGCTGACATCTGATGTCAAAACACGGAAAATTCATCAGTGTCAAGCAGGGAGAACATGGAAGAGGCTTTGAAAGGCCCTTAAATATTGTACCCTGCGTACTGGCAAGAAGGTCCCGTGCTATGTGGGATGTCCTATTGAGCACGGAGACGGAAGCAAAGAATTTGGCCGGTAATGCCTTGGAGGCCGGGGGTATCCAGATGCAGACAGAGTATCTGGGTACCCGAAAGACAAAGATAATTGTTCATGGAGTGCCGGTGGACATTGATTGTGACCATATTGGAGCGTTTTTCGCTCGATTCGGAGCGGTTGGAAGAGGTCGCAAGGATAACCAGCAAGGCCGGTGTGGCCACGGAAGATATATGTGTTAGTGTGGTGGTTGACCGCGAAAATTTTTTGAAGGTCCCAGACATTTTGCTCTGTAGAGGAAGAAAGTTGTTTGTGGTAGTGGAAGGA
>JBBBDQ010001466.1:835000-917405 GCA_037127315.1 Ascarosepion bandense | reverse complement strand
ATTCTGAACCTTATCGATATACATCTATTTGTTCTAAATCTATTTGTTCTAAATCTCCTTGTTCTAAATCTCTTCGTTCTAAATCTCTTCGTTCTAAATCTCTTCATTCTTAACCTCATCGATATACATCTATTTGTTCTAAATCTCATTGTTCTAAATCTCTTCGTTCTAAATCTCTTCATTCTAAATCTGTTCGTTCTCAATCTCTTCATTCTTAACCTCATCGATATACATCTATTTGTTCTAAATCTCTTCGTGCTAAATCTCATCTTTCTAAATCTCTTCGTTCTAAATCTCTTCATTCTTAACCTCATCGATATACATCTATTTGTTCTAAATCTCATCGTTCTAAATCTCTTCATTCTAAATCTCTTCGTTCTAAATCTCTTCATTCTTAACCTCATCGATATACATCTATTTGTTCTAAATCTCATTGTTCTAAATCTGTTCATTCTAAATCTCTTCATTCTATATCTCTTCGTTCTAAATCTCTTCAATCTTAACATCATCGATATACATCTATTCGTTCTAAATCTCATTGTTCTAAACATCTTCGTTCTAAATCTCTTCGTTCTAAATCTCTTCATTCTTAACCTCATCGATATACATCTATTTGTTCTAAATCTCATTGTTCTAAATCTCATCGTTCTAAATCTCTTCGTTCTAAATCTCTTCGTTCTTAACCTCGTTGATATACTTCTATTTGTTCTAAATTTCATTGTTCTAAATCTCTTCATTCTAAATCTCTTCGTTCTAAATCTCTTCGTTCTAAATCTCTTCATTCTTAACCTCCTCGATATACATCTATTTGTTCTAAATCTCATTGTTCTTAATCTCTTCATTCTAAATCTGTTTGTTGTAAATCTCATCATTCTTAACCTCATCGATATACATCTATTTGTTCTAAATCTCTTCGTGCTAAATCTCATCGTTCTTAATCTCTTCGTTCTAAATCTCTTCATTCTTAACCTCATTGATATACATCTATTTGTTTTAAATCTCATTGTTCTAAATCTCTTCATTCTAAATCTCTCCATTCTAAATCTCTTCATTCTAAATCTCTTCATTCTTAACCTCATCGGTATACATCTAATGGTTCTAAATCTCATTGTTCTAAATCTCTTCATTCTAAATCTCTTCATTCTAAATCTCTTCATTCTAAATCTCTTCATTCTTAACCTCATTGATATACATCTAATGGTTCGAAATCTCATTGTTCTAAATCTCTTCATTCTTAACCTCATCGATATACATCTATTTGTTCTAAATCTCATTGTTCTAAATCTCATCGTTCTAAATCTCTTCGTTCTAAATCTCTTCGTTCTTAACCTCGTCGATATACTTCTATTTGTTCTAAATTTCATTGTTCTAAATCTCTTCATTCTAAATCTCATTGTTCTAAATCTCTTCGTTCTAAATCTCTTCATTCTTAACCTCCTCGATATACATCTATTTGTTCTAAATCTCATTGTTCTAAATCTCTTCATTCTTAACCTCATCGATATACATCTACTTTTTCTAACTCTCATTGTTCTAAATCTCTTCGTTCTAAATCTCTTTGCTCTAAATCTCTTCATTCTTAACCTCATCGATATACATCTATTTGTTCTAAATCTATTTGTTCTAAATCTCCTTGTTCTAAATCTCTTCTTTCTAAATCTCTTCATTCTAAATCTCTTCATTCTTAACCTCATCGATATACATCTATTTGTTCTAAATCTCTTCGTTCTAAATCTGTTTGTTGTAAATCTCTTCATTCTTAACCTCATCGATATACATCTATTTGTTCTAAATCTCTTCGTGCTAAATCTCATCGTTCTAAATCTCTTCGTTCTAAATCTCTTCATTCTTAACCTCATTGATATACATCTATTTGTTTTAAATCTCATTGTTCTAAATCTCTTCATTCTAAATCTCTCCATTCTAAATCTCTTCATTCTAAATCTCTTCATTCTTAACCTAATCGATATACATCTATTTGTTCTAAATCTCATTGTTCTAAATCTCTTCGTTCTAAATCTCTTCATTCTAAATCTGTTCGTTCTCAATCTCTTCATTCTTAACCTCATCGATATACATCTATTTGTTCTAAATCTCTTCGTGCTAAATCTCATCGTTCTAAATCTCTTCGTTCTAAATCTCTTCATTCTTAACCTCATTGATATACATCTATTTGTTTTAAATCTCATTGTTCTAAATCTCTTCATTCTAAATCTCTCCATTCTAAATCTCTTCATTCTAAATCTCTTCATTCTTAACCTCATCGATATACATCTAATGGTTCTAAATCTCATTGTTCTAAATCTCTTCATTCTAAATCTCTTCATTCTAAATCTCTTCATTCTAAATCTCTTCATTCTTAAGCTCATTGATATACATCTAATGGTTCTAAATCTCATTGTTCTAAATCTCTTCATTCTTAACCTCATCGATATACATCTATTTGTTCTAAATCTCATTGTTCTAAATCTCATCGTTCTAAATCTCTTCGTTCTAAATCTCTTCGTTCTTAACCTCGTCGATATACTTCTATTTGTTCTAAATTTCATTGTTCTAAATCTCTTCATTCTAAATCTCATCGTTCTAAATCTCTTCGTTCTAAATCTCTTCATTCTTAACCTCCTCGATATACATCTATTTGTTCTAAATCTCATCGTTCTAAATCTCTTCATTCTTAACTTCATCGATATACATCTATTTGTTCTAACTCTCATTGTTCTAAATCTCTTCGTTCTAAATCTCTTTGCTCTAAATCTCTTCATTCTTAACCTCATCGATATACATCTATTTGTTCTAAATCTATTTGTTCTAAATCTCCTTGTTCTAAATCTCTTCTTTCTAAATCTCTTCATTCTAAATCTCTTCATTCTTAACCTCATCGATATTCATCTATTTGTTCTAAATCTCTTCGTTCTAAATCTCTTCGTTCTAAATGTCTTCGTTCTAAATCTCTTCGTTCTAAATCTCTTCATTCTTAACCTTATCGATATACATCTATTTGTTCTAAATCTATTTGTTCTAAATCTCCTTGTTCTAAATCTCTTCGTTCTAAATCTCTTCGTTCTAAATCTCTTCATTCTTAACCTCATCGATATACATCTATTTGTTCTAAATCTCATTGTTCTAAATCTTTTGAAATATTCAGCAAATATTCTAATCTTTTGCTCATTGTCATTCACGCTTAATGTCTTGAAAATGATTCTTGAAATAATAAAATGTGCAAAAATATTTACTGGTATGTCTAATTATTTTGGTTCTTTGTGACTATAACCATGAGACTATAAACATTATATTGAGGTATTCTATAAATATTACGCAACTAACTTTGTTTTATTTTCGAAAAAGTGTGATCCTTTATTAAAATTTAAATGTAATTGACTTTTCTTAAATTATATCATTACAAGATGAATATGGAATCATGAAAAGTTTTATGGATCTTCACCGAACCTTTTCTTTCTATGCTAAAATTATTTCTATTCTATCGCTTTCTCGTATATATTGGAATTAGGAGGTATTGTTGCCGCACTCTATACAGATGAATTATTGAATTTACAAGGTTTAATTTCGTGACAGACAAAGAACAATAACTTTCTTGAAGATTTTCAATGCACAACCTACAGGTTGACCATTGCAATTTGCTTGAAAGGAAATTTAGCTTAAATGCTAAATAGTAATAGTAATATTTTCAATTCCCTGATAAGGAAACATTTGGAAACCATTGACCGAAAAGCCGGAATTATTTCTTTTAAATTCCTTTTCACTAAAATATAGGGAATATCTCCCACATATTTTTATCATTTCACCCCATGCAAAGCAGTAAAGCCACTAAGACACAAGAGGTTACTAAATTTTAAAAAATAATAAAAAACAAAAAATTTCATGTAGGTGCAAGAACAATAGAAGTGTATTCAAGAAGACAGTAGATCACGATTGACATAGCATTTGAAGTTTTAAATCAAGCAAGGCAACAAAGCCACTAAGACGTAAGTTGTTACTGAAGATGAAAGATTAAGAAAAACATTACGGAATGAGAACAATAAAAGAAAAGGAATCAAGAAGATAGTAGATAACTATTGACATTACATTTAATGTTTTAATGATAAATGTTGGCTTGAAAGCAAGAAACCAGAAAAGAGTTCCACAAAAGAGTAGTAAGAGAGAAGAAACTGTTAGCATAGAACTCACGGTTAAATCTAGCCAATTCAACTGTAAATTAATGAGACATTTCCGCAGAGAAAGGATTAGATATTGGAAAGGAAATTTGATATTACGTAACAGAAAAAGAGAATTTTTTTTAATCATTTAACCCCAGCAAGAAATTCCACTGCCACTATTGCGCAAGGGGTTATATAGGGGAAGGTAAAGAGAAAGAGTGGTTAGATATAGGAAATGTCAAAAGGAAGGGTGATAGACGGGTACGGATACCGAGGCTGGGGGTTGGGTAGATGGGAAGAGTGTTTGAGAGAATGGATGTTAGTTTCTTAGGAGCTGTCTATTGACCTTACATTTAAACTCCTGGAGATTGTAGCTGTCGGGGAAGCAAGTATGTGGAAGGGAATTCCACAGTCGGGAAGTGCGAGAAAAGAAGCTGTTGGAGTAGAAATTGCGGTTACATTTTCTCGGTTTCACTGTAAAAGGGTGGAACCTAGTTGCTAATCTAGTATCTCGTGCAAATTTGTACCTAGGGGGCACCAGTGATCTAAGTTCATCGGAGCATAAGCCGTGAAAGTATTTATAGAAGAGACACAGGGAAGCCACGTTACGCCGGTGAGAGAGAGACTGCAGCCGGTCTGCCAAGTCGGTATCGATCAAATTACAGACTCTCCGTTGCATTTAGTCAAGAACCCCGAGGAGAATAGCAGGGGCACCCGACCAGACGTGGCAGCAGTATTCAATGCACGGGCGGATGGTAGATTTATATACGTGCAGGATCATTTGACTTTAAGCAATATAACAAAGCGACTAAAAATGCAAGTTGTTGCTGAATATGAAAGAGTAATGAAAAGAAAACATTATTAACTAGCATAAAACACTAAAAGAAGAATAATCAAGAAAACAGTAGATAACGATTGACGTTGCATTTAAATTTTTGAAGATCAAAGTTTACTGGAAATCATATAGCCGGAAGAGTATTGTATTACCATTGTGTGTGAGGTATTTCTGGGTGGCACATGCGGGAGAAATTTCTGCCGCATCCTGTGTTATATGGTGTTCCATGGTGTTGTTTTCCTGTAGTGGTGTTAAGTCCCCATCTGACAGATGCCATCAAAAGTATCTGTGAATCAATCTACCGGGCTCTTTTAATCCTGACCGTCTGTTGCGAATCAGTCATATCAAAACTCTATTTAACTCTCGCTTTTGTTATCGTTTGTACCGTTCACCCCGTTACACAAGCCCTGCTGATCTCACGTGTTACGTGTCTTCTAAAACAACAAATACTTCGCGGCAAATCTCTTGGCATTTTAACCACACTCAGTGAGCAGTTATTCTTTTCTGCAGTATTCTCTTTTATTTTCTGTGGTAATCTCTCGAACGTTCGAGTGTTTATGTCATAAGATAGATAGATAGATAGATAGATAGATAGATAGATAGATAGATATGATAGATATGAAGGAACTGAGATAGATAGATAGATAGATAGATAGATAGATAGATAGATAGATAGATAGATAGATAGGAGCAGACCGAGATAAAGAGAGGCAGAGATAGAGAAAGATTAAGAGAGATATAAACAGGACTGAAACAGACATAGATAGATAGATAGATAGATAGATAGATAGATAGATAGATAGATAGATATGAACAGACCGAGATAGAGAAACGAAGAGAGTGATTGAGGGACATAAACAGGAGTGAACAGACATAGATAGATAGATAGATAGATAGATAGATAGATAGATAGATAGATAGATAGATAGATAGATAGATATGAGCAAACCGATATAGAGAGAGAAAGCGAATGGATGACAAACAGGATTGAACAGACATAGAAATACCGATAGAGTAAGTCAAAAGACCGAGATAGATTGACAGAGAGAGCGAGAGAGAGCGAGAGAGAGCGAAAGAAGAGAGAAGTGATAGGGATACAAACAGGCTTGAATAGACATAAGTAGATGGATAGAGATACAATGGTCTACTGGTTGATTAAATGACGAGGTATCAATTAGAGATTGAAATTCATCTCCGTATGCGGAGTTCTTTCTTTCTTGATATCTAATTATCACTGTTTAAGTTATCATTTCTGCTTGTTAGACTTTTACTATCTATCTATCTATCTATATATATATATATATATATATATATATATATAAACTTATTGATAAATGGAACTGTGTGTGTGTGAGACTCCGAAACGGCTGAACCGATTTTCTTGAAAGTTTGCACAGTTGTACTATAAGCGACTGCGAGTGTTTTTATCTAGGTTTTGTATCGAGGTACCTCCGATAAATATCGAAAATCGATTATCGAAAAAATCGAGTTATAGAAGGAGTGGTCCAATTTTAATCAAATTTGATACACTCATAGACAAAGACATAAGAAACGATATTCAGAAGTTTCAAGGTTCTAGTTCTTACAATAGTGCAGAAAATCGATTATATATATATATATATATATATATATATATATATATATATATATATATATATAAGGCAAAATGTTTGTGTGTGTGTCTGTTTATCTGCCTGTATGTCTGTATTTTTTCAGCCCTTTTATTTCAGTTTTTGCTTCGGGTTTGGCTCAAAGTAGGTATAATTGTAGTCCTTAGTCTCAGCCATGATACCATTTACTCAGAGGACTTATTTAGCCCTCAAAATTCATTTTACGACAAAAAACTTATTTGATATCGATACCAGGAAATCAAAATTTGACTTACATCCATTCATTTTTCTTTCAGTCTACGGTTTCGCTTTAACTGGAAACAACTATTGCTGTTTAGTCTTTCGTGCCAACGTCCAAAGAGTCTGAGCTCCAGGACCATGGATTAGTTTTAAAGTTTCATTACACCCGAGCAACGCCGGGCTATACCGCTAGTATATATATATATATATATGGCTAAAAATAATGGCGGTCTTAAAAAATAAAAACGAAAAACCCATCACTGAATAACATCAACTAGGAACACGCTAACAACATGCTTACCGAGTTTGGTGCATAACACATACCACTACTCCACATTATACATCACACCACATACATTCTGTTACACGTAAAATAACATTCATCCTTAAAAATGGCTAAAAGTATAGCCGAAAGCGCTTGAATAAACAAAACATTTGTACAATTTTTATATAATTTATGTCCTCAAAAGAAAAAACACATATGATCGCATGAAAAATTAAATACAAATAACTTAACCATCACACCTTGTCTGTCATTTTAATGAAACCTGCACATATCTATATGTGGATAGGGGTCGCAGGTTCGAATCCTGCTGAATGACACACATTTTCGTTAGAAAAATTTATCGCAAATAATCAGGCCAATAGATATAAATATATAATACTGTTTAATTAAAAACAGAATATCTACTTAAATACGAGTATCGATCAAAAATAATGTTCAAGCAAATCATTTCAAATTGTCGGTTGTTTATAACCAAGTTTCGTTAAACTTCGTTAATTTCCGTAATATATATATATATATATATATATATATATATATATATATATATACCATTGTGCAAATAATTGCAATAAGTGCTTTATTTTTCTTTCTTTCACCATAGGGTCAATTTTAAACACACTGGAGTGATAGGGTGTAATTTTATGTTTTTCCTAAGATTGGTTCACTTCTAGTGGTGTGCAGTGTGCAGTCATATGAATCTATTTTCGGGGTGTGTGATGGAATTTGTTTGGCTTTGAAAAATATTGCACAATCCGTGATCGCATCAGATTTTTATCACACACCTGAACTATTGTCTCGACTGTCGATCAGAGATCTCGGATATTGCTGGTGTCAGTCTTTCGACCGTCAGTTGTGTTATCAAAGTGAAAGAACTGGATCGATCAGCCCAAAAAGTAAAAGAAAATGCGGTCGGAAAAGTAAAACAACGCCAAGAGATGACGTATACGTGATCAGGAAAAGTGTAAGAAGATGACATCCGTTTTGTTTGAACAAGGTTGTATACATACACACACACACACACACACACACACACACACACACACACATATATATATATATATATATAAATGTAAACTTGTCGTTATACTCGTTTCAAAAAACCCTCCGAGTACATACGAGGAAGGAAAAAACTCGTTAGTCATAGCACTGTTTGAACCCACACATAGTTTATTAAATTCCAAGTCTGAGATTTTAAATAAATGTCAGCATAGAAAACATTGACTGTTAAATTAGAAATTGAGTTTTATTTTTATCTTTATGAGTTGTAGGTTGTGTTTACTAGGGGTTTTTTCTTTAGTAATAAAATGTTATTACCCCCCCCACCCCACTTTGGCGTTTGGTGTCTTCTGTTTCGGTATTTTAATATTGAAATTTTTTCCAGTAAACAGTTTGTATGTCTGGTATGTCGGTATGTCCGCCGGTCCATTCAAACAAAGACTGTACAACCACAGGTACTCCTTTTCGAACCCCGGTCAGAGGTACCAGACAGCCCTTTCGCGGGCATTCCGGAAAATGAAAGAGGAAGGGCTGGATCCTGAAATTAGCTGGAAACTGATAGGTTCAACCCGTATTCCGAGGAATTTTCGTGATAGGTGCTGTCTATGTTTACTGGAAAAATTTCAATATTAAAATACTCCACCAACACCGGCTACTGAATCTTAGGAGGGAATTCATCAGTAAGTGCCGCCAAAAGGTAAATTTTTCGAATACTTAAATTTAGAATTTAAATCCCCGTTGACTAGATGTTAGAATATAAATTAAAAGGATTCAATTTAAGTTTTAATCTTAATTTTACCCAAACGTTAACCTTAAAAAGTATTTTAACCCCCCTACCTTCCTACCCCAGCTCCTTTAATTGCCTATCTTTAGAAAATATGGATTCTTTTACTAAACTCCTTTTTCCTTGGTTAACACATGTGTATATATATATAATTTTTTTTTCTCTAATATTTTTTCTCTAATATTTTTTTCTCTAATAATTTTTTCTCCAATAATTTTTAAACTGATAACTTCCTGTAATTGGCATTTAGCTCGCTTCTACCTAAAAGGTTTAATCAAATAAACTTAAATAAATTTTTTTTTAATTTTATATTGAAACCCATTCCTTCTCGCCTAAATACACCTCTTCAAACAGCCCAAAATCTTAACCTTAAAAAAGTAATTTAACTCATTTAGTTGTCTATCTTTATAAAATATGAACTCCTATTCCTCCTAAATATACCGTTTCAACACCCTGTAACCCCGCGACTACCAGCTCTGTCCTGTTCTACTTTGTGACTGTTGTTAACGTAAAACCCCTCCACACTCTACCCCAGGGCCTTCGCCATTTGGAAAAAAAACAATGTCGCTGACGTGACGTAGAATCTCTATTAGAGATCCTATGTCGAAATGTACATCCGACACCTTTAAATTTTGAAAATTTTCTCTAATTTAATATATATATATATATATATATATATATATATATATATATATATATGTATGTATGTATTATATTAATATCGCCCAAGTAAATCATTTTACTGCCACTGTTTTGCAGGGAGTTACATAGGAGGAAAATTATGAGAAAGAGTGACAGGTTATAGGGTGTGACAGAAAGTGGGTAAGAGGAGGATGAGAATACTGATGAGAGTGGAGTGGACAGAGAAAGAAGCATGAGAAAGAGGATGCAGGTTAAAGAGATAGAAGATGACTATTGACTTTACATTTAAATTCTTGGATATTGTAGCTGTCGGGAAAGCAAGTAAATGGAAGGAAATTCCACAGGCAGGAAGTGCGGGAAAAGAAGCTTTTAGAGTAGAAATTACAGTTACATTTTATCGGTTTCACTGTAAAAGAATGGGACCTAATTGCTAATCTTGAGGCTCGAGTAAATTCTTATATAGGGGGCACCAGTGAGCTAAGTTCATCAAAGCAGAATCCGTGGAAGTATTTGTAGAAGAAACGCAGGAAAGCTACATTTCGCCGGTGAGAAAGTGACTGTGACTGTATCTGAGCTGCCAAGTCGGGATCGATCACATTACAGATTCTCCGCTGAATTTTGTCAAGGACAACTAGGTGGATAGCAGGAGCACCCGACCAGATATGGAAGCAATATTCAATGCACGGGCGGATAGTAGATTTATATACGTGCAAGATTGTTTCAGACAGAAAAAACTTCCTGGCCTTATACAGAGAACCGACCTTCATAGCAGCGGATTTAGCTATGGATTGTATACAGTCCTTCAACTTGAGGTCTGTTGTGAGAGTTAACTCGAGGAGGCGCAGTGTTTTGCTTTCAGGGAGACTAGCCTAATTGGGCCTAAGAGCGATTGTCTGTGATGGTTAATAGACAGCAGATTTGTTTTGGAAGCATTAACATTCACGAGCCATTTCGCATATATATATATATATTATGTCTTTTAAAGTCTATTAACATGGAGAGTTATGAGTTTCATCTTACAACTCAAAAACAGAAAAATAAGGGAAAAGCATTAGGCTCCTTGAATGTATCGCATTTTTACGGGTGGCATTGAGCACTTTTTGCCACACCAGCGAACTAGTCTGTTTTTTGTTGTTGCTATTGTTGTTGCTTAGTTTGTTTTGTGGGGTATGATTTTGTGTTTGCGGTTTTTTTTCTTTTAGTTGAATGTGCACTTCCCGCCCGCTCCAAGTGAATTTGGTTGGTGCGTGCATGATATGCATGCACACGCCATATTTCTTGTCCATTACACACACACAGACACACACACAGACACACACACACACATATATATATATATATATATGCGAGGAGTGTAAATAGTTTGTGTCGTTTTGATTAAAGGGAAAGAATACAAATCCTTCTCTCTCTCTCTCTCTCTCTCTCTCTCTCTCTCTCTCTCTCTCTTCACAATCACAGGCTGCTATAGTGACGACACATGTCTCGGTTCCACTGCTAGTGAATCTTAGACCCTACGCGAACCACGTGTCGCATACAACACATGTCTTTTTTCTCTGATTTCTTTTGTGAAAAATAGCTTCTTGCGACCACAAAATATCTCCATAACACTCACATAAAAATCTATTTCCATCTGGTAAAATAAAATATCTCTTTTTAACAACTGAGTCAACGCCTCTACAAAGTTACTGTCCAAATACATACATACATACACACACACACACACACACACACACACACACACACACACATATATATATATATATATATATATATATATATTCTGACGCCATTTCGGTTGGGTTTCAATCCTGGGTAAAGAAGCAATCGGAGTCTAACCGTACTGATGAGCTGTGATACGGCGAAACAGATCTGTCTGCGGATGACAATATATATATATATATATATATATATAGTTATGTATCAATTGTACATTGAGACAGGGAAATGTCTATGTTTCGAGATAGATTCTCATTATCAGGCAATGTTGATGTAGTTGTGCAGATGATTTACATTTAAATGACAAAATCTTTGGTTTGCTGTGAATGTATGTAGGTGTTTTTTGTGGCTAATCAGAATGAAGATTCACTTTGGGATTTACCCCCCAAAAATACATGCTAATCAACTATTTTTCTTTTTTCGTTCTTCCTTTTTCCCTTCAACCTACTCTTCCCTTGTTTGTTTTCCCTCCTTAATGGTTAACCTGCCATTATTCTGATCTTATCATTTTCACTTCTTTCCCTACAGTTTTATTACCTTTGATGTGTTATTTTCATTGAGTACCAATCCTATATTCCTTTACTTACTTATCATTTTTAATCTATTTGTTTATTTGCTGTAAAGTTTTTTTGGGAAAAGAAAAGATTTTTTAACATTTACAATATAATTTTTTTGGTCAATCTATTTATTTGTTCTAAAGTTGTTTTTTTTTATAAAAAGGGAAGATTTACTTTTAAAAAAATATATATTCTATGTTCCAGTTTATTTTTATCTAGTTGGTCAGTGATTATTTTCCTGATGTGCTTGTTGGTTATATACATGTTATTTCATTTACAATGTCTACATATGACATTAATTTCGTTGCATTTATTTAATAAATTTTTATTCTTAAGGGATTTAATAATAAATAGTTTTTCGTATAAACATAATGAACATGGTTCATTTAAGGACTTTCTTGTTTTAGCTTTTTTTAGAATTTTCCACTTTATTGTAGGTGTTTTTTTCCTTTAGGTACCAATGATATTTCGATAGGGATGTTCTATTTCTGTATTTGTTATTTATAAATGAAGAAGTGTGCTGGTAAATTCGCTGCTTTAGAGTGTTTTTAGTACTCCCTATATAAACTTTTATATTATTTGGGTTTTCCTTTGATAATATTTCGCATTGATAGATTATTGATTTCGTCAAGGCAACCTCGACATTTTCGGCAAAGATATAAGAATAATCAAGAATCTCTACTGGCAGCAAACGGCCTGCATACGGACAGGTAACGACCTCAGTAGATACACAAAGATAGAAAAAGGCGTAAGACAAGGATGTGTCTTTTCACCGGATTTGTTCAACCTATACAGCGAGAATATTTTGAGGACCCTAGATGACACACCAGGATTTATTATTGGAGGCCACAACCTGAACAACATAAGATACGCGGACGATACAGTACTGATTGCGGACACGGAAAGGAAACTGCAAGATCTCATACAGAAAGTAGCAGTGGAGAGTGACAAGAAGGGACTACAAATAAACTTTAAGAAAACTGAGTGCATGGTCATCAGCAAAAGATACAACCCAAAATGCCAAATACAGGTGGGGGATAACAGAATCAAATAAGTCCAAGAATTTAAGTACCTAGGAAGTGTTCTAACAGGAGATGGAAAGTGCGACACGGAGATCCGAAGGCGAATTGGCATGGCAAAGGACGCGTTCCAGAAGATGAGCAAAATACTAACACACAGGAAGATCTCCATAGAAACGAAGAAAAGAGTGCTAGACTGCTACGTGATGTCAGTTCTTCAGTACGGCTGTGAATGCTGGACAATATCATCGAAAATGAGGAAAAAACTGGAAGTGGTTCTACAGAAGGATGCTACGGATATCGTGGACTGAGCATACAAGCAACGACGAAGTGTTAGAAAGAATGGCAACAAAAAGGAAATTGATGCTGAGCATCAGGAAGAGACAACTGAAGTTCCTGGGACATGCAATGAGGAAGGAGAGCCTGGAGAACCTGATACTGACTGGTCAGATAGAAGGAAGGAGAGACAGAGGAAGGCAGCGGATAACATATCTGCAGAGTCTGATCAGGTGGATGACGGAACGGGGGTTGCCAGGAGCAACAGGAGCAAACATACTAAGAGTCACAAGGGATAGAGAGACGTGGAGATCCATGATCGCCTACGTCCTGAAGGGACAGGTCACATAGAAGAAGAAGAAGAAGCACCTTTTTTAACGGACAGTCTATGTGGTTTTTACAATTACATTTTTTCTTGTCTAAATTGTTATTTTCTGTTGTCTGGTTGTTTTTATTGATTTTGTTGAATTTTTTTTAAATACTATTATTGTGGTTTTTTATAATTTCTTCTAGATTGTTCATACAGCTGTAACTTAATTTAATAGTGTTTATATTAAAGATTTAAATTAGTGGATTTTTTTCGGGAAACTGTTTCATAATTAACTCGAGGAATTTTTCCCCAATTTACCATTTGTCATCTGGTTGAAAGCGGGTGTGTACCAGATGATTTTCCTTTTTCTATTTTTTCTTCGAGGGTTACTTTTCTGGTTTACATATTTAATATTTGGGTTTTTGTTTCCACTATTTTTAATGCAGTATTATAAAAATTGCTATGTTTATTGAATACTTCTTCATTAGCTGAGTTTCTACTAATTCTGTATTCTATTGATGAGGGTATATGCTTGATGATAGAAGGAGGGTGGTTAGACTTTGGGTGGATGTATAAAGTATTGGTAATTGCTTTTTTGTATGGTTGGTGTATATTTTTCTCTAGATCCAAAGTTACATCGAGGAAATCTACTTTTTTTAGTCTTAATTGTTACTTTTAAATTGAGATTTTTAAACTCTTTGTGTATCATTTTTCTAACTCTATCTATTTTGAAATTTGTGGTATTTCTTATTATTATAAGTCCGTCATCTCTATAAAGTCCAATGTCTTTAGTGTTTACTTTCTTATAGGCTGTGAGATTATATAATATTAATAATCCTACCGGACTTGAAGATTCTGCAGAATCCATCGATCCCATGATAATATCAAAATTGTTCTTGTTGGAATTAAATTTTTTTCCACTGTTCTTCTTTATGAATGAGCACAGATGTTTTTGCATTCATTATTATTATTTTCTCCTCATCCGTTATATCCGAGTAAAGAGTGGCGAATTCCAGGACCGTAACAAGAAGTTCCTTTGATATCGATGGATAGTATTCTTCGATATCAAATTGGATTAAACAGCAGTTGTTTATTTCTTTTATATTATAAAACCAATTTGTTACGTCTGTAGTGTCTTTTCATAATCTTATTTCCTCCATCTGGCCAGATGGAGGAAATATTGGAAAAGAGTCTGATGATATGAGCTAGTTAAGCTCATTGAAATGAACTATAGTTTATAACTAATATGACGTGTTGAGTTTTCCCTTATAAACTCTCTCTCTCTCTCTCTCTCTCTCTATATATATATATATATATATATATATATATATATATATAACAAAAAGAAAGAGAAAGAGAAAGATTACTCAATGTCTGTAACCGAATATTTGACTTAATCAGATCAATGTTTTTAAACCGGGCAATTAAGTTCATTTTGAACAGCTCCGCTTCTAGACCCTTTTACATGAAGTGGGTGTAGCCGGACTCTATCCTTTGTTGTTTCTTATCTTTATCTATCTGATATCATCAGTTGTCCACTATTTATTTATTTATGGTACAGCTATTTACCTTTGTCATAATAGTAAATCCGATAGGGTAGAAAAAATAAAACTAGCAGTTGCTCTAAAAATGAAATCTAATCAGTTGTTAAATAGGACAAGAAATTTATTTATGTTTAAATACTTCCAAAAAGAAACTGTTATTATAGAAAATAGTTTTGTCTTCCATACGTATGGCTGATGCTAACCTCCAGGACAGCAAATCGTTGCACCCTCTCAGTTTTATGTTTTTTATCAACATAATCTACCATTCATCTGTGCATTGAAAATTGCTGCGAGATCTGGTCTGGTGCTCCGGCTATATATCATGATATTCTCGACAAAGTCCAAAGAAGTGTCAGTAATGTTATCAGTCCTGACCTGGTATCTCCACTTTGAGGTGACACCACCGTGACCGCATATTCCCACTGCATTTCCTACGACTATTTTTATCACAGTTGTTTTAATGAATCTCATAAAGATTACATCAATTCGTCGAGAGACTTAGTTTTCAAATTGTACGATCATGTCTCTGGATAAAGAGGATGTAATTTCTTCGAAACTTAGAGTAGGGACAAGACAAGTGATCATATGCCGACTTTATGTCTTTATTTTATTTCGATAGCTTTAATATATATATATATATATATATATATATATATATATATATATATATATATATATATTGTGACGTACCCACGATTTTTATTAACGATATAGGCCTAAGGCCAAAATGTACTTACAAAAAAAGTCCCGAATTCTAGTTGAGAATCAGTTAGGTATAAAAGAAAAATAAATAAATAAAAATAGATAGAATCTAATGTCTTCAACTTGACGGCTCGACTACAGCCATTTTCCCACCGACGAGATGTGGCTTCCCTGTGTCTGTTCTATAAATACTTCCAAGGTTTCTGCTCCAACGAACTCAAGTCACTGGTGCCTCCGCAACGGGTATTTACTCGTGCAACCAGACTGGCATCTGGGTCTCACCCATTCACAGTTAGATCAACCAAATGCAGACGACAATTCTACTCCTGCAGTTTCTTTTCTCGCATTTCCCGCCTGTGGAACTCGCTTCCTTATTCTTGCTTTCCTGGAATTTAAATGCAATGTCAATACCCATCTCTTAACTACATTACCCTAATTCTTTCCAGACCGCCCTGTATATCCTTTCTTTTCTCTCCACCTTTGCAACTGTCGTCACACTTGTATTCCCATCCTTCTCTTGCTCCTTCTAACTGCTTCGTCCTTCTCTTCAATCTCCTAATCTTTTTCTCTTATGTAGTCCCCTGCACATCAGTGGCGTTACCGCCTTGCTCGGGGCGATATGATTAAAAAACAAAATATTCAGTTTTTGCTATTAGTACATCAGCTGTAGACCTGGCCATATTGTTTGTCAGATAATAGGCCGTGAGAGGTGACATGCCTAACCAATTCGGCATTGATTAAAGCCTAGCAATTTGAAAATAAAACACACACACACATTTTAAACCAAATTAAATTATTTTTTAAATGCACCAAAGTATTTTACTTGCTGGAAATATTAACTTTAATCAATTAGCTTGAAATTAAAGCTAAAGCTAAAATAAAAGCTTCAAGAAAGATATTTCATTTTCAAAAATTCATTTTAAACCTTAGGTATCGCTTTTCTTTGGGGTCCCTATATGTAAACATAGTTTCTTTGAAAATATTTAATACTGGCAAATACCCAAGGCACATACGTAAAACCACTTACTTCGCCATTATTTACTAAGCTATGTTTGGCACAAGGCTATAATTATGAGCGCTAACCGAAGATAGGGCACTAATAAGTAGTAAACCACGTTAATTATTATCAAAAACCGTGACGCCTACACATATTGTTCATAGCTCAACTAATTGCCTTAATAATATTGTTTCATTGACTCTACTGCTATATTTCGGTAATGTAGGTAAGTAACTAAAATAAATTTGAACCTATCTTCGTAGGTATGTATGGCGTTTGTGTAGCTAAAGCCTACTCACCCAGGATTTATCTCCCAGCCCGCTTATCTAATTAACTATCAACCAAACTGATTCAATTAATCGACTCGCTTACTTACTTTCAACTAAAGTACAAACAAGTATTTATTTTTGTTTCTTTTTTTTTTTTTTTTTTTACCGCAGCCACTTACTGACCTCGGAGCCTCAAAAATGAAAGGAGACGCCTGGCAGTGTTGCATCGAGTCGACAGCACGACCAGCACACGCTCTCGTCCGGTCTGCGACACGCGCCAATTTTTAACGATGCATTTCACAACGAATTCCACTCGAAATTCGGCGGTGTTTTTTGCCACTCAACCAAAAACATAAGTCTCTCAGGTTAGTTAAATCGACCCTCTCGTAATTGAGCTGCTCATCATACACGTATATTTGCTAAATTAAATGTTATTCTTTCAGGAAAAGAGTTCCTGTTTGGATTCTAAGATTCGACTTAATAGTTAAAATACAATGCTTGGTTAAATATTGTTGCCATGAGGAATTGGATGCCGAAGGCAGGGTCTCTTTTTTCTTTATAATTTTTGGTTGTGTTGTTAATGTTATTTTATAGAATGACGACGGATTGTGGGGTTGGCAGTTGGTTTAATCCAAAAGAATGATAATTGAGCGAAACGGGAGTGGCTTCTAAGCAAAAAACAGACATAAAAGAAAGAAAGAAAGAAAGAAAGAAAGAAAGAAAGAAAGAAAGAAAGAAAAAACGCAAATACGTTTAAAAGAAAGAAAGAAAGAAAGAAGAAAAAACGCAAATACGTTTAAAAGAAAGAAAGAAAGAAAGAAGAAAAAACGCAAATACGTTTAAAAGAAAGAAAGAAAGAAGAAAAAACGCAAATACGTTTAAAAGAAAGAAAGAAAGAAAGAAAGAAAGAAAGAAAAAACGCAAATACGTTTAAAAGAAAGAAAGAAAGAAGAAAAAACGCAAATACGTTTAAAAGAAAGAAAGAAAGAAAGAAGAAAAAACGCAAATACGTTTAAAAGAAAGAAAGAAAGAAAGAAGAAAAAACGCAAATACGTTTAAAAGAAAGAAAGAAAGAAAGAAAGAAGAAAAAACGCAAATACGTTTAAAAGAAAGAAAGAAAGAAAGAAGAAAAAACGCAAATACGTTTAAAAGAAAGAAAGAAAGAAAGAAAGAAAGAAAGAAAGAAAAAACGCAAATACGTTTAAAAGAAAGAAAGAAAGAAAGAAAGAAAGAAAGAAAGAAAGAAAGAAACGCAAATACGTTTAAAAGAAAGAAAGAAAGAAAGAAAGAAAGAAAAAACGCAAATACGTTTAAAAGAAAGAAAGAAAGAAAGAAGAAAAAACGCAAATACGTTTAAAAGAAAGAAAGAAAGAAAGAAGAAAAAACGCAAATACGTTTAAAATTTAAAAGAAAGAAAGAAAGAAAGAAAGAAAGAAAGAAAGAAAGAAGTAAAAATGCAAATACGTTCAAGAGAAAGAAAGAAACTGGAATACGTTGAATAAAAAGCAAGAAAGAAAAAGAAATAACGAAAGAGAAATGAAATAAATAAAAGAAATGAGAACACCTAGAGCTGAAAGAAAGAAAGAAACAAAGAAACAAAGAAAGAAAGAAACAAACAAACAAACAAACAAACAAAAACAAAGAAAAGAAATTGAAATACGTTGATAAAATGAAAGAAAGAAAGAAAGAAAGAAAGAAAGAAAGAGAAAAAAACGACAAAAAAAACGTGAATGTGTTGAAAAGAAAGAAAGATAGAAAAAGAAAAAAGAAAAGAAACAGAAACACGTTAAGCTGAATGAAAGAATGAATGAAAGATAAAAGGAAAGAAGTAAACAAACAAGCAAACAGATGTCAAGCGATAAAATAAAAAACGAGTGGAATAACTTTTGTGGACAGAAAGAAAGAAAGAAAGAAAGAAAGAAATATTGAAGAAGCTAGAAAAAGATTGTCTCGAAGAAAAAAAACTGATAGAAATTAGATAAATGGTTCCAGAATAATAAAACATGGCGTGTTTAATGTGTTGGCACCTTGAGTCTTAACTTCCAAATTTGATGTCAAATAACAAAAAAGGTATGGAAACAGAAGTCGTCAGCGTCAGTCGTCTCTCATTTCGTATGAAAGGTGCGTGCCGAGAAGAACGTGGCCTGTTGGCGATCATATGTTATCTATAATGAGTTGATTAGTTTAAAAGACGTACAAGAACCTAAAAAAGTAATAGAATTAAAACATTATAGGCCTTATAAACAATTGCAGAGGTCAATGAAAATTAATAGCCAATCTGCGATGGAGAGAAACAAGTGATACGCAAGATAAGAATAACCATTGGGAAGAAAGGCAAACAAAAAGGAATATATATATATATATATTTGTGTGTGTGTGCGTGTGTGTAAAGGTTAGTCTGACAAAGGATGTCATGAAAAAAGAGATTTTCATATTTCTATCATCCTAGCAAAATGCGCTTTTATTGAAAATACCATGCAAAAATGATACCATTGAGAAGTCTTCTGTGTAAACAGTCAGTCAGTTAAGTGCCATACGTGATACACGCTTGGGCGATCATGTCTCGAAAGAGACATGACTGACTGGCTAGAAGATTTTCCCGCAGTAGGTTGCCATTACTTTCTGCGATTGAACAGTACGTGACTAATTTCCGAAGTTTCGAAGTTCGAATCAGTCAGTCAGTTAAGTGCCATACGTGATACACGCTGACTGACTAGGAAGAAGATCTTCCCGCAGTAGGTTGCCATTGACTGGTTGTCAACCAAGGCTATAAAACTCAATCTGTCCTGCTACTCAACCCAGAGATGAAGGAAAAAGAGATGGATTCCTAAAGTCATTTGGCGTAAGTGAATATAACGAACTCAACTGGAAAATCCGATTTCTCATTCCGAGTCGATATCCATTCCATCGCAACGCAGTGCGGATACGAGTCTTAACGATCGAGATGGCAGATGACATTCATCGTCAATTGACAATAAACACCTGAAAATGCGATTCGAACAAAACCTATGTCACAGTGCCAGGGAAATTTCTCAGATATTTGATATCAGCATGTCAACAAAGTCCGACCATCTCAAGAAAATATTGGCTGTGTGAAAAACCTCGATAAATGGGTTCCCTATGAATTCAGTGATAGTAAAAGAGTTTAATATTTTAATGCGTGTTTGATGCTGCTTCTGCAAAATTGGAATGATACATTTCTTGTATGGTCAGGCGCACCTGCTGTTCATCTCAGTGTTCTCGACAGACTCCAAAGGAAAATCTGTAATGTAATAGGTCCCGACTTGGCAGCTCGACTCCAGACACTTTCTCACCTGCGGGATGTGGCTTCTCTCTGTCTATTCCACAAATATTTTCATAGCTTCTGCTCCGACGAACTTAAGTCACTGGTGTCCCCGCCACAAGAATTTACTCGTGCAACCAGACTGGCAACAAGGTCCCACCCATTTACAGATAGATCAACCAAATGCAGCCGACAATTCTACTCCATCTTCTTTTCTCGCACTTCCCGCCTATGGAACTCCCTTGCTTTCCTGACGGCTACAACCTCCAGGAATTTAAATACAATTTCAATACCTGCCTCTTATCCACTTGGCTCTTGTTCTTTCTACATCACCTTGTATATTTTGTTCTTTTCCTTTCTCTCATGTTCCCATCCTTCTCTTGCCCTTTCTTTGACACCTCCTGTAACTGGTTCATCTTTCTCTTCACTCTCCTCTTGTCTAAACTTTTACTCTTATGTATCCCCTTGCTCATCAGTGGCGGTACCGAATAGCTTGGGGTGAAACGATTAAAATAAAAATGTATCTTGTGATGATGAATGAGTCCTTTTTTGACAATCGTAAATGATCGGCTCAATAGGTTGATCATGGCGAAGCATCGAAAACTTTCCAAAACCGAAATTTCCCCAACTGAAGATTATTGCGACTTTCTGGCGGTCCGCCATTACTGCTGCCCATTACTGCTTTCTGGAATCTAACAAAAGAGTCACTGGCGGACAACCTCGTCAAATTCACATTCAGTTAAGAACATAAAAGCCTCAATCTGACGAGACTGAGAACAAATCTAGTTTTAATATTTCGGCTTCATGTCAACTTGCGGTTTAGGCTGAAACTACGTCTAGCACAGTCTCTCTGTGGTCTCTCTACAAATTTTTCTAGTTGGTGACCGAACATTTTCTGATCTTTTTTGTAGGCTACATAAAACTCTCGTATTTGCAAAAAGCATCAAACCAGCAAATGTTCAGTATTGTTCTCAAGCAAGATATGCAGAAAAGGCCTGCAAGTCTGTAAATTTTGCTTGTTTTCTTCCAAATCTTACAAGAACAGATTGCCATTGGTTTGACTATAGATTTGTACAATCTAACCAAATTTCGGTAGGGTGTGGTGTCTTCGTTGACGGAAAAATGAGATTGAAGAGGATTCAGACGTTAGAATACAGCTACAATTTTGCCTAGCTTTTCATCCACATCAGGCTTACGGCTATATCACATTGAATACACCGGTTCTCGCTCGATCATCGAACCTAAGCAACGTTGACCCTGGTCAGTACTTAGATGGGTGACCGCTTGGGAATACCAGGTGCTGTAAGCGTTTAGTGACGGGTGTGCGTTGTGGTGCAGTGGATATCGGCTCGGAAAGAGAAATCGGTGAGCAGAGTTCGAATTCCAGTTGAATATCCTGCATTAAGCACTGGTACTCTTGGGAAAGGTATTAATCCGCCCCATCCCTCCAGCTATGAGTTAAATAACAAGGGTAGGATTTTGGGACCCTACCCTTAAAAACAAATCCCAAGAAAAAAGTATTACTAGACACAAAACTTATATAAAAACAACAATAAATTGTTGAAAGAAAAAGGTATTACCAGCAATAAATAAATGAAATTTAGTTGACAATAAATGACCCGCAGAGGTTGATATGCCATAAAAACAAAACAACCAATCAATCATCCACATTACTCACCGAGCATCAATGTCTAGTGACATTGTTTCCTTTACAGGAATCAAAACAATACAAATACTCGCTAACATAAAAATTGGTTGTTCCAATTTGAATGGCGAATTGAATTTTTGTTTGCTGATTCGTACGCCAAGCTTAAAGCGGTTATTTCTGAGAGATTATCATATTTAAGTTTACCACAATCACTGTTTTATTGACGAGTCATGATTAAACACAGACACAAACATTGCTGACACGGAAAGGAAACTACAAGAAATCCTAAAGAAGGCAGCTGAAGTTAGTCGAAAAGAGAACTACAAATAAACAAAAAAACCCGAATACATGGTCATCAGCAAAGAGAGGAACCCAAAATGCCAATTACAAGTGGGGAATACTAAAATCAAGCAGGTATAAGAATTTAAATAACTGGGAAGTTTGAGATCCTGGGAAGGCGAATTGGTCTGACAACGAACGCATTCCAGAAGCTGAGTAGAGTATATAGAGACAGAACAATTTCGTTAGAAACAAAGAAGAGAGCACTGAATTGCTATTTGATGTCTGTCCTTCAGTATGGCAGTCAATGATAGACAATCTCATCAAAGATGAAGGAAAAACTTAAAGCAAATGAAATGTGATTCTACAGAAGGATGCTGCGGATATCATGGTTTGAGCATGTGAGCAATGATGAGGTTTTAGAAAGGATGGAAACAAAAAGGAAATTAACACTGAGCATCAGGAAAAGACATAGCTCTTAGGAAATGTAATGAGGAAGAAGGGCTTGGAGAAGCTGATACTCGCAGTTCAGATAGAGGGGAAGAGAGACAGAGGAAAGCAGCGTGTAACATACTTGATGACCCCGAGCAAGTGGATCGCAGAGCGGGGTTTGGGTGAGGTAACAGGAGAAAACGCGCTAAGAGCCACCAGGGATAGGGAGACGTGAAGAGCCATGATCGCCTACGTCCTGAAGGGTCATGGTAAATACAGGACGAAGAAGAAGAAAACTGCGAAGGCCGCAGCTTACCTCCCAACTTTTCACTTTCATTTGTTTTTGACAGAATGTTGTGCTTGTTTTTGTAGTAAAACGCGCGCACCCACACATATGAATGATTGTGTATGTGTATATACCTTCATATCTATTTGGGCCAGCAGTCGTTGATTTAAAGTAATTAGTCACATCTCGACTAAATCATCAACAACGCGTGTGAGACACTGACTTTGTTTAGACTAGACTCAGTGGAAAAGCAGTGTTATGGAGGACATGACGATTACTTTCAACCACAAATCGTAAACAAAACAAAAAATTCTACCCATGACTAACGCCAAATTCAAGAAATTCTGTTTTTTTTTTTGTTTTTTTTTGTTTGATTTTTGTTTTTTGTTTTGTTTTTTTGTTTTGGTTTTTGGTTTTGTTTTTGTTTTTCGTCAGCAAAATCTCAGGGTTTAGTAACAGAACAAAATAAAAGAAAAAAGGCTTATTGTCCTAGACGATTTTAAATAATTCAGTTAAAATAATATCACTCAATACAAGCCTCGAGACTCCATCAAGGTATAGGATTACTGTTAAAATAGTAAGGAGGAAAAAGACGTTTGATACGAATGAAACGAGAAGTATTAGGAAGCGAAGGTTATGGGAATAAATAGAATAGACTGACCCTTGACCCTTTACTATTGAACACCCAATGCAAAGTTCAAGAGCCACTCAAGGTAGTGAGATGATGGATGGATTTGCTTTATAGGTATGAGAGTAGTAGAATATGAGGATATAGATAAGTATTGAGTATAAAGTTGAAGAGGTTGAAATTGTAGTGGTATGGAAAGCAACCTCTCCGGAGATTGTTTCACAAAGCAGCGGCTATTGCGAAGAAGCTGCCCGAATGGAACTTACTTCTTAACATATGATGGGAATGAGGATGGTTCACTGCTGTGTACATACTTGAAAAGGTCTGAACTAATGGCACTAGAGAATATAAGACATCAGAGGTTTTTTCATGGAAATAGCTATAGAGTAGCGATAGGCTTGCGAAGTGGCATCGGTGATCATTTTTTAATCATTTTCACCTAAAGTAAGGCAATAAAGCAACTAAAACGCAAGGGGCTTACTGAGTGATAGAAACTATGTGAAAGATATAGTATAAGAAGATAAAAGAAAAAAAGAAAAAAGAATTAAGCAGGCAGGAAATAACGACTGGTATTGCATTCAAATATTTGAAGATCAAAGTTGACTGAGAAGCAAAAAGCCGGAAGAGACTTCCGCAAGCGAGAAGTAAGAAAATGACAGCATAAAATAGTTAAATCTAGCGACTTCAACTGTAAAATAAGAAGATCTTGTGGACAGTCTAGTCAGTTAAGTGCCATACGTGATACACGCTTGGGCGATCATGTCTCGAAAGAGACATGACTGACCGGGCAGAATATTATCCCGCAGTATGTTGCCATTGCTTTCTGCGGTAGACTGGTTGCTGATCAAGGCTATAGAACCCAATCTGTCCTGTTATTTAACCCATAACTGGAGAGAAAGGACGGATTAATACCTTTCCCAAAGGTATTTGTGCGTAAGTGAATGCAAGGAATTCAACTGGAATTCGAACTCGGCACCCAGATTTGTCGTTCCGAGTCGATATCCGCTGCACCACAACGCACATCCGGACAGCCTAGTACTGCGTTTAAATTAATAAAGTCTATGTACCATAGATGAAAGTTCATCAGAACAATTACCATGAAAGTATTTATAGAAAAGACACAAGGAAGTGAGTGATTCAAGCCGAGATACCAGGTGAAGACGCTAACATTACAGATTCTTCTTTGCATTTTATCAAGAATCTCTAAATATATAGCAGAAACACCAGGCCAGATGTGTTAGCAATATTCAATATTCAAAGCAAGGTCGAATTGTAGACTTATAATCATATATATGATTCTAGAGAGAAAAATAACCCAGCATAACATAATGAACATACGTTTTTAGCTACAGACTTTTTTTCTACTCATTTCACCCAAAGCAAGGCAGGAATGACACTGGTGGGCAGAGGGATACAGAGAGAGAATAAAAAAAGGTACAGAAGATGTAGAAGAAAAGATAAGAGAACGATGGGAAACAAGGAGATAGGAGATGACAATTTTAGTTGCATTTAAACTTTTAGAGATTGTATCTGTCAGGGAAGCAAGCAAATAGAAGTGAGTTTCACAAACGAGAGAAAAGAAACTGTTGAAGTAGAAAAGGAGATTACATTTAACTATTTCGACGGTAAAGGGGTGGGACTTTGATGCCAACCTAGTAGCACGGGTAAATACATATGATCGGTGTACCAGACAAAAATTCTCATCAGAGCAGTTGTAATAAAAATGCAGGGTGTCCATAAAGTTCGTGTGCACTTTAAAAATTTTTTAACTTTATTTGTATTTGTGATAGAAATTATCGGTAAAAAATGTTATAAAGTTTAATGTACCTAGTTTGAAATATAGTTATTGAATAATTATTTACCACAAATTTGCAACAATTTTAAGGAAAAAAATATTTTCTTTTTTTCAGAATCAATTTGATCCATGGCTTCAACTAACATGTGAAAACAATTGTGTATGTAACAAAACCTAGTTCAATAGAAGATTTGAAAGCTAAAACAACTTATGTGATTTTGGGCATTATTGTAAATCAGTTGGCAAATGTTTTCTGTGAGTTGCAAAATCGTATTACCCTTTGTATTGCTAATGATGGAGGACATGTGGAAATTCAAATAAAATTTCAATAAAACCTTAAAAAATACATTTACTTCTTTCTAAAAATTATTTCTATCGCAAATACAAATAAAGTTATATATTTTTTAAAATGCACACGAACTTTAAAGACACCCTGTACTTGTAGAAAAAACAGAAGAAAGCAACATCATCTTGGTAAGAAAGTGACTGAAAACAGGCTGCCAAGTTGGGATCGGTTATATTGCAGGTCATCCTTTATACTCATCATCATCTCACCCCTTTTACACTCAATGGTGTGTAGGGAGTAACTTTTTGTTACTCTTTCCGAAACAAACTGTTTTTTACGCGGCAGAGTTGTTAGCCCTCCGCCCAACCTCCAAACTGAAGGACCATTCTTGGTCCTTACGTTTACCGCAACTGATATTCCCAAACGGTCACCCATCTAAATACTGACTAGGCTCGATGTTGCTTAACTTCGGTGATCGGACGAGAACCGGTGCATTCAACAAGATACAGCCGCAGACACTTTAGAATCAGCAATTGATTAAATATTCTCTTCCCACCTCATGTCAGCTAAAACCGTTAACTCAAGAAGAACCTCTCCTGAAGATGAGCATCAGTCATATGAGTTTAAGTTTTGTTTAACGGCATATCAACACCTCTGTGGGTTATTTAATGCCAAAAAGTGGGGATTTAAGGTATTATTTTTAATGTTCGGTTATAGTGAGAAGGTTGATTTAGTCAGATTTTAATGAAAATTATTTGTTTTTATTCTTTTTTATTTTAGAAAACTGAAAATGCGTTCTAGTTTTGTATTCAGAAATGTATTGCTGAGAATTATTTTTTTTCTTCAAAAATGTGTTATGGTAATAATTTTCTCTTCAAAAATGTATTTTTTTATAAAAGTCTATTTTTATGTATATATTTCTAGAAAAGTGTATTTTTATACTTGTATAGTGTTTCGAACCCCAGTTTGGGGGTTAACTAAATGCCCATAGCTTGGCCCTTAACAGGTGCTTCCACTCCGAGCCAGGATAGACCTGAGAACAACAGCAATTAAGAGGTGGTTCCATGCTCCTCACAACCTCCCAATCAGAGGCCTTGCTGCCGGATGCGGTTTACCTTCACGCCCAGGACCATCAGTCATATTAATGGAAATTAAAAACAGTTCTCCTAGATGATTAAAAGAGAACCGTTTCACTTTGAGATGATAAAATTAGGAAACCAACCCTTGCCCCATTTAACAACAGATTGTAGGTCATTTTTGAGATCGGCTGCCAATTTCTAATCGTATCGAACCGATTAGACATACTATTAAGACAGGATTAAATAGTTGTGTCATCAGCATAGATTATACAGGGTGACCAAAAACAAAAAACGGGTACGTTTTAACAATCCAATAAAACCAAGAGTGATGGAAGAAAAATATTTTATTCAAATTAATTGAAACCTTAAAACCTATCATTTAAGAAACAATGATGAAATTTTCATTTTTATTAAATTACGCCCTGTAGCTGGCGTCCTCCTGTACAAATGCATTCTTGAAATATGCTCTTGAGATTCCTCATTGACCGCTGCAACATCTCAACTATGATACTGTGAATTTCATCCTGAATTGTATGTTTTAACTCATCCAGAGTCCTTGGTTGAGTTGTGTACACTTTACTCTTGAGATAGCCCCATAAGAAAAAAAATCACAAACTGACAAATCTGGCAGAAGTCCCTCTTCACAGCTGTCAAACTCTCTTTTTATAAAACATTTTTATGGCTAACGCACGCTGTTGCCCGTTCCACTGATCCATAGTTACTGAAATGGCAGAGTGTTTTCTTCGTGAGGCCACTGTTTCGCGGTGGTGCCACTTGCTCATGTTTGCCAATACACACTTCAAAATTTCCCGTTTTGGGTGGAGGTCACCCTATATATACGATTCATCTGACCCTAACTAAGATGACCAGCTTATTAATTTGTTTTTTTTTGTTGTTGTTATAATCATATCGCCATAAGCAAGGCAGTTTACTGCCACTGGTGCGTAGGGGGTTACATTAGAGGAAAGTTATGAAAAAGAGTGACAGGCGATGTCAGGAAGTGGGTAAGAGAAGGATGAGAATACTGATGAGAGTGGAGTGGATGGAAAAGGAGCATGAGAGAGAGAGAGGATGCAAGTCAGTGAGTTGGGAGACGAATAATGACTTCACATTGAAATTCTTGGAGATTGTAGCTGTCAGGGAAGTAAGTAAATGGAAGGGAATTCCACAGGCAGGAAGTGCGAGAAAAGTAGCTAATGGAATTTGTTTACATTTTACTGGTTTCACAGTAAAAGGTGGAAACTAGTTACTCATCTTGTAGCTCTAGTAAATTCATTATACCACTCTAGAAAGTTTATGTCTTCTTCTGAGTCGCTCTATCTTTACAAAGAGTCAGATCAGATAAAATATGGAATATTGCTGCCATATCTGGGCTGGTGCTGCCCAATGCTCGCCTTCCGACAATTCAGTCAGTTAAGTGCCATACGTGATACACGCTTGGGCGAGCATATCTCGAAAGAAACATGACTGGGCAGAAGATTATCCCGTAGTAGGTTGCCATTGCTTTCTGCGGTAGACTGGTTGCCGACCAAGGCTATAGAACCCAATCTGTCCTGTTATTTGACTCATGGCTAGATGGGAAGATATGTACTATATTATTAAGTAGTATTTAGTGGGGAATCAGTTTATTACTTCATAACAATATAAAACTGATCCCCCACTTTACGACCAGTAGAAGCCTTAATCATGCTTTCAACTATTATATTCAGTCAGTCAGTTAAGTGCCATACGTGATACACGCTTGGGCGATCATGTCTCGAAAGAAACATGACTGACTGGGCAGAAGATTATCCCGCAGTAGGTTGCCATTGCTTTCTGCGGTAGACTGGTTGCCGACCAAAGCTACAGAACCCAATCTGTACTGTTATTTGACTCATGCCTAGATGGGGAAGATATGTACTATATTATTAAGTATTATTTAGTGGGGGATCAGTTTATTACTTCATAACAATATAAAACTGATCCCCCACTTTATGACCAGTAGGAGCCTTAATCATGCTTTCAACTATTATATTCAGTCAGTCAGTTAAGTGCCATACGTGATACACGCTTGGGCGACCATATCTCGAAAGAAACATGACTTACTGGGCAGAAGATTATCCCGCAGTAGGTTGCCATTGCTTTCTGCGGTAGACTGGTTGCCGACCAAGGCTATAGAACCCAGTCTGTCCTGTTATTTAACCCATAACTGAAAGGAATAGGCGGATTAATACCTTTCCCAAGGGTATTTGCGCGTAAGTGAATGCAATGAATTCAGCTGGAATTCGAACTCGGCTCCCAGATTTCTCGTTCCAAATCGATATCCAATGCACCACAACGCACATCAAAGCGACTTTGTAGGTGATTAATTATTTACCGCACTACAAATCGTTGCTTACGCTAGTTTATTTTCATGAAAAATGTTCCGATGAACTACATTCCTGAGTTCCACTAGTTCATAATTTACAAGTAAAAACCGTCATGACATGTCGGCAGTGGCCAACCATCTTTGTTTTTTCCTATCCTCTGAGTAAGAAGGATAATCTCATTGGACTGCTGTTTCCCGAAAACCGCGGCTTGTGAATCAGACTCCCGAGGGGATGCTTCTCTGATCACTACAATCTTAACCTCTTTAAGTACACTATTAACCGTTATCTATCCTACATATTATCATAATCTAGATTCCTTATCGCCTCCTCTTGCGTCTATAAAACAACCTGATTCTCCAACCCTCTACTATGTGTCCTTCTTGGTCCCTGTATTGTGTAAACAGCAGCATAAAAATTCCAAACAAACAATCAGAAACACTCTACAGTGTGAGACAACAATATCAGAATCCGAGAAAGATTACAAAAGTTCATATGTAGACTATACAAAAAAAAATTATTTGAAAATTTATTTTCACTAGAAATCATTTCTTTTAAATATGATTAAGAATTGGGATTTTGTTTTTAAAAAAAAGCGTTATTATTCTTAAAAAATATTCTCTTGAAAAATGTTATTTAAAAGGGATTATTTTTTAAACATTTCATTAAAAAGTGATTATTTTCTTTTAACAATTTCATTCAAAAATTATTGTTTTCCTTTAAAAACAATTTAACACATTCACTACTAACCACTAACCACTAGTCATCTTATGGTTTCATGACGCCGACTACGTAGTCCTAGGTATGACGATAAACTGCATCAGGCAACAAGGTTTTTGATCGAGAAATTAGAGGTTTTGAGGAGCTTGGAATGATCTATTAATTGTTGTTGTTCCTAAATCCACTCTCACCTGAAATGAAAGCACCTGTTAGGAGAGCCATGTCTACGAAATTACTTTGAACTATCAAACAAAAACGACGAAAGAATAAAAATACATTTTTCGTAGTAAAAATACCAGCAATATATTTTTATATAAAAAATGACTAAAATAGCAAAATGACCAACAATACATTTTATCTGTAGTTGAGGGTATACAACTGCATTCAAATTATATTCAGGTGAAAACATAGAATTGCTTTGAAAATATATTTATTTGGCGGTATACAGTTCCGTTCAAAATATATTTAGTTGAAGGCATACAACTGTGTTCAAAATATTAGATGAAGGCGTACAGTTGCGTTCAAAATATATTTAGTTGACGGCATAAAATCGTGCCCAAAATAGATTTAGATTTCGACATAAAATAATCCACAGTGGTTGAAGAGAATTAACCAACCAGCGACGAGTTATCTCGTTCTTGCGTTTTTCTGATAGATTTTCTTCTGCGGTCGCCAACAACAAGTACATTCGGCCGTGATACTTTAACTGCGAAAACAGTATTAAGACTTCAGTTAAAGATATGAATAAAATATATACTGAAATTGTTTGTTTGAACATTATTTTTAATCGATACACGTATTTGAGTAAATATTATGTGTTTAATCAAGCAGTATATTTATTTCTACCGGCCTGATTATTTACGATATATTTTGTTACGAAAATGTGTGTCATTCGGCAAGATTCGAACCTGCGACCCCTTTCAACATAGAAGCCACTAACTGAGCTGGCGCGTCTTAGATCACTCGACTACGAATGATTTCACAGTCTAATCGAAGTCAAATCAAGCCTACAATTTTCAATTTTACGCAAATAAGCATCTCTGCTCTGAAATGTATCGTAATGTCAACAAATGTAACATACAATGTTACGGAAATTCCCGAAGATTAACGAAATGGTTTAACAACCGACGTATTGAAATTATTTGTTTGAACATTGTTTTTAATCGACGCTCATATTTGAATATATATTCTGTTTTTAAATAAATATATGAATATAATGTTTGATTAAAAACAGAATATCTACTTAAATACGAGTATCGATTAGACATAATGTTCAAACAAATAATATAAAAAATATGCATATATCTTTTAATACCTAAGTTGGATTTTATGAAATTGGCGTTTGAAATCAGATCATGTAATCGACCTCTGGGGATTAACTTATTAATCTCCATTAAATATCGGCTTTCTCTTTTCCAATCTCTTCACTTTTCCTTTTTGTTTATTTTTTTTTTCAATTGGAGTAGATAGACTGAACTATCGCCCGGTTCACACTCCACCCACGTCTATTGAACAGGTGGAGAGGCTCATCCCTTGTTCCCTGTTTAGGATGTGGTTTCCGGCTTTCTCTTTTCCAATCTTTTCACTCTTTTCATTTATTTTTTTTTTCAATTGGAGTAGATAGACTAAACTATCGCCCGGTTCACACTCCACCCACATCTATTGAACAGGTGGAGAGGCTCATCCCTTGTTCCCTGTTTAGGATGTGGTTTCCGGCTTTCTCTTTTCCAATCTTTTCACTCTTACGTAGCCCCCTGCACACCGTGGCCTTACCGCCTTGCCCGGGGTGATATGATTAATATATATATATATATATATATATATATATATATATATATATATATATATATTTCTTTTATGCTTTTAAAAATTATCATTTTCCTTCAAAAAATTATTACTTCGAAAAAATCCTATATGTCCACTCAGCTAAGTGCCACACGATTAGGTGATCATGTCTCTTTCGAGACATGACAAACTTTAACGACCATTACCGAGTACATATACCAGGCTCTCTACAAGAATGGCGAAGCACGAACCGTTGCTTTTGATATCTCCAAAGCGTTCGACAGAGTCTGGCATGCTGGCCTTTTATGAAAACTGCGGAGCTATGGTATAACTGGAAATTTGTTTGATCTAATCCAGTCATTCCTCTCTAACCGCACATTGAAGGTAGTATTAAACGGACATGCCTCCCAAAACTACCATACGAACGCTGGCGTCCCTCAAGGCTCTATCCTAGGTCCAACGCTCTTTCTGTTCTACATTAATGATCTCCCAGATGCCATTAGATCCCATGTACGCCGATGACACCACAATTTACTCTCGCCTCGATCAAAAACCCGGTATGGGCGACAAAGCGAACCTCGCTGCCCAGCTTGAAAAGGACCTCCAATCCGTGGTGGACTGGGGTAGGAAGTGGCTCGTGAATTTCAATGCTTCCAAAATGAAGCTGCTATCAATTACCCACCATAGAAAATCGCACCTACCTCCCATTAGCATGGAATAGGCTTGTCTCCCTGAGAGTAAAACACTACGCCTCCTTGGCCTTAGACTCTCAGCGCACCTCAAATGGAATGACTAAATCGAATCCATTGCTAAGTTCGCTGCTATGAAGGTCGGTTCTCTGTGCAAGGCCCGGAAATTTTTCCGGTCTGAATCTATCCTGCACATATATAAATCTACCATCCGCCCATGTATTGAATACTGCTGCCACATCTGGTCGGGTGCCCCTGCTACTCTCCTCGGGCTTCTTGACAAAATACAACGGAGAATCTGTAACGTGACCGATCCTGACTTGGCGACCGGCTGCAACCATTCTCTCACCGGCGTGACGTGGCTTCCCTGTGCCTCTTCTATAAGTACTTTCACGGCTTCTGCTCCGATTATCTTAGGTCATTGGGGCCGCCTAGGTACGAATTTACACGAGATACTAGATTAGCAACTAGGTCCCACCCTTTTACAGTGAAACAGATGAGATGTAACCGTAATTTCTACTCCAACAGGTTCTTTTCTCGCGCTTCCCGCCTGTGGAATTCCCTTCCACATACCTGCTTCCCCGACAGCTACAATCTCCAGGAGTTTATATGTAAGGTCAATAGACACCTCCTAACACACTAACTTGCATCTATTCTCTCAAACACTCTCACCATCTAACCAACCCTCATTCTCGGTATCCTTACCCGTCTATCACCCTCCTTCTGTCATTTCCTATATCTAACCATCCTTTTCCCATCACTTCCCCTTCCCTATGTAACCCCCTGCGCAATAGTGGCAGTGGAATGCCTTGCTCGGGGTGAAACGATTAAAAAAAAACTGGACAGAAGATTTTCTGAGGTAATCATGGCTATAGAACTCAATCTTTCCTGCTATTTAACCCACATCTGGAAGGAAGAGACGGATTAATACCTTTCTCAAAGATATTTACGTGTAAGTGAATGCAATGAATTCAACTAGAATTCGAACTCGGTTCTCTGATTTCTCGTTACGAGAATCCGAAAATCCACTGCACCACTACGCACACTAATACTTTTGTTAAAATTTTTGTTTTATGCTTATGGATAGGAGTATATAAATATAAATACGTATACATAAATGTGTTTATATTTGTGCATGTGTGTGTGTGTGTGCGAGCGCGCGTTTGTGTGTAAATAGAAACATGTACATGAATGCAGGTGTCATATACGTCGTTGAGGAAAGCAGATTTATGTATGTGTGTAATGTTAATATATGTCACACCAGCCAGTTGCGAACGAATGAACATTGTGTAATATCAGTCAGCGTCCTATTTTAAGCTCAATCTTATTCATCCGAACCAGAAAAATAATGGAGGTCTCTTCTTGCACAAAACGAAACTGAGAAAGCAGTTCGAATAACGATAGCAAAACAACGCCTCTCGCAATCGTATCCATCTTCCGACACATTTGTACAGAAGCTAGCCTCGCAGGTATTTCATTTTTATTTCTCTTTCTAGGGCTGAACGAGCCCCAGGATCAACTACAAATACCAAAGCGCCTCACATTCTTGGACAACTGCACTAAGAATAGTGACATTTCAACTAATTAAATGCTCGAACTGAGTACATTTGACTTTATTTTTACAAACAACTAGTGCTGGGTTTTATATTACAATGGTTCTACGCTGGGTGTTTTTCAGTAAAATTTCAAATGTACAAATTCTCCTTACTATATATGTAAGAGAGAAAGACAGACCCATAAAGATGAAAAGGATATTCAAAAAGATTTTATCCAATTAATATAAATTATTAATTCGATAAAAATAGAGAGTCGATGGATATCCAGAGCATTATAAAATATTAAGAGGAAAATTCAGCACATAAAACTTGAAGTAACTGAAATGTGGTTCTACAGAAGGATGCTGAGAATATCTTGGATCGAGCATGTGAGCAATGATGAGGTCTTGGAAAGGATGAAAACAAAAAGAAAGTTAATACTGAGCATCAGGAAGAGATAACTAAAGTTCCTGGGACATGCAATGAGGAAGGAAGACTTGGAGAACCTGATACTAACAGGACAGATAGAGGGGGAAAGAGACAGGGGAAAGCAGGGGATAACATATTTGAAGAACCTAATCAGGTGGATGATGGAACGAGGGTGGTGTAACTGAAGAAGGCGTGCTAAGAGCCACCAGGGATAGGGAAACGTGAAAAGCCATGATCGCCTACGTCCTGAAGGGACAAGGCACATAGAAAAAGAAGAAAAAATTAAACGGCTATAAATCAAGATTTATTTTAAGAATGTAAATTGTCTATTTCGGACAGTTGAAAAATAAATACATTCACTCAGTCAAGTGCCATACGTGATACACGCTTTTGGGTGATCATGTCTCGAAAGAGACATGAATGACTGGGTGGAAGATTATCCCGCAGTAGGTTGCCATTGGACTGGTTGCCAGCTAAGGGTATAGAACCCAATCGGTTCTATTATTTAACCCATAACTGGGGGGAAGAGATGGATTAATTCCTTTCCTAAGGGTATTTGTGCTTAAGTGAATGCAAGGAACTCAACTGGAATTTGAACTCGGCACCTCGATTTGTCGTTCTGAGTCGATACCCACTGCACCAATATTTAAATGAACGTTTAACAGAGGAAGTGAAACTTGTATTATTTAAACCGGAAATAAATTGAGAATAGATACAAGAGATCATACCTGTAACCTAATACAGAAGAAAGGAATACATATATTAAATCACACATACACAAAACAAATCTAATGAAAAAGCATATAGATACACAAAAACATTTTGAATTAAACAGACGCAAAAAGAGAACACAGACGGGATGTATATACTAAATCACACAGTCCTTTCTGAAGAGGGGAAGGTAACCACGGATACAGAAGTTGGATGAAGAAATTGAGGAGTTGAGATTAGTCTCACAAAGAGCTAGGATGTCAGGGGACTTTTGATGAAAGAAAGATTCAACGTTGCAGAAGTTGGTTCGGGTTCCTCGAATGTTAGTAAAGGAAATGTTAAGAGGTTTAGGTGTTTTTAATTTGCCTGGTTTAGCTTCTTTTTTTTTTTTTTTTTTTGCGGAGATATAGATGTTCATGTTTAATGTTGTTGTTGAAGAGAGATCTCAAGTAGAGGAGGCAAACGGTCATTAGCTGCGGCATGCACTGGAAGGGAACTGGCGCGGGCTGCAGCAAAGTTTGGCCTCGGTGTTGCCCACCGAAAGCGCCTGCAGGGACACCTATCCATGCGCGACATGGCACTGCAAGAACCCCGATATTATGTAACTGTTGATCAGAGCGACCGCTCTTGACGCTACGCAAGAGGTAGGGCTCCTAACTACCTGTCGAAAGTAGCAACCAGAAAATTGCCAAACCGCTACCCTCACAATGATGAGACGTTGCCACCGACCACGAACATAAAAATGTAAAGAATATATACTCACACAAAATAAAGGAGAAAGATAGGAATAGACATTTGTTCACAGGTATTAACGACTAAAAAGACAAAAAGTGGGGAGAGAAGGAAAAAAGAAAAAAGAAAACGGGACTATTATTATTCGGACTATTAACATCAAAAATACTAGAGAAAACCATTAACATCACAAAACTGCAATATAAACCCTGGTAAAAAATGGTTACTGAACATTAGGTTTATAAGTCCCGGAAATTCAGTTGTTCTTAAGGATACATGGCCCAGTGGATATAGACGTTGGTTAGTTCCTGTGACATGACTTAAATCTAATGAAAAAGCATATAAATACACAAAAACATTTTGAATTAAACAGACGCAAAAAGAGAACACAGACGTTCCAGACTACAGCAATGGTGAACAAATAACTTACAGGGACTACCAAAAGAGACTCTACGCAAGGGATGAGAATGATATACAACAGTGATTGTAATAAAGGGTTCGGTTCGAAATTCCTAGCACCTGAAGAAAGCCGAGGCGTACAACGGCTGAAACGTCGTACAAATGGCCACAAAGATTCGGACAATAGTCCGAATAGTGTAAATACTAACTCATCTCAGAAATACAAATACAAAACTGGGGACGACAATACACTACTGTCAGAAATAGTAATTTAAACAAAAAATTTAAAGATAAAGACGATCTTTTCAAAACATTCTTTTTAAACATTTTGCTTTTTTTTTAAATTCTCTTGCTAAAACATTTTATATTTAAGAAAAAAAAAGCCGTTAAAATTTTTTCCGTTTAACTATGCCTTGAGATTTTCTCTCAATATTATATATATATATATATGCATATAATATTCAGAGAAAAACTCAATGCATAGTTAAAAGGGAATATATATATATATATATATATATATATATATTGTGATGGGTATGTGGTTTTTGCCTTTGTTGACGGTAAAATGTAGTATGGTCAGTTGAGTTCCGTCTGTAAAAAAAATATTTTATATTTTAAAAAAAAGCCGTTAATTTTTTTTTCCGTTTAACTATGCCTTGAGATTTTTTCTCAATATTATATATATAAATATATATATATATATATATATATATATATATATATATATATAATATTAAGAGAAAAACTCAACGCATAGTTAAACGAAAAAAAATTATATATATATATATTGTGATGGGTATGTGGTTTTTGTCTTTGTCGACGGTAAAATGTAGTATGGTCAGTTGAGTACCGTCTGTAAAAAAAAACAAAAAACACAATGACGGAATTCACTGCGCCAGAATTTTTGAAACTTAATGGTGTTGTGTTTCGCATACGCACCGAAAGCTATGATACGAACATTACAGGTTGTTTGGGGGTCAATCTGAGGACAGTGCAGAGAATCCAGAAAGGCTTGGGTGATTCTAATAATGATTTCGAAGGTTTTTGTAGAAATCACTATTGATGCCGATGTTCATATTCTCACATGGCTTCAAACTCAACACGGAGGCCCACATTAAGAGCCGGGAAGAGTTAGGGCTGCTCTACGTCATGAGGGTTGCTGTTAGAAGACTCTCTGGCACATAAGTAGGAAAACCCACTCAGACAATTTCTGCCACCCACCCTTACATCTGGCCACCTAACTCCCCAGACTGCCACTCCCTTGATTATTATGTGTGGGGCACAGTTGAGCAAGAGACCAACAAAACTCCTTGTAAAACCAAAGATGAACTATGAATTATGGCAGCGTTCACCAACTTTAACAAAGAGATTATTCAGAAGAGTTGCAGGAGATTTCGGAGACGTCTAAAGGCGATGATCGAAGCCAATGACAATTTTATTGAATAAATTTACTCTTTAGTATTACAAAATAACTGGACACAATTCCTCGGATCTGATCTCTCGACCGGAAGGGAACAACATGAGCAACGGAATGTTATACTGCTATTGTTCGCACTAAACAAAAAATTGCTCCAGGAACGTTGAACAACTGCGGACAGCTAGAAAATGTCAAGCTGGAGATGAGCATATTGAATATCAACATCTTAGGAATATGCGAAACTTGAAGGCCAAACAACTGAGATTTCGTCATATAGGCAGGCGGTAAAAATAATCGAAACGGAGTCGACTTTAATAGTGGACCAAGACGTGACAAAATGTGTTCTGGGGTACTGCCAGTTATCCGAGAGAGTTCTCGTGGGAAAACTGAAAGGAAAGCGCTTCAGCATTGCTGTTCTGGTAGTGTATGCACAGACGACGCAAAGTACTGAGGAGGAAATAGAATGTTTCTGTTCTATAAAAGGCCCAGTGTAAAACACAAGAAATTAGAATTATCACGCGGGACCTGAATGCTAAAGTAGGCAAAAAGATGGAAGGTCTAATAGTTGGCAACTTCGGATTAGGAATCGGTAATGAAAGATGAGAGAAATGGGACAATGGTGCAGAGCGAATGGCCAGGTAATAACCAGTATATTTTATGTGCTGCACTAATAAGAGAAAACAATTTATTCAGATAGACAATTCTCGAGAACACCGCCATCCAATACTCCCAAAATATCAATTTACACCCTGTTTTTTTTCCTAATCTCACATTTTCATATAGAAACAATACTGTATACCTGTACCACATCATTAGGACAGCTATACAGGAGGCTAATCTAGCGGCAGAAGTCGGGTGCGAATCCGGTAGCCTACGGGACGGTAGCCAGATAGCCATAGTCAACCTTATCAAATCCTTGGACTGATCCAAGTTGATTAACGCGGCCTATTCGTCGTCTTTTACACCCTCTAGGATCATGCGGATCCGATGGAGGTTGCATTGTTCTGCCCTTCACAGCATAGGTTTGTTCGGGTCCCAACGGAATCTCGGCAACTAACTGCAAACACACCGACATGATCTTGGCTATAATCTTTAACTCTGTATTTAGCAAAGTTATGGGTCTGTAATCATCTAAGTTCCTCCCAACACCCTTGACCTTTTTCAACTGTGTGATCACACCCCTGGAAATCCGATCGGGGAAGGAACTCTACCGGAACCATTTGTTAAACACCACCGTCAGAATCGGTACAAAGATGTGTGACAGCCTCAATTACAATTCATAGGGTAAACCATCCAGATCCGGCGACTTGCTACTGCCGACCTTCTTCAAAATCACTTAGATCTCACACTCTATAATCTCACCCTCGCAGCTAGCCGCTTCTCTCGGCGAAAGCCGAGTAAAGTCAGTCAAATAGTTGCGAAACTCTTTGTCACGGAGTCCAGGCTCCTGGGTAAACCGACTTTCGAATTGCCGTCTCACGCCTTACGCATGTCGTCGGTCGACCTCAGAGTACACCTCTCCGGGATTTTGACCTCACATATATTGATCGCCATTTCGATGGCTCTCCTTTTTGCTCATTTCTGCGCCCATGTTCACTGCTTCGGAAGACATCTTGCTTAACTTATGTCTAATTACCTGATTTATGTAGCGCTTGAAGGCAAAAAAAAACCGAAATTAATTTTATTTTAAATAACTTATTGTTGTGGGGTGTTACCCACTTAACTCTGGACTCTTCCTACCAGTATATTAACTGAGAGTTAATCACTCTTCGTGGATTCAGTTCAGCTCAGCACAGTCTGTCTGTCTGTCAGTCACTAGTAAGCCATCTTATATTTACTCTGTTCTCTTGTATCTATACTTGACTTAATATATGTTGTTAACCATACCACCGTGTTTCGAGTTATCATTTTGTGGTCCCATCACCGGTTCACATTACTTATCTACAAACAAAACATTGTTGGTAACAGGCAAAAACGCTCACAAATTATTCATACGATTAACAGAAATTTTTAAGTTGAAAAAATAGATCATAATTGAAGAGAATTCTTTCATGTGCAGTATTATGTCATTAGATCTTAAAATGATGGGAATTTAATAGTTTTCTTTTGAATTTTTATTGTGTGTGTTAGTATGATAGAGTATTGTTTCTATAAGAAAAGGTGAGATTGGGAAAAAACCGGTGCTTAAATTGATATTTTGGTAGTATTGGATAGCGGCGCTCTCGAGAATTTTCCTTCTGAATAAAATGTTTTCTGTTTTTATTAGTGCGGCATTTTTTTGATCGAAAGACACATAAAATATACTCACAGTATCCGAGGAGTAAGGAATGTTTTTCAATGAATATTCTGGAGTAAATTCATCCATCCTGATATAAAGAATTTTAGATTCATAATAATATCCAAAAACGAAAATTTCCAATGAGATCTCGAGTTTATAAGTCGGTATATAAGGAGCAAATTATAAAGTAGAACCCTTGGTACTTGGTCAGGTAAATTCCTTAAAACACCAAACAGTCCTATCGAAACACTACTGGAAATTAAAGGACAGAGGACTCACCCTACAAGTTAAATAGAGGATCATCAAACATGATCAAACTCCCAACAACTTCAGGGACAGATGTCATTTATGCTTGGAGGAAAAAATAGCTATAATTAAATATAAAAATCCTAATTAATTTTTAAACCAGAAGAATGAACTGATTTTAAATGTAGACATAAAAATAGCTATAGGATTACATAACCAGATCGAAATTAAAATTAAACGTTTGAATTTTTAAAAAGAATTTCCCGGTTAAGACATTATACCCTTAACATTTTTATCGTTGTTGCTATCATGTGTACTTTAATATTATTGCTTTTATTATTATTATTATTATTATTATTATTATTATTATTATTATTATTATGTTGTCATTTTTCATCAAGTTTTATTTCTGCTATGGTCGCACTAACAACCAAGGCTGCGGGAAGACCTAAGGCAGGTCGTGGTGTGTTGTTATCATGTGTACATTATTATTATTATTATTATTATTATTATTATTATTATTATTATGTTGTTGTCATTTTTCATCATATTTCGATTTCTGCTATGGTCGCAATACCAACCAAGGCTGCGGGAAGACGCAAGGCAGGTCGTGGTGTGTTGTTATGGCTCCATTTCATGTTTTTTCTATCTCTCCTATCATCCCTAGCGTCACATAGACAAAGTTCTCCCCAGTGTGTGGGCTGTACTTAACAAGACCATTTTTTGTATATCTCTTAAGCTGGAGTTTCAATGTGTTGTTTTGTTCCATTTTTTATCATTCCAAGTGCACCTACTACCACTGGCACGATTCTTGTTTTCAATCTCCATATTTTTTCTATTTCAATTTCCAGGTCTTTATATTTTGACAGTTTTTCGAATTCCTTGGTTGCTATGTTGCAATCCGCTGGACAAGCCATATCAAATTAATAGGCAAGTTTTTTCTTTCTGGTTTTTAACAATAATGTCCGGCCTATTTGCTTCAATTTTTCTGTGTAGATGGTGTAATCCCATAGAATGGTGACATCTATTTCTGTAACCGGTGCTGGGTGATATTCATACCAATGTTCGTTTACATATTTTCCGTAGTGTTTGCACATTGTCCAATGTAAACATTGCTCCACTCTATCTGATGATTTTTATATTCATTTGGGACAAATGGAGAACATCCTGAGATTAGATGGTCTATTGTTTCTTGGTATTTATCACAGAACCTGCATTTTGGATCCACATTATTATGTATAATATTTACCTGAAAGTTCCTAGTGAAGACTTTCGTCTTGTGCGGTAAGAATAAAGCCTTCAGTCTCAGACTTTAATCCAGATGCACGTTACCATCGATAAGTATTAACTTTATCAACATTGGATTTATTGGCACGTTCTGGATATTGGCTATGCAGAGGTTTGTCTTGCCAGTGTTGTTTCATCTGTTCAAGAGCTTTAACCTTGGCTTTCATTTTCATATTTTTTGCCGCAATACTTGGGTCTTGGCTTCTGTTTTGCTTTTCTACAGAATCTACTTAATGTAAATCTTGTTTGTATTTACTGCCTTCTTTTATTATTGAATATTTTTCTTTCTGTTTTCATGTTGTTTGAGTAATTGTATCATTCAGTCCTTTGTTGTTTCTATGTATGTTAGTAAGCCAATAGTCGTGGTCTTGTATGACACTTCTAGCTGAATAAGAACTCTTCCACCTTCTTTACGGGGTATGTATAGAAGGTCTTCATCAGCCTTTGGATGATGCATCTTATGCTTAGAAAGAAGCTTTCTTGTTTTAGAATCCATTCAAGATGTTGAAACTATATTGGCCAACTGGGATGGCAAGGCTATTAATGGCCATAATTCTGTTCTGAGAATTCAATTTAGTTTTTAATATGAGTCGTAACATTATATAGTACTCTTTACGCACTATTTCTTTCATTTTTATGGTGAATTTTTTCACCCTCATTTACACCTATTATTATTATTTACACCTATTATTATTATTATTATTATTATTATTATTATTATTATTATTTATTGTATTTATATAATAGTATTATTTTAAAGTGACTTTTTTATTATTATTGTTATTATTGTTTTATTCTTATTAATTTTATATTTTTATTCTTACTTATAGTTTATATTATTTTATGTAAGAGTATATATTAATTTTTTTTAATAGTTTTTTAATTATTTTTCTGTGTTTTCGTAGTTTTTATCATTTATCATTATATTTTGTCTTTATTATTAGTATCTGTATTAGTATTAGTATTTTTTATTATTTTTATCATTTTTATTACTATTATTACTTTAAAGTTTTTAAATATTAATTTCCTTATTACCATGTTATTTTATTATTACTACCAATATGTTTTATGTAATAGTATTATTATTACGATTATATTCAATAAGAAAAACTAACAATTCATTTTTCTAGCGAAAATTCAACCTCTAATTTTTATTTTGAATTTTGAATGTCATTGTATCTAAAAATAGACAACTAACAATCCAAATCAAGATTCAGTGACTTCCTTAACAAATGTTTTTTGTAAATCTAGGCCGTCGCGTAGTTTAGATACAAGTATAGATGCTAATATTTAACACAGTTAAGTTAACCTCCTTTCCCCTATTTTTCTTCTCTTTTTCTTTTTTTTCTTTTTCTTCTTTCTTTTTCCTTGACTTTTTATGGATAATTTTAACCCATTCATGCTTGTATGAATTTGGTCTGAGGAGCGACCGATAAGAGAGCCGCGATATATATTACGAATGGGCTAATAAAAACATCCAACTATTGTTCTTATATATATATATATATATATATATATATATATATATATATATATATATATATATATACAGGCTTGTATGCGGATGACGAATATTTATAATAAATGTGTGTGTGTAGTTTTATGAATATCGATAATAATCTATATATATAAAAGGCAATCTGTGAGTCTGTGTGTGACTGCAACCTATGTAAGCCTACATTTTTTAAGCTACGCCATTCAAACCTTCTAGGGACACATATCTACAGGGAAGCCAGGTCGACACATATTTTTTGAGTTTAAGTTCAGCAATTTTCCCTTTCGCACTTTTTGGCCAATGGAGCCTATTGTTTACATTTGCTCCGTAAAGCATCTAAGATCTAAGATGGTTGCTGAATTACGTCACAGAAATCAAATCACAGGTGTCAAACGCGACTAAAATATTTTGTATTTTAAAAAAATGAGCCTTTATATTTAATTTTTATTCCAACGTTTTAAAAATTCATTTGGTCAGCCAAAAAATGTGAATATTTTCCCCTTAATTTTGAAACAAAAGAAATATTTTTTAAAAAAGTGTTTTTTCAAACAAAAACAAAATATGTTAAAGAAAGTGCCAATGGTTAATTTAATTATTTAAGCCTTTTTTTTTCAGATTTAATATTCCATATTTCAGAAAATAAAATAAAAAAAATAAAGGTTTTTTTTTTCGCTAAATATTTCATGCGGGAAATCAACTGTCTGTAATTCGTTTGGCATTCATGTAACTATTTTCTCTAAAATTAAATGTCTACATTTTTAAATATTCTTCGAAAATTTCTAAACTTAGAGCGTAATAGTTTTTATACTTTTAATTTCAATTAAACAAAATAAATAATTTGTATTTTTATGTTAAATTCATTTAGTCAACAAAAAATATAAATATTTTCCCTCGTAATTTTAAAATAGTAACAAACGCAATGTTGTTTACAATGCCACACAAAACATCAAATCACGTTTACGCAAAACAAAAGAAAATAGATCTTTTTAATGGAAGTTTTTAACAATTTTTAGACAACAATATTTTATACAATCATTTTTTTATATAACCGAGTTAAAATGTTGCACGGGCAACGCCGGGCTATGATGCTAGTAATGTATATATATATATATATATATATATATATATATATATATATATATATATATTATTCTTATTCGACAGGTGATTCACTGTTTCTTTCTGACCCTCTTGCCTTATCACTGGGGTCTATACCTCCGAACTGAGAAAATCCCAATAAAGCCATCGCATAAACGGTTTATGTTGCTTGACGCTGCAAATATTCCGCGATTTGTCGTTGAAGTTTTGTTCGAGAACACACATAATCACAGGTAGTCATAGATAAAAGGAACTTTGGAGTAGATGCAACGAATTCAACTGGAATTCGAACTCGGGAATCGGGGAGCCGAGCTCGAATTCCAGTTGAATTCGTTGCATTCACTTACGCTCAAATAACCTTGGGAAAAGTATTAATCCGTCTCTTCCCTCCAGTTATGGGTTAAATAATGTACAGATTGGGTTCTATAACCTTGTCTGGCAACCAGTCTACCGTAGAAAGTATTGGCAACCTACTGTGGGATAATCTTCTGCCCAGTCAGTCATGTCTCTTTCGAGACATGATCGCCTAAGTGTGTATCACGTATGACACTTAACTGACTGAATATATAAAAATAATATTATCAGAGCGCCCATAGATAATCTTTACATGTGAACATACAATAAGCTTCGACACAAAGGTCCGTTAAAAACGTGAATTCATTTCATGCATCCTTTTTTTAAAAGAAAAATCATTATCATCTCACCCCATTTACACCCAATGATGGGTAGGGCAGTAACTTTTGTTACTGTTTCCATAACAAACTATTTTTTACGGGGCAGAGTTGTTAGCTCTGCGCCCAACCCTCAAACCTTGAGGACCGGTGGACTCGAATTGGTTCTTAGGTTTACACCACCTGGTATTCCCAAACGGTCACCCATCATCATCATCTTACTCTTTTACACCCAATGGTGTGTAGGACAGTAGATTTTGTTACTGTTTCCGTAACAAACTATTTTTTACGGGGCAGAATTGTTAGCCCTGCGCCCAAACCTGGAGGACCGGTGGACAAGTCTTGGTCCATACGTTTACAGCACCTGGTATTCCTAAATGGTCACCCATCTAAGTACTGACCAGGCTCGATGTTGCTTAACTTCGGTGACCAAGAACCTTGTATTCAACACGATATAGCCGTAGGCAAAAGAAAAATTAGCACTCGTATTTTTACGGATTTTTCATTTCTTAAATAGTTTTTATCCATTTAGCGAGCCATTTTCGCTAGATAACAATCTAGAATAATGAGTCTATCCTCACTGGTATGCCTGTATATGTAGCCCTAAGACGGTCTTGGCTTAGCTCAGTAAACATCTATGCTGTTGTATCAGTGTGGAGCAAGCAAAGTTTCCAAAACTTGTCTCATAGACAATTACAACAATAATGATTTTGATCTTTACTTTTTTTTTTTTTTTTTTATAAGCGTTTCACCCCGAGCAAGGCATGTCACTGCCACTACTGTGCAGGGGGCTACGTAGAGTGGAGAAAGGCTGATTAAATATAGGAAGTAACAGAGGGTGGGTGATAGGCGGGTGAGGATACCGAGAATGAGGGTTGGGTAGATGAGAGTGTTGTGAGAATAGTTGGGAGTTAGTGTGATAGGAGGTGTCTATTGACCCTACATTTAAACACCTGGAGATTGTAACTGTCGGGAAAGCAGACTTGTGGAAGGGAGTTCCACAGGCGGGAAACGCGAGAAAAGAAGCTGTTGGAGTAGAATTTACGGTTACATCTTATTTGTTTAACTGTAAAAGGGTGGGACCTAGTTGCTAATCTAGTATCTCGTGTAAAATCGTGCTTAGGCGGCACCAGTGATCTAAGCTCATCGGAGCAGAAGCCATGAAAGTACTTGTAGAAGAGGCACAGGGAAGCTACATCACGCCGGTGTGAGAGCGGCTGCAGCCGGTCTGCCAAGTCAGTATCAACCACGTTACAGATCCTCCTTTCTGCGTACCCAACACTTGTTTTATCAATAACCATTATAATAATCATCGCGAAATGCATATGTAGATAAGAGATAAATAGATATATAGAGATAGAAAGAGATAAATAGATATATAGAGATAGAAAGAGATAAATAGATATATAGAGATAGAAAGAGATAAATATATATATAGAGATAGAAAGAGATAAATAGATATATAGAGATAGAAAGAGATAAATAGATATATAGAGATAGAAAGAGATAAATAGATATATAGAGATAGAAAGAGATAAATAGATATTTTGAGATAGAAAGAGATAAATAGATATATAGAGATAGAAAGAGATAAATAGATATATAGAGATAGAAAGAGATAAATTGTGAAAGGCAGAGAGTTAGCTACATAAAAATATTATAAAGCTACATGAGTAAGAATTAGGAAAAAATATAAAAATAAATTATAAATAAATTATTTGAATAAATTATTTGAATAAAACAGAAAAAAAAATAATGTAGATAGAGAGACCGGAAAAGTTATACAAATATATTGTTCTAACTTGGTTCGATAAATATTTATTTAATCGTTGTAATTATATATCATATTAGATAAAGAAAGAAATATTTATATAACCGTTGCGATAGTAGATTTAAAAAGCGCCGCTTAGACGTGGCACAAGGCCAAAAGTATGGAGTACCCAGTGAGGAACGAACTCGCTATTCAGTTGTAATATGTTCTAGCAAACAAGCTTGCTAACCATAACACCACGCCGAGGTGACCAAGATAAATAGATATGAACATAATGAGATAAACGATTTTCTAAGCGCCGCTTAGATGTGGCAAAAGACCGAAAGTATAGGACACCTAGTGGGGATCGAACTCACTACTCAGTTGTAATAGGTTCTAGCAAACAAGCTTGCTAACCATTACACCAGGCTGAGGCGCCCAAGATCGATCGATAGATAGATAGATAAATAGGTAGATAGATATGAACATAGATAGATAGATAGATAGATAGATAGATAGATAGATAGATAGATATGAATATAATGAGATAGATAGATAGATAGATAGATAGATAGATAGATAGATAGATATGAATATAATGAGATAGATAGATAGATAGATAGATAGATAGATAAATATGAATATAATGAGCTAGCAAGCTAGATAGATAGATAGATATGAATATAATTAGATAGATAGATAGATAGATAGATAGATAGATAGATATTCTGACAAGTGTTTTGCAAAATATCTTTAAACAAAAATGTTTCTAAAGCGCACACACATATATATATAAATATGTGTGCGTGTGCGCGCGTGCATGTGCGCGCGTGCATGTGTGTTTGTGTGTGTGTGTGTGTGTGTGTGTGTGTGTGTGTGTGTGTGTGTGTGTGTGCGCGCGTCAAGTATGGGTGGTGGGCTTGGCAAACTCATTTTCTTTCTATTATAACTCCTCTATATTTTCAGGTTTATTTTCCCCACTAAAAGTCCGAATTTCCTCAGTTAATTGCTTTCGTTTTATATTCTTCCTCCCGACATTTTTTTTTTTATGTTCATCAAACAACACGAGCTCCCTAAGTTTGATGATGAGGTAATCAACAGGGATGCGCTGCCGGCATCATTACTTTTTTTTTTTTTAACTGACAAAAGCTGACGACAGCTGCCACCATTTTTATACGCCGATATAAGTTGCTCTCTCTTGAGAGGCAAAAAAGAAATAACAAAATAAAAGAACAATTATTGTTCATCTGTCGATATGACTGATTCAGTTTTCATTTTTAACTCTCTTTTTAATTTTTTTCCTTGTGTGTTTTTTTTTATTTCCTCCCCATTTCTTCCCCTGTTCCGTTTCTTTTCATCTATGACTCCACACTTTCTTCTTGTACGTATATATTGTCTTGGAAGAAAATCTTCTTTTCCTTCGCAAGGATTTTTTTTTCTATTTTCTATTTTCTTCGTTGGTTATTGCTTCTATTTAAGTAATTATTATTGAAGTATCATCAAAGTCTATTAAGGCACATCTGTGAAGAATCATAAGCGATGAGAATTTATTAATCTTAAACAACCATATTAATTTAGATTATTAGTATTTTCTCTTACTGTGGCTACACAAACACTGGTAGTTTTAGTAGAAGTCGAAAATAGTCGTTTGCAATGTCTTTGAAATAATATTTTTTTAATAAGTAAAAAATGTTTGTGTTGGAGTGTATTTATCGTAACGACAAATCGGAGGGCCGAGTTCGAATTCCAGTTGAATTCCTTGCATTCACTTATGCTTCAAATATCCTTGGGAAAGGTATTAATCCGTCTCCTCCCTCCAGTTATGGGTTAAATAATAGGACAGATTGGGTTCTATAGCCTTGGCTAGCAACCAGTCTACCGCAGAAAGCAATGGTAACCTACTGCGGGATAATCTTCTGCCCAGTCAGTCATGTCTCTTTCGAGACATGATCGCCTAAGTGTGTATCTCGTATGGCCCCTAACTGACTGAAAGAAACGTACAGAAAAAAAATTATTTATATTAAATAAAAATAGTGCAGAAATACTACAGACTCCGGCGACTCTACGGGGGAGCCAGAAGAGGCCAAAGCTCCCCCAGAATTTTGACTGGTCCTTCGGTTGCCCCCAACCACCAGTACCACTTTTATAAGTTTCAAAAATTTATGAAACTGATCAGTCTCTGATCTTGATAAGATATGCTCTTCAGCACTTTTCCCTCTGCATTTTCTTTTTAATCTAGCTTTTTAAGGACACTTACAAAGACCAGTTTGAAAGAAAATCACAATAAAACAACCAGATAGATAGAAACAAACATACTTCTAGGAAAGGAAAAATACATAATAGCCATATTTTCGTATCTGAAGGAAGATGTTAATTAGAAATAATGTCCCTTGATATGTAGATACATCGGCAGTCAGTGATTTATGACCGAGTGAAAGAATTAATCAGTAATTTAATAAACATACTTATACTCATTCCTAAGTTGTGTATACGATAGTGGTGTAGTATGAAAATGAAGACGCTTTTTTAGTTTGCCCCCACTCCTCATCAAAAAACTCCCGACCCATAACTGCCCCTCCACTTTCAGAATTAGGCAACTGCCGCTGACTACAGATGCTGAAAATTAAGTTTATCTATTATTTCGCGCCTCTTGTTTTCTCCTAGACTTTTCCAGTATCTTCATATCCTCTCCATTGACACACTGCAAAATCTGCGAAAATTGCACAAGTTTTAACAACTAAAATTATCTATTATCTCCTACCTCTGTTTTTTCTCCAGCCTTTTACTAGTATCTTCATATTCTGTCCCTTATCCCATAGCAAAGCCAGTAACAATTGCACAACTGTTACTATTTTTGTGCACCTATTAAATTCTTCTTTTTATCTCTATGAGAGTCATTTGTTTCCAGTTCTAGATAATTCTAAAGAATTTTCAAAATACATCTAGTTTTTCGAGCATATCAAATATATCTTTCTACCGTACATTTTTAAATTCGTTTGCCTAATCTACAGGAGATGGACAAAATGCAAACACCTTGTACCATAATAGCATAAATTAGAAAATTTTATTAAACTATCAAAGCTTGTCTATTTTTATGTTTGTTGATTTAATATTTAGTAGTACTTTATTTTTTTTTCTAAAATTGTTGCTTTTTTTACAAATATTATTTAAATAAGTTTATTAAAATCAACAGTCAGGACTATTTAAGAATTTTAAGTGATCAACTTCATTCTATGATTCAGGAACTGTTTCCAGAGATAAATGTCATCTTTCAGGATGATAATGCACCCACTCATATTGCTAAAGTCGTAGCTGAATATCTCGAGGAACATTCTAGTGAAGTAGAACACTTTATCTCGCCACCACAGTTCCCAGATCTCAACATCATTGAACATTTATGGCTCATTTTAGAAAAACAAGTAAAGATTTGATATCCTCCACCATTATCATTGAAAGAATTGGAAACTGTTTTAGCTGAAGAATTGATAAATCTTCCTCTGGAAACAATTCAAAAGTCGATGCTACGCAGAATTTAAGCTATAAATTTAAGGCGCTCTTAACTAAATAAATTGGCTTGAAATTTCAAGGGGTTTCCATTATTGTGCAGTCCTCTCCACTGTATAAAAGATAAGTGTATACATCCCTTGCATTTGACCGATAAAATTTGATCATTAATTGGAGTAGATAGATCTATCTATCGCCCGGTTCACACACCACCCATGTCTATTGAACAGGTTAAGAGGCTCATCCCTGGTTCCCTGTTTAGGATGTGGTTTCCGGCTTTCTCTTTTCCAATCTTCTCACTTTGTTTTTTTTTTCAATTGGAGTAGATAGATCTATCTATCGCCCGGTTCACAACCCACCCATGTCTATTGATCAGGTTAAGAGGCTCATCCCTTGTTCCCTGTTTAGGATGTGGTTGCCGGCTTTCTCTTTTCCAATCTTTTCATTATTACGTAGCCCCCTGCACATCAGTGGCGTTACCACCTTGCTCGGGGTGATACGATTAAAAAAAATAAAATAAAATAAATATCCCATTTCTTGTTCCAGTGATCTAGCATGGTATTATAAAACACACTGTAGGGGTAAAAACACACCATAGGATATTCTTTAAAAAATTACGATATAACTACTACTCTAAGGAGGAATCCAAGTTACATTTGCACTGCGTAAGGAGTTCGATCCTCAATCAGTGTCCCTCCACTAAAGCTCGAACGGTGATGTGATCTCCTCCAAAATTAAGCCTTCGTGTATATCCTCACTTTTCAGCCTTAAAAATAAGCTATCATCCACCGGCCTTGTGGATGATAGCTTATTTTCTAACTTATATTCATTTTCCTATAGACGCAAGCCTATCGTTATTTCCGAGGCAAATGTTCAGCCGAAAATCCATTCTTAAGTGCCAGGCACACAGGTGTTTACAGCTAAAACACGCCGTGCTACCTCCACAGAGTCCAATCACCTACACCACATACGTATTCTTTATATATATAAACAATAATCTGTCAGTCGTAGAAAATCTGTTTTTGTATGAATATCAATTTTTTTTATAATGGTTTTATCCCAAGCAATACAGTACTGCCACTAGTGCGCAGGGGAGTCACACGAGAGAAGAGCGAAAAAAAGAAGAATAAAGTAGAGGGTGTTTCTGAGAAAGGATAAGAGAAAGATGGAAACCAATGAGATAAGTGATGGCAAATGACGTTGCACGTAAACTCTTGGAGCCATCAGGAAAGAAAGTATGCGGAAGTGCGAGATAAGAAACTAATCGAGTAGAAGTGCCGGTTACATTTAGTTCTTCTGAATGTATAAGGGTTGCCAATCTAGTAGCTCGAGTAAATTCGTACAGACGGAGCACTAGAGAGATAAGCTCATCAGAGCAAGAGCCGTGAAAATATTTGTAGTGAAGACAGAGGGAAGCCACATCCCGTCGGTGAGAAAGTGACTGAAGTCGAGCTGCCAAATCGGGATCGATTACAGTGTAGATCCTCCTTTGAATTTTGTCGAGCAATCCGAGATGAACAGCAGGTGCACAGGACCCAGATGTGGAAGCAGTATTGAATGCACGGAAGAACAGTAGATTTGTATATACGCAATTTGTATTTCTCGCACGACACAGTGACCCAACCTTCCTAGCAGTAGATGTAGCTGTTGATTCGATATAGTCGTCCCACTTGAAGTCGGCTGATAGTGTGAGGCCGAGGAGGCGCAGTGTATTGCTTTCTGGGAGACTAGTGTGATCTATACTGATGGAAAGTAAGAAAGTTTCCGTATGTTGGTTAAAGGAGAGCAGTTTAGTTTTGGAAGCATTAAAATTTGTTATGGTGAAACACACCTATTCTATCGTGAATAGACTCTCCCACCTAATTTAAGTAGGAGTAGTTAGAGGAACGAGGGTTAGTCGATGTTGGACGATAGTAATCGACAGTTAGTTGAATACGAAAGTAGTCAGCGACCTGGCAAGTTTACACTGCGTAATGCATATTATATCAAGTTCCTAACGTTTTGTACGTCGAACCTATTAGAACCGACTTTAGAACAAATATTAGCCTCCACTGAGAAAACTCCACAACAATTTGCAAACCATTTCTTACCCCAGTATACCACATATATATATATATATATATATATATATATATATATATCTAAAGAGTGAAGACGTCATTTTAATTAACCCGAGGAACCTTTCGGCCAACACTTTTCAAGGGTCACGCTGGCACAATTACATGAATAGGTAAATAAGAGGACAAAACAGAATGGAATATTTGCGACACTGGGAGAAGATGGAATTCGCTTAAAAATAAATTTATTAAAAAATATTAAAAAGTGAGGGGGGTGTAAACATTAATTCCACAAGAGTGAAAATAAAAAAGGAAAAGGTTACACTCATAAACTCACCAGTAGTCGCAAAGAGCGTAAAAACTGCTCTTTCTGCCTGCACAGGCTCGGCTGTTGGATTTTAAGGCAAATGGCCTCCAAGATGCGTAAATGATGTGACGAACGAGCACTGTGCAGGACAGAAAACCAACTGTCCTCATAAGAGGAGGCACAAACCGGATTGTCCAACAGGTGCTGGCCAATCGCTGAATCAAGCACAGATTGAGTAGTCCTTATATTACTATTGGAATTACCCATGCGTAAATTCGCGGGGACATGTTGCGCGACCCGTGTCTCCAATCTCAGATCGGTTCGTCCTATGTATGCTGCATCGCAACAGCATTTAAATTTGTATACAACTGAATTTTTACGAAAATAGGACAACCGATCCTTAACAAAGGATGGAAACACAGGTCTTGTTTTGTAAACGACACGCAACTTTACTGCAAAATAGCCCGACGAAATATTAGTCGAAACTCTATCAGTGATGGAAAGACATTGTCTACCAAGCCAAGGTAGTTTTAGGTATAAAGGACAGCGACTTGGCCCTTCAACTTTTGGTTCTTTAAACCGTTTAATTTTACGGGCAATAACCCGTCTCACAAAATTAATAGGATACCCGTTCTCCTCAAAAATGTGATGCAGGCGTGTTAACTCACTAGCCAAGCAATCAGGAGAACATATATGCAGGGCACGGTGGACCAAAGTTTCAATTAGGCCAATTTTTCGGGACTTAGGGACGAAAGAGTTCCAATTTGTAATACAGGCCTGTAAAGGTCGGTTTACGAAACACAGATGTTAGAAAGACATTGTCCCTACGCTGAACAAAGACATCCAAAAACGGAAGACCTCCGTCATTCTCCAACTCCATAGTGAATTGTAGAGAAGGATGCAAAGAATTCAGCTGAACCAAAAACTGTTCAGCTTCAGTTGTGCTATTAAATATTGAGAAGGTATCATCAACATAACGACGATAAACTAAAGGTTCATTGACCTTCTCAAACAGCACACGTTCATAAAATCCCACGAAGATGTTAGATAGGAAAGGACCCAAAGGACTCCCCATAGCGACGCCGTCCGTCTGTGCATACATAATCCCATTGAAACTGAACTCGACTCCTTCAGTAGCCAGCCGCATACATTCTAAGAAAATTTCCTCGGGAATAGTCACAGGGCCAAAACCGCCTCGGTATAATAAGTCAGCACAGATATTTATACATGGAGTGTATAAATATCTGTGCTGACTTATTATACCGAGGCGGTTTTGGCCCTGTGACTATTCCCGAGGAAATTTTCTTAGAATGTATGCGGCTGGCTACTGAAGGAGTCGAGTTCAGTTTCAATGGGATTATGTATGCACAGACGGACGGCGTCGCTATGGGGAGTCCTTTGGGTCCTTTCCTATCTAACATCTTCGTGGGATTTTATGAACGTGTGCTGTTTGAGAAGGTCAATGAACCTTTAGTTTATCGTCGTTATGTTGATGATACCTTCTCAATATTTAATAGCACAACTGAAGCTGAACAGTTTTTGGTTCAGCTGAATTCTTTGCATCCTTCTCTACAATTCACTATGGAGTTGGAGAATGACGGAGGTCTTCCGTTTTTGGATGTCTTTGTTCAGCGTAGGGACAATGTCTTTCTAACATCTGTGTTTCGTAAACCGACCTTTACAGGCCTGTATACAAATTGGAACTCTTTCGTCCCTAAGTCCCGAAAAATTGGCCTAATTGAAACTTTGGTCCACCGTGCCCTGCATATATGTTCTCCTGATTGCTTGGCTAGTGAGTTAACACGCCTGCATCACATTTTTGAGGAGAACGGGTATCCTATTAATTTTGTGAGACGGGTTATTGCCCGTAAAATTAAACGGTTTAAAGAACCAAAAGTTGAAGGGCCAAGTCGCTGTCCTTTATACCTAAAACTACCTTGGCTTGGTAGACAATGTCTTTCCATCACTGATAGAGTTTCGACTAATATTTCGTCGGGCTATTTTGCAGTAAAGTTGCGTGTCGTTTACAAAACAAGACCTGTGTTTCCATCCTTTGTTAAGGATCGGTTGTCCTATTTTCGTAAAAATTCAGTTGTATACAAATTTAAATGCTGTTGCGATGCAGCATACATAGGACGAACCGATCTGAGATTGGAGACACGGGTCGCGCAACATGTCCCCGCGAATTTACGCATGGGTAATTCCAATAGTAATATAAGGACTACTCAATCTGTGCTTGATTCAGCGATTGGCCAGCACCTGTTGGACAATCTGGTTTGTGCCTCCTCTTATGAGGACAGTTGGTTTTCTGTCCTGCACAGTGCTCGTTCGTCACATCATTTACGCATCTTGGAGGCCATTTGCCTTAAAATCCAACAGCCGAGCCTGTGCAGGCAGAAAGAGCAGTTTTTACGCTCTTTGCGACTACTGGTGAGTTTATGAGTGTAACCTTTTTCTTTTTTATTTTCACTCTTGTGGAATTAATGTTTACACCCCCCTCACTTTTTAATATTTTTTAATAAATTTATTTTTAAGCGAATTCCATCTTCTCCCAGTGTCGCAAATATTCCATTCTGTTTTGTCCTCTTATTTACCTATTCATGTAATTGTGCCAGCGTGACCCTTGAAAAGTGTTGGCCGAAAGGTTCCTCGGGTTAATTAAAATGACGTCTTCACTCTTTAGAGCCATTAGTTATTTCTGTGGGTACAATTCTCTTTTCATATATATATATATATATATATTAGAACATGTACAGAATTTTTTTTATATATCCACTACAAATAGTAGTACAAATTACTATTTTTAGTGGATATATAAAAAAAATTCTGTACATGTTCTAAAATATAATTTATAATAAACATTCAAAGCTCTATATATTCTATATCGAGCACTGTTTTAAATTAATGTTTTGGACGTTATAAAAAAAATTTTCTTCATTCTGTATTCACTCGGATATATACATATATATTAGTGAACAGGTAAGAGGAAATGGTTGTGTCTATATTATCTGAAATACTGTCTAGCAAGGAACAGTCAGGAGAGGAAAGGAAACGGTAGAGAAAGAAATTATAGCTAACTTTGTTTAGTAGAGAAAGACGGAGACACGTGTAAGAATGGTCAAGAGATTAAAAAAATCACCCTAACCCTTTAATTATTTACATGCAAACACATACACAGATAAAATACATACAAATACGCAACTTTTTAAATTCCATAAATCCTACATCTACAAAACTGAATTTTTTGTACGTGACCAGACGACGAATTTATTCTTACAATCAAAAAATTTACTATTTTTCAAACTCCTCACAGACTACACTGTGTAGTTTTGCGAGTTACGAGGGGTTGTATTTTGTGCAGGCCTGTTCTAAATTAATGTTTGTCAACATGTAAATCATATGGAAGCCTCGTTAATATGAAGAGATGTCGACTGAGCATACCGATAGGGCTAAGTCGCAGAAATAAGTACCATTTGAGGTAGAAATTGTGGTAGGGAGTGAGGAAGGCACAAATGATTGTGTTGTTTGATGCTTTTAAGTCCGAAGTGTGTGCAAAATCAGTAATGAGAGGGTTGAAATGGTATGTATTAGGAGGGTGCAGCTGTTGAAAAACAAAGACAAAATGTAAAAGTGAACAAAACACAAAGAAAGAAAGCAAGCAAGAAAAAAAGGGAAGAAATTATGTTAATGTTTGAGTAGGTTATTAGATAAAGAAAAGAAAAAGGGCTGATAAAACAAAAGAAAATATGAAAAAAATGAATATAAAAAGCTCAAACAACAAAATTCGACAAAAAGACCAAAGGTCGGTATTAAATAAGGTAGAACCTCATTATCCGCGAGATGCAGTTTTCAGCGGATAGTAAGAAACTGTGTAATTAAGTGTGTAATTTGTTTTTAAACAAAAAGAAATTGATACCACCTATTTTAAATGTGCAATTAAGCTTTTATTGCATTATTACATCAATTGCAACAACTTCTATTCTTTTATTCTACCCAGAAATTTAATACTTTTTCCATTTTCATTCACATTTCACGTACCAAAACCGTCCAAAACGAAAACGGGTTCAGATTTCTCATTTATTTTATTGACCCATCTCCTTATACGCCGAGTCGCCTTGTGCGCCAGCCTATACAGTACACAGTGAGCAGCAGATAAAATTTCCACAATCATTTCAATATATATTTTAAATTTTGGGTAGGTAACCTTACTACAGAAAGATACTGCGAATATCATGGATCGAGCATGTGAGCAATGACGAGGTCTTGGAAATGATGGAAACAAAAAGGAAATTAATACTGAGCATCAGGAAGAGACAGCTGAAGTTCCTGGGACACGCAATGAGGAAGGAGGGCCTGGAGAATCTGATACTAACAGGCCTGATAGAGGGAAAAAGAGACAGGGGAAAGCAACGGATAACATATTTGAAGGACCTAATCAGGTGGATGACGGAACGAGGATTGCGTGGTGTAACAGAAGAAGGCGTGCTCAGAGCCACCAGGGATAGGGAAAAGTGGAAAGCCATGATCGCCTACGTCCTGAAGGGACAAGGCACATAGAAGAAGAACCTTATTTTTTTAAGAATGGTCGTATTATTGTCGAACTTGGGCGTAAATTGGTTCGTATCAGAATAACAACATGAGTTTCACAACAGTAACAATAACAATGAGTAGCAAACTCATATAATTTGTATATTTATTTGTATGTTGGCAATATTTTGTGAGTAGACTGCAGTAATGTATAAGAAATTAATTTCATATTTAGTTAAGAAATTAATTTCATTTATTTAATTAAGAAATTATTTAATTAAGAAATTAATTTCATATTTAATCGCTATTAAGGAAAATTGTGTTTTGCATCATCAGGATTTTATTGTTATAACTTTTAAAAATTATTATTGTGGTTTTGGGCGGCTCTAGCTAGGATGTGCATTGTGGCGCAGTGGATATCGGCTCGGAACTCGAACTCGGGGGAGCCGAGTTCGAATTCCAGTTGAATTCAGGTCCGCCGATTCCTTCTTTTTTCGGCGGACCTGAAAGAGACTACCACCACCATTAAATTTGTTGTTTTTCATTTTTTTTTAACTTTTTCAGCGCAGTGTCTGTGCGTTGTGGTACAGTGGATATCGGCTCGGAACGAGAAACCGGGGAGCCGAGTTCGAATTCCAGTTGAATCCATTGTATTCACTTACGCGCAAATACCCTTGGGAAAGGTATTAATCCGTCTCTTCCCTCCAGTTATGGGTTAAATAACAGGACAGATTGGGTTCTATAGCCTTGGTCGGCAATCAGTCTACCGCAGAAAGCAATGGCAACCTACTGCGGAATAATCTTCTACCCAGTCTCTTTCGAGACATGATCGCTCAAGCGTGTATCACGTATGGCACTTAACTGACTAGCTAGACCATGAAATCCATGACACCGCAAGCAACTGTTTAATTTCTCAGTCCGATAACCTAATTCCTAGTCTGTTGAAGTCGTGCTAAATACTGTCACAAGGATATCGCTAAAAAGAATATGCCAGTCACGTTTCACTAAATTGAATAACAATGAAAACGTATTATTGTCTCGGTGCGTCTATTTTTCCTGCTACAAATTCATGCTTCGCCTTATACAAAGGTACTTCAAGCGTCTATGAGTGCCCATTCATGACTGCTCTTTAGCACAATTTCCTAAGAACTTGTCAGTCAAAATGGCAGTATCAAACATTAGCTTCACTTGCTCATTCTCGACTATTGATGATGGTGAATACTCGTACCACTTCTCTGTGCCCTCGACGCCATATTTCTTTCCTTTATAGAGGGTTACTGTAGTCTTTTTAGTGCCAGCTGAGTGCACATTGAAAAATGTATATTACTATTATTATGGTTCTAACATTCGCTTTGGAAATAAAGTAAGTCTGAAATGCATGTAGTTTTCGTCTTTGTTCATCTTTTTCTGTTTTAAATATATTACTATTTTTGTACAAAATAAAAACGCCAACATTTTTTATGGACTTTAAACCCTTTGTTACAATTGTAACCAATATGCAACAAAGGTTAGAGAAAGTTTACAATTGTAACCAATATGCAACAAAGGTTAGAGAAAGGTTACAATTGTAACAAATATGCAACAAAGGTTAGAGAAAGGTTACAATTGTAACCAATATGCAACAAAGGTTAGACAAAGGTTACAGTTGTAACAAATATGCAACTAAGGTTAGACAAAGGTTACAATTGTAACCAATATGCAACAAAGGTTAGACAAAGGTTACAATTGTAACCAATATGCAACAAAGGTTAGACAAAGGTTACAATTGTAACCAATATGCAACAAAGGTTAGACAAAGGTTACAATTGTAACAAATATGCAACAAAGGTTAGAGAAAGGTTACAATTATAACAAATATGCAACAAAGGTTAGAGAAAGGTTGCAATTGTAACCAATATGCAAAAATGGTTAAGAAAGGTTACAATTGTAACCAATATGCAACAAAGGTTAGACAAAGGTTACAATTGTAACCAATATGCAACAAAGGTTAGACAAAGGTTACAATTGTAACCAATATGCAACAAAGGTTAGACAAAGGTTACAGTTGTAACCAATATGCAACAAAGGTTAGAGAAAGGTTACAATTGTAACCAATATGCAACAAAGGTTAGAGAAAGGTTACAATTGTAACAAATATGCAACAAAGGTTAGACAAAGGTTACAATTGTAACAAATATGCAACAAAGGTTAGAGAAAGGTTACAATTGTAACAAATATGCAACAAAGGTTAGAGAAAGGTTACAATTGTAACCAATATGCAACAAAGGTTAGACAAAGGTTACAGTTGTAACAAATATGCAACTAAGGTTAGACAAAGGTTACAATTGTAACCAATATGCAACAAAGGTTAGAGAAAGGTTACAATTGTAACCAATATGCAACAAAGGTTAGACAAAGGTCACAATTGTAACCAATATGCAACAAAGGTTAGACAAAGGTTACAATTGTAACAAATATGCAACAAAGGTTAGAGAAAGGTTACAATTATAACAAATATGCAACAAAGGTTAGAGAAAGGTTACAATTGTAACCAATATGCAACAAAGGTTAGACAAAGGTTACAATTGTAACCAATATGCAACAAAGGTTAGACAAAGGTGACAGTTGTAACCAATATGCAACAAAGGTTAGACAAAGGTTACAATTGTAACCAATATGCAACAAAGGTTAGAGAAAGGTTACAATTGTAACCAATATGCAACAAAGGTTAGACAAAGGTTACAATTGTAACAAATATGCAACAAAGGTTAGAGAAAGGTTACAATTGTAACAAATATGCAACAAAGGTTAGAGAAAGGTTACAATTGTAACCAATATGCAACAAAGGTTAGACAAAGGTTGCAATTGTAACAAATATGCAACAAAGGTTAGAGAAAAGTTACAATTGTAACAAATATGCAACAAAGGTTAGAGAAAGGTTACAATTGTAACCAATATGCAACAAAGGGTTAAAAGAGAAAAGGTTTGTTTTACTCTTGCGGGCCGCACACGATCCTGCGGGCTGCATACGATCCCGCGGGCCGTATACTATCTCATGGGTTACATACTATCTCACGGGTCGCATACTATCCAGCGGTCCGTAGTTGAGTAGATATATCGGTTGCATTTTGCTTTTTCACCTGTAAGTTAGTGAGGAATAGATGTCAATCTAGTAGCACATTTAAAATCTTTAAGTCGGGGAAGCAGAGATAGAAGCCCGTCAGTGCAGTTGACATGAAAATATTTGCAAACAATACAAAAGGAAGCCGCGTCACGTCGGTGAGAAAGTGACTGAAATCGAGATGCCTGGTATAAATCGATTTCAATACAGACTCTTCGATGAATTCTGTCAATAGTCATGAGTTATACAGTTGAGGCAGCAGACCAGATATGGCATCAGTCCTGGGAATTGTTTTGACATAGGATGGAAAGTGCGACATGGAGATCCAAAGACGCATTGGCATGGCCAAAGACGCATATCAGGAGGTAACCAGAGTACTGAAAGGCTGGAAAATCTCATTAGAAACAAAGAAAAGAGTGCTGGATTGCTATGTGATATCTTTCCTTCTGTATGGAAGTGAATGCTGGATGATCTCATCAAAGATGAAGAAGAGGCTTGATACAGCAGAAATGTGGTTTTACAGAAGGATGCTGAGGATACCATGTACAAAGCACGTGTACAACGATGAGGAACTGGAAAGGATGCAAACGAGAAGAAAACTCATACTAAACATCAGGAAGAGACAAATGAGGTTCCTGGGAGTCGTAATGAGGAAGGAAGGTCTAAAGAACTCACAAGTCGGATAAAGGGAAGGAGAGACAGGGGAAAGCAGTGCGAGACGTACTTGTTAGGTCTGAGCAAATGGTTGATGGAGCGGGGTTTAGAAGAGATACCAAGAGAAGAAACTATTGAGAGCGACTAGAGACAGAGCCAAGTGGAAGTCCTGAAAGGACACGACACATGAAGAAGAAGAATTTAGTGCACGGACAAATGGTAAATCTATAAATATACAAAATGAACTCTGATGACAAATAGTTTCTAAAACAACCAAGTTAACCAATTTTCCTAGCAGTAGGTCTAACAATTGATTTAATATAGTCATTCCACTTTACGTCAGTGGAAAATGTGAGGCCAGGATGACATAGAGTGTTGCTCTTCTGGAGTTTTAACATCAGCCATACTGATGGTATCCCTGTAATACTATAGGTCATTAAAAAATTAACCTTGGAAATAAGCAAAATGCTAATTAGAATAAAAGCAAGTCCGTCAATTAAGTGCCATACGTGGTACACGCTTGGGCGATCATGTCTCGAAAGAGACATGACTGACTGGGCAGAAGAGTTTTTCGTAGAAGGTTGCCATTACTTTCTGCGGTAGACTGGTTGCCAACTAAAACTATAGAACCCAATCTATCCTGGAATTTAACCCATAGCTAAAGGGAGAAACAACAGATTAATAACTTTCCCAAAGGCATTTGCGCGTAAGTAACGAATTCAACTGGAATTCGAACTTGACTCTTCAATTTCTCGTTCCGAGCCGATATCTACTGCACCGCAGAGCACGTAAAAGCAAAGTACAATATTAAAAATTCTTGGGACTCATTAGACACAAATAATTATAACCCCAAAAAAGAACATGCGTACATAATGACTATCAGAGCGACTATTACCAATACTGCTACCGCTACTAATACACCATCATTTTAATGTAAACATTTTACCGGTCGCTTCTTTGTCGCGACCCGCCATACGCTACTCTTAAAGAACCAAATATAATGCAGCATTGGAATGTAGGCGCCCATATGGTTTTCTTTCTGAGGATCGATAGTAGTTCTCTTATACTTGTCTTTCAATTTAGACACTTAGAAGATGACATGTGACCTTTCGGGTGAATTCTTGATGCCAACAATGACGTGTGGAAAGGTTATGAAGGAGGCGAAGGTGGGGTGAAGGGCGGGTAAAAGCATTCGTGGCGTAAAGGTAGACGAAATGAAGAAGGCAAAAGGTTTGTAAGGATCGGGGGTTGGATATGGGGGAGGGATAATATTAAGAGGGTGTATGTTGGGGGATTGAAAACAGGACGCTCTCGCTTGCACCACCTACTGAGTTAGGAGAAGAGCAATTGCAAAGAGAGAAGAAAAAAAAGAATGGGAGTGAAGAAAAGGAAGCCGGAAAAAGAAAGAAAGAAAGAAAGAAAGAAAGAAAGAAAGAAAGAATGGGGATCAAGTAAAGGAAGAAGGCAAAACAAATCTGAAAAGAAAGAAAGAAAGAAAGAAAGAAAGAAAGAAAGAAAGGAAGGAAGAATTTATATATATATATATATATATATATATATATATATATATATATATTATCGATTTTCTGCACTATTGTAAGAACTGCAACCTTGAAACTTCTGAATATCGTTTCTTATGTCTTTGTCTATGAGTGTATCAAATTTGATTAAAATCGGACCACTCCTTCTATAACCCGATTTTTTCGATTATCGATTTTCGATATTTATCTGGGGTACCTCGACACAAAACCTAGCTAAGATCACTCGCAGACGCTTATAGTACAACTGTGTAAATTTTCAAGAAAATCGGTTCAGCCGTTTTGGAGTCTATAGGTAACGGACACACACACACACACACACACACACACACACACGCACGCACACACACACACACACATACACACACAGAGAGACAAAGTTCCATTTATAAATAAGTTTAGATTGCCTTTGCAAAAGAGTAAAAGTAAAGAAAAACAACCCTAACCTCTCATTTTTCACTCCATTTCACGAATTCTCTCTTTGTTGTAATTGTTTTTAGACCCCTGCTGTTAGCAGAGGTATTATTTTTCATATATATACTTTTTTTTTTATAGATGAAGCATTATCTAACACTATTAATAGTTTTCACTACTATTTATTTCCATCTAAATTTTAATGAAAATTAATTTAATAAAAAAATATATTAAAAAAGAAATTCAGGGGTTTCAACTTCCTTTTTCGTTTTTATTTTTCCCTTTGGCATAAACATTTTGAAGTAGTCAAAACAAATGTTTCTGCAAAGCACAAAGACGTAATTTTCATACTAAATCTAACCCAGTACAAGTCTCGAGAGCCACTCATGGTAGATTTTGCAGTCAAAATGCTAATAAGGTGCGAGATATGAAAGGAAAAGACGATAGGAAGGGAATATTATAAGGTTAAAGATGAATACTAACGATTGACACTTGACTAGAAGAGGTCAAGTTTGAATTGGAGTTCGGGGGAAATGAGGCTGATTCGGCTACGTGAGTGTAGCATCTTGTAAATGTCTGAACTGTTAGAACTAGAGAGTGGATCTATATATAATTTAAAACGTCTATGCTGGATTGTAAAAAAAATATTAAATCAACAGTCTAGAACATGAAAATGACAGTTCCCGCCATCCATCACAATCTCTCTCTTTTCTCCCTCTCTTTCTCTCTCTCTCTCTCAATCTCTCTCTTTCTCTCTCTCTCTCTCACTCTCTCACTCACTCACTCACTCACTCACTCAGTTTTCTTATCTCTGTTACATGTAAAATACACGATTCTTTAAAAAAAACGACGTTAATTGCTTCATCAGTTACGTTGCGGTCACTGGGTTAGTGCGATTAAAGTTGGTTTCGCACAACTGACGCAAAATGAATGCGACTCATGCTTAGATAGGACGATTGACGCTAAGTTAGTACGATTGATGCAAGATGAGTGTGATTGACTCTTGGTTAGCGTCATTAAAGCGAGGTTAGTGCGATTAGTTCTGGATTATGGTGATTGACTCTAAGCTAGTTCGATTGACGTTAGATAAGTGTGATTGACGCCGATTTCGTTCGATTCGTTAGTGCGACTAACGATGGATTAGCGTCATTGACGCTGGATTAGTGTCACTGAGGCTGGTTTTGTGTGACTGGATAAGTGGGACTGAGGCCGGATTTCTGCGATTGACCCTGGGTGAGGTCCATTGACATTTTGTTAGCGTGACTGATAGATTTCTGCGATTGACGCTGGGTGAGGTCCATTGAGATTATATTAGCGTGGCTGATGATAAATTTAAGTACAACCTACACACGTAGAAGAACTTAGTCTATGTAACACAAGTGATGTTATGGGAGGTAGAAAAAGAAATCAGGAAATTTAGCCATAACAACGCACAATTAACTACCTTAGGTTTTCCCGCAGAGCTGGTAGGTAGTATGACCATAGCAGAAATAGAAATATAATGATAATCAATATGATAATAATAAAGAATTGTACTGATGCATATAACTTTAAAGAAAACTTGGCTCAATTTGTAAAGAAATTAGGCAAATAAGATTTCATTAAATATAACTACAACATTAACAAAAAACCTGGTATTAGATCACGTGACGAACAAAGTTCAGTTAAGATTTATTAGTTAATATAATGTTATAATAAATCACAGCTTTAGTGATATCATGACATAAATCCTGTGGTTTTGTGTGCTTCTGCTTTTAATTAATACATTCTTGGGCCCTCTGTCTTTGTGCATTGAGGAACCCAAACGACACTATGATGAAGAGCAATATCTTGCCTGAGGAAAAGTAGACAAGAGCCCGACCCTGCCTTATGCAAGGTCTACGGGAAATTTTTGCCCCGCGAGATTAAGGGATCAGAATTCCCACGTTATAAACCGACTTTGTGTCTCATACGGCCTAATAAATACCTATAGTTCCACCCGAATTCTATCCTTGTCGGACTCTATGCCGAAGGATAGAATCTCGTCTTAGTAAATAGGCGAGAGCCCGACCTCGAGTATGATCTACAGCTAATTTTTGCTCGAGCGTACGCATTAGGAAAGCCCCACGTAAAGTTAGCCTTGTGCCACATCCCGCCTTAGTGTTACGGCTCAGGTAAACTCAACCTTGTCGAACTCTCTGTCTTCGGGTAGAGAGGAACCCCAACGAGACTTTGCCGTAAATGTTGATCCTTGGTAAGAATGTTCACGCTTGTGTTCACGTTAAATCCGACCTTGTGTCAGATCCCGCCTCAGTGAGGAGGCTTTGGGTAAGTCCTCATGGGTCCGCAAGAACTCGAAATTGTCGGTCAAGCCGTGACCGTCGCTATATTACCAGGCCTGTTCTATGATTAAAGTTGACTTGCTGACGTCACACTTAGTAGAGTTCTGTTATTTATATTTATTACATGGCGTCCGTTAGCGTTGACTTATTTTCATAACCAAATTGCAAAGGGAATTATAAAAATGGACCGAAAGTTCATTGTTTTGCGTTTCCAGAAAATAAACATTTATTTGATAAATGGAAACATGCCATTAAAAGGGAGTCCATTTAGCAAAGTGAGTAGTTAAAATTTTATCACCATTTATTTCAACAGTCGCTAAAATCAAACTTTGCTAAAAAATTAGTTTTGCCGTAGCACAAGAAAGAAAGCACTTTGCTTATCTTTTAAATTAATATAATAAAATAAGATATTGTTTTTATTTCTTTGAATAAAATTGAATTAAAAATTATCTTAAAAAATATCTGAATTAAAAAAAAATTTAATATGGCTGTTCGTTCGTAAGTATTTTTCGAAATGTTTTAAAACTTAAACTGAAGCCGAAAAAAGTTGTTGAACATTATATTTTCTAAAAATATTTGAATTAATATTTTATTGATATTTTATTTAAGAAAATGTTTTATTTTCAATGAAATGTTTAAAAAAATTCTTAGAAAACGAAAGTAAAAACTTACTTAACTTTTCTATACTTGCAACTTTATGAATCATTTTTAAACACGAAAAAATATTCCTGAATTAATTTTTTTTTATTCTTTTTCTTATATTAACAACAACTACAAAATTTAATTTCAGTCAATTTTAAAAGAATTTGCTTTATTTTTAAGATTTTTTATTTGAAAACTCCGTGAAATTATTTGTTACAAAAGTCAAGTCACTATTATTACCGAAAATTTTAACTTGAAAATGATGATTTAAACTTTGTTTATACATATTATTTCTGAATAAGTTTTGAATTTATTTGAAACATAAAGGCCTAAATCACACCATACTTGAATTTTAAAACCTATTTTTTTAAATATTTAATTTTTAGAAAATATTTAGCACAAAATGAACAGCCTCAAAAATATTTTCCAAACATTTTTTCCTATTTTTGATAATTTGAAGTTAATTATCGATATTAATCCATAGAAAAAATTGGAAATAAAAAATTAGAATTTTAACTGAAGAATAATTCTTTTATAGTTGGTTTAGGGTTTTTTAATCCTTAAAAAATTAATTGGTAAGTAAAACATTAACCAAAAAAGAGTTTTGCAAAAAAATGATTTTTTATAAACAGTTTAACATCATAAATGAAATAGAAACATTAATTTTTACTTTTTTTTGTTTTGTTTTTTACTATTAAAATATTTTAAAAATGTAATTGAATTACCACATATCCTAGAATTTTTTAAGTGTATCTTTTTTTAAAAGGTAAAAATTTATCTTTTTATTTCATCCAGTAGGATTAACAATGGATTCAAAATATTATCTTAAAATTCGAACTCCGTTGTTTTTTAGCAGAATTTCCCTAAAGACATTTGTTGATATTAATAAATCTATTGGATTAAAAGTTTTCAAGACTTTTTTAAAATCTATTTCAGATTTAGCTATCCTATCATTAATTCGTTCAATTCATAATTATTTATTGCTGTTATGCCGTGTTTTAAAAAAATGGAAATGCTATAGTTGTAAAAGTTTAGCATCAGGAAGAGACCTGATATAAACAGTTATTTTCAATGAATTAATAGAGGTTCTCTGTTATATCCCAATGATGTAACAACAAATTTAGTACTATACAATTATATTGTTATTAATAAACTTGTAAAGAATCCTTTTTTTCTTCATTCAATGAATCAAAGAAAATTGTCTGTGTACATAACATTGGATGTTTTGGCTAATGATGAACTTCTTTTTCATGTTGACTCATGTGGTGAAGGTCACAGTATTGGAAAAATGATTATCTGGAGCTCTTCTAATGCATTATTAAATAATTTTTGTAGCAACGAAAATCATATTACTTGTAAGAAGTTAAGTAAAAAAAGAAAACTTCAAACATTCAACTGAATTTTGAGACATAAAAAAACTTTTATAAGTTTGATTTTTAAAAAACAGTAACTTAAACTTATTTAGTTTGAATTAATTTGCTTGAATTTAAATTGTTGCATTTTTTAATATTTTTAATTAATTTACTTATTTATTGTCACTTCTTTTTTGTTCCTAAATTCTAATTGTTGCTTGATTGCTATATTTGAGTGATTCTGATTTTAAAATTCTTACAATTAAAACAAAAGTGATTGTGGTTTTTCATAATTAAATGAAAAATATGAAAATTTAAGCAGTGTTTGTTAAATTTTTAGAATTTAGACGTATAAACGAAAAGTTTTGTCTTTAAAACTGTGTTTATTTACAAACACGACCGACAGTCACTAGTCAACAATAATGTTTATATTTTCTTATTAATTATTGTTTTTCTTAATTTTAATTAAGATTAATAAAACCAGCATAAACCAAAACATGTCTTTCTTTTTTTTCTTTTTACATTTTTAAAAGTTTTAAAATCTTTATTAAAAAAAAAACGACTTTGTGATTATCAACATTGTCATGAAGCGAGAGACACGGCTGCTACGCTGATTCATGACTACTACCGTGACGTCACATTTCATTGCTTAAACCTTGGTAATATAGGAGGCCTTGGTCAAGCTGTCTGCGTCAGATTCCGTCTACGAACAGAAACTCGGCTGAGAAAAATAGATTAGTTCTCTGTCTTCGAGCATCGTTCTACTCAGTCATGGGTCGCTCTACAAACTGGGAAAAACAGACAAGTTTAGTGCCCGATCCTGCGTATGAGGGAGCTAGGTAAATTTTGACACTTGAGTCGAGTTTACCCACTCGTGTTTCTCACGTTAAATCCAATCTTGTGTGGCATCCCGTCTGCGTGGGGAAACTTTCTGTAGATATTCAGACTTCCGAGAGAGTTCTGATAGACTATTCGTTAGATTACCGTTTGAAGTCATTCGAGACATAATATTATAATAGTTAGTAGCAAGTTATAACAATCTGCTATTCATTTTAGCACTTCCAAGAGTTGAAAGTTCTCAAATGATGTTGTTTCTGCTATCTAGTATATATATATGTGTGTGTGTGTGTGTGTGTGTGTGTGTGTGTGTGTGTGTGTGTGTGTGTGATTTTGTACCGCCAATCCACAATGTTCAAGGATATATTTTCTTCGGCAAAAGCAACCGGCTATATTCGTTCAAAACCATTTTTAACCAATCAGTCAATTAAGTGTCATACGTGATTCCCGCTTAGGCGATCATGTCTCGAAAGAGACATGACTGACTGGACAGAAGATTTTACCGCAGTAGGTTATTATTACTTTCTGTGGTAGACTGGTTGCCAACTAAGACAACAGAACCCAATATGTCCTGCTATTTAACCCATAGCTGGAGGAAATACGATTTCTCGTTGAGCCAAGTTGGGATTTTTAACCATCGATCTTAAAAAAGCTTGGTCCTGGGTACGACGCTAAACTGCATCCGACAGCAAAGCCTCTGATTGGGAGGTTCTGAGGAGCATAGAACCACCTCTAAATTGCTGTTGTTCCCAGGTTCACACTAACCCGGAGTGGTAGCACCTGTTAGGGTCCCAGTTATGTGCAAATAGTTAACTGTGATCAAACCACTAAGAAAGTCTTTTATAGAAAGGTATACATAAAAATGAACTTTTATAGAAAAATATACATTTTGGAAAGAAAAATATTACCAACAATACTTTTCTGAAGGAGAAAATTATTACCATAACACATATTTGAAGAAAAAAATTATTACCAGCAATACATTTTTGAATACAAAACTAGAAGACATCTTCAGTTTTCTAAAATAAATATTTTTAAAAAAATTAATTTTTCGTTAAAATCTGACTGAATCAACCTTCACACTATAATCGAAAATTTTAAAAAATACTTTCAAACCCTACATTTTTGGCATTAAATAACCCAGAGAGGTTGTTTAATGCCAATACCCAAATTAAAAATTAAAAAACCTATTGCACACAGCTGACATTTTAGCTTTTTCTGAATAGTTTTGGCGCGCGAAAGTCTCGATCTGACGAGGTTGTTTAAGAAAATGTCTCTAGTTTTCCGGTTAATGTTTTGGTTTTGTAGCACTGTGCGGTGTTGGGTGAAACTATTTCTCGTTCAGCCAATTCTGTCATCATTTTTCTTATCTCTCTTTTAGCAAATTCGATTCATATACCAAGGTGTTAGAATTGTTTAGTATGTATTAATTCCAAATCTTGTATTTGTATGATAAATAATAAATAAACTTTTCCTTACACCTAATGGTGTATAGGGGAGCGTTTTTGCTGGTTTTTTTTTGTTTTTTTTTTTTAATCATATCACCCCGAGCAAGGCGGTAACGCCACTGATGCGCAGGGGGCTACGTAAGGGTAAAAAGAATGGAAAAGAGAAAGCCGGAAACCACATCCTAAACAGGAAACAAGGGATGAGCCTCTTCACCTGTTCAATAGATGTGGGTGGAGTGTGAACCGGGCGATAGTTTAACAAACTGTTTTTTATGGGGTCCAACCCCCAAAACTGGAGGAAGGCGATTTTCTAAGCGTAGCTTAGACGTAACACACGGCCAAAAGTAGGGAGTACCCAGTGAGGATCGAACTCACTACTCACTTATAATGATTCTAGTGAGACGAGCTTACTGACCATTACACCACGCCGAGGTGTCCACATTTGCGTGATGTATATGTATATACATATGTATATGTATATGCCCTCACTGCTTTCATTCAAATTCCAGATCATTGTTTCTGCTTTGTAAATATTTATCTTGATTTTTGTTTCTTTGTAAATATTTATCTTGATTTTTGTTGGAATTAATGTTTTGTTCGGATAATTTGACCTTCAAACATGCCTGTACGAGTTATAAAATGTTGATTTTTAATATAGCTTCACAATATTGAGATTTTATCAGATCTTTTCTTTGCTTTTATCATTAACTAGCTGAAACTCGTATACCATCGAACAACTGTTAAAAACTTATTAGTTTCACGAATCTTGTAATCTACCAAGGCCATAGTTAGACCGTATGTACTACAAACGTAGCAGCAGTGGGTCTACCTTGGGCAAGATAACCGGGCGATGCCCATCTCTTTTCAGGCTGATTTTAAATTCAGAATTTTTTTTTTTTTTAGACTGGTGGCTAGAGAATTCAGTTTACCTTGACTTGTTATTTAATCAATAGTGGGTGGTGAACGGACGGATTCTGTCCATTCCCAAAGGTATTTGTGCAAAAATGAAAGTAACAGTTTAGCCTGGAATTGGAACTCGGCTCGTTAATTCCTCTTTCAGCACATGCATAGATTTGTTTAGAATGATAGTAAAACGTTTCTTTTGCACTGATGGTATGCTAGTCTGTTGTATGAAACAAAACATAATTAAATTCACTCCCCATAATTTCTTATACAAAGTAGAAACAGGTGTCTGCTTTACTTCATCTAAAAAATGTTATTGCTATTTTTTACGAGCATCAAGTTTCATTTTCGGCGATTTACAAGAAAGGAAATAAATGTTGGGCCTAGTCACTAGTCCGCTGCTATGAAAGTTGGTTCTCTGTGTAGGGCCCAGAAGTTTTTTCCGTCTAAATCTATCCTGCACATTTATAAATCTACCATCCGCCCGTGCATTGAATACTGCTGCCATATCTGGTCGGGTGCCCCTGCTGTTTTTCTCGGGCTTCTCGACAAGGTTCAGAGGAGGGTCTGCAATGTGATAGATACCGACTTGGCAGACCGCCTGCAGTCTCTCTCCCACCGGCGCAACGTGGCTTCCCTGTGTCTCTTCTATAAATACTTTCACGGCTTCTGCTCCGATGAACTTAGATCACTGGTGCCCCCTAAATACGAATTTGAACGCGATACTAGATTAGCAACTAGATCCCACCTTTTTACAGTGAAACCGATAAAATGCAGCCGTAACTTCTACTCCAACAGTTTCTTTCCTCGCACTTCCCGACTGTGGAATTCTCTTCCACACGATTGCTTCCCCGACGGCTACAATCTCCAGGAGTTTAAATGTAAGGTCAATAGACACCTCCTAACACACTAACTTGCTCCCATTCTATCAAACACTCTTCCCATCTGCCCAACCCTCATCCTCGCTGTCCTTACTCATCTGTCACCTTCCTCCTAACACTCCCTATGTCTAACCACTCCTTCTCTTTACCTTCTCCTATGTAACCCCATGCGCAATAATGGCAGCGGAATGCCTTGCTTGGTGTGAGATGATTGAAAAAAAAAAAAAAGTCACTATTTATCTAGGTGACCACTTTGGAATAAGCTTAGATGTTTAGGTGGTGTAATGGATAATTGGAGTTAAGTAATGTTGAGACTGATCAGTACCTAGATGGGTGACCGCTTGGAAATACCAAGTGCTGTAAGCTTAAGTGTGCACGTGGTGTAGTGGATAATGGCTAGGAATTGGAAATTAGAATTAAGTAATGTTCAGACTGGTAAGTACATAGCTGGGTGACAACTTGGGAAAACCAGGTACTGTAAGCTCGGGTGTGCGTGTGCTTTAATGGATAATGATTCGAAATTGAAACTCGGCTACGTTATTTAATTTAAGCGCAAATATCATTAAGAAAGAGATGAATCCGCCGCTTTTCTCTCTCAGATATGGATAAATTAATAAGACTTGTATCATAAAATTATTATTGTCTCAAAATAAAATTCTAAATTCTGACTTTAAATAATCCCCAAAAGGCTGTCAAAATCTAAATCAATACAAAAAATAGGTTCTATTTTTTCCGAGAAATTCATATGAAACAAAAATAAATAAATAAATAATCACATTTCCATGAAGTATAAAAAATATTTTCGTTAAATCCTACCCCTGGATTTAGTAAGTATTTATAATAGATTTTGGGGGTTTTGCATAAAAGGTATGGCCGTTTATAGGCTAAAGCAAATACTGCTTAGAGGTAAAAAAACAAATCAAGAAATTTAGCCATAACAACGCACAATTAACTATCTTAGGTCTTCCCGCAGAGTTAATAGGTAGTGTGACCATAGCAGAAATAAAAATATAATGATGATCAATATGATAATAATAAAGAATTGTACTGATGCATATAACTTTAAAGCAAACTTGGCTCAATTTGTAAAGAAATTAGACAAATAAGATTTCATTAAATATACCTACAACATTAACAAAAAACCTGGTATTAGATCACGTGACGAACAAAGTTCAGTTAAGATTTATTAGTTAATATAATGTTATAATAAATCACAGCTTTAATGATATCATGATATAAATCCTGTGGTCTTGTGTGCTTTTACTTTTAATTAATACAATGTGCGTGATTAATGATTAAAATGAAGCTATAGCAAAAGGCTGTAAAAAAATCAATCGAAAAAGAAACTGGATTTCAATTATTCTTAGAAATTCATATGAAATAAAATAAATCATCATTTTTTTCCCATGAAGTACAAAACATATTTTCGTTAAATCCTACTCCTAGATTTAGTAAGTGTTTATAATAGATTTTGGGGGTTTTGCATAAAAGGTATGGCTGTTTATAGGTTAAAACAAACACTTTTTAATTATATATACAACTTTCATCTTTTACTTCGACTTTATGAATAAAAGCACGGTACTAGATTGGCGTCATTTTACAGATGAAACGGCTAGACCAGGGTTCGAAACCGATTTTATAAAACCGGTTAAAATCGGTTTTCATATGATGACCACTAAACCCAAAATCGATTTGCCGAAACCGATTTGTCAAAACCGATTTGTATTTTCCGTGAAACATTTCTCTATTGTTTTCCTTTGAAGAAATATCGTTGTAACTGCAGTCAGTCAGCCTTTAGCTAACTGACTGCTGTCTGTTTCATTGAAACAGATCGCAACATATCAATTCTCACCTTCCCGTATTTACTAGCCATCCCACGCAAGGCCAGATGTGACACATGGTCATTTTATAGTGTGTATTCCCGGCCATATAGCCGGGCCAAAAAATGTCTTTCTATTTTTCCCCAGTCGTGGTTCTACCCTTCGGCGGAACAACGACTGGGTTGGTGCTCTCTGCTCGAAAGCAGAGAGCGCCCTCTACCCGAGGGCAGAGAGCTGACAGAGTCATAGAGCAGTCAGGGGTCAATTCTCATCTTCCTGATACCTTAGCTCAGCACCTTGTCATTTCCTTCCCTAACCTGTCGCCGACTCCTAAAATTTGAAGCAACTTCGAACAGAAGGGAAAATTTTGAGAGAATTTATATAGCATTGCTTACAATCAAAGCAACTTCCAATTACCGGACTTTTCAACACAAATATTAGAAGAAAAACACTCAATGCATTGTGTTTTTTTGGAAGATCATTTGCAATGAAAAGTGAATCATCATGAAAAACATTAAACTTGATTGATTGTTAAAAATACAAAAACTAATGATTTAAGTACATCTTAAATTTATCTTTGATTTCTTTCATTATCTGTTTGTCGAGAGACTTCATTCATATATATGCATGAAATAAATTATATAATGTATGTTAGCTTGGGATCTTTTTTTTTTTTGTTATTTTTTTTTTTTTTTAGTCATAAACCTGGTGGACTAAATATTTAGGTATCACTAAGTTTTATTACTTTTTTGTTTTTTTTATTTTATTTATTTATTTTTATTTTTTTATTTTTTGTAACTAACATTTTCATTCGCTTATTTCTTACTATAGATTTGGTTCTAATGTAGAAGTGGCTCTAGAGTTGTTAATTTTTACATTCTAACACACGATACGTTAAAAAACGACACAGAAAAACGCAATAAGGTAATCAATGAAAACTAAACAAAAATAAAGACAAAAAAAATGTTTCGCTGCTTTTAATGAATTCGAATGATAAAGTTTTATTTATGAGCCGTTTTTAACATTGAGTCACTGAGTGTGTGAAATATTCACTTTCCTATAATGGTTGCTCTATTGTCACAAATACCCTTGGGAAAGGTATTAATCCGTCACTTCCTTCCAGGACAAACTGGGTTCTATAGTCATGGCCGGCAACCAGTCTACCGCAGAAAGCAATGACAACCTACTGCGGGATAATCTTTTGCCCAGTCAGTCATGTCTCTTTCGAGACATGATCGCCCAAGCGTGTATCACGTATGGCACTTAACTGACTGACTGAATATAAAAGTTGGAAACATGATTATGGTTTCTATTGGGCATAAAGTGGGGGATCAGTTTTATATTGTTATGAAGTAATAAACTGATCCCCCATTAAATACTACTTAATATAATCTATCTCTTCCCTCTCTAGGCATGAGACAAATAACAGGACAGATTGGGTTCTATAGCCTTGGCTGGCAACCAGTCTACCGCAGAAAGCAATGGTAACCTACTGCGGGTTAATCTTCTGTCCAATCAGTCATATCGCTTTCGAGACATGAACGCCCAAAGCGTGTATCACGTATGGCACTTAACTGACTAATGAGTACTCGTCAAAGCATGTCACTAATCTTTTTTTAGTTTTCCATTTATGTCGCGGTATTGCTTGGCGATCTTGATATTTTGGCAACCTGCTTTTATTTTTGCAATATGAATTTCTTGCAAGTACTCTTCTTTTTTAAGAGCTTCTAAGAATTTCCATATTGTAGGATGACGGGATGGCAATTGCTGCAAAAAAAAAGCCCTATGCCATCCTTCAAGGGCGTTATTAGTTCTAGATAAATCAGCATTGACTCTTTCAAAGTAAGACTACATACGTATTTTAAACATAAGTATTTCGAATAATTATCCTTCTTTTTTTGTTTTTTTGTTTTTTTTTGCGAGTCCTAGGCTAGATGTAGTCGTAAATTCTATGCCTAGTGTTTTTTTTTTTTTGTTGTTGTTGTTGTTGTTTTTTCTCACAGTTCTCGATTGTGGAACCATCTTCCATCTCCTTACTTCTCAGTCAGCTTTGATCTTCAAAAATATAAATGCAACGCCAATCGTTATCCTCTGCCTTCTTAATTCTTGGAATTGTTATTTCTTTTAATTTTCATGTAAACAATTTACAATTCAAATAAATGTTTTTCGAATAACTGTTTTTGAACTACTGTTTTGGAACAATTTTCTCAATACGAGGGTAAATTGATTAAAAAAAAAAAACACTGGGTGTGCCTAAGGCAAAATAGCCTGATAAAGTTTCTCTTTAAAGACGTCTTTAATTCAGCGCTGTCCGTCTTCTTTGTTATGTCTACCAAGGTTAAAGGTCTTATCATTTACAGTTTTATTTTCAACCCCCAGCAAGAGAGTCCAAACTGCCCTGTTGTTTAATCCGCTCTGCAGATGATTTGATTGCTTCAAACACCCAGAGAAGGGTCATATATACAATCCCTCGCTACGAAAATGCTCAACTCCTTAAGAAAGTACTCTAACCTGCTTGCTCAAATCTTCACAAGAGACCAAAAATGGATCTAGTCTAGAGCTGCCCAATCCTCTCTTCCAGCATTAACAAAGGTCAAAAGTGTTTACGCTGCCTTGTGGGTGATTAATTATTTTCAACCCTGCAGACCTTTTTTCCACAGATCAACTGTCACTATCCTATCGCGACTATTGTTACGTGTTAAAAGTTGTAACAAAAGAAAAGAAAATGATTTACCGGCGGACCTGAAAGAGACTACCGCCACCTTTAAACTTGTTTTTCATTTCTTTTATTTTTTACTTTTTCAGTGCAATCTTATCGATTACACCGTAAACTTTCCGATTGACAAAAAATTTGGAAAAAATTCAATATTTAAACAATTTTATGGGGGGCTCAGTTTTTCATACAACGTTATAGTAAATCGATCCTCCATTTTGGAGCCACTGTGCAATTAACTCACCGTTACGTCATTACCACCACCTGTAAATTTGTTGACTATCATTTTTTTTTACTTTTTTCAGTGTAATCTTATCGATTAAACGCTAAACTTTCGATTGACAAAGAAAATTTGGAAAAATTTCAATATTTAAACAATTTTAGTGCGGGTAGCTCAGTTTTTCATACAATCTTATAGTAAATCGATCCTGTGCAATTAACTTTTTTGCTTGCGCATATTCAACAACTGAATCCCTTGCGAAATTTTTGAATAAAGCTATTCTCAGAGTTTCCGAGGAAGGTGCCATCGTAAGAACTGAAGAAAACTTGAAAAAGACAAAAACAAGAGCAAAAACTCGTCCCCATCCAAAAAAAAAAACAAAATAAAGCGACCCCAACGTGAGTGGTTCCAAAATGAAGGATTGCTTTACTATAACGTTGTATAAGAAAATGAGCCCCCCATCCCTAAAATTGTTTAAATATTGAAATTTTTCCAATTTTCTTTTAATAATTGGAAACTTTATGTAATAATTAATAAGTCAGTTAAGTGCCATACGTGATACACGCTTGGGCGATCATGTCTCGAAAGAGACATGACTGACTGGGCAGAAGATTATCCCGCAGTAGGTTGCCATTGCTTTCTGCGGTAGACTGGCTGCCGACCAAGGCTATAGAACCCAGTCTGTCCTGCTATTTAACCCATAACTGGAGGGAAGAGACGGATTAACCATTCCCAAGCGTATTTGCGCGTAAGTGAATACAATGGATTCAACTGGAATTCGAACTCGGCTCCCCAGTTTCTCATTCCGAGCCGATATCCACTGTACCACAACGCACAGACACTGCGCCGAAAAAAGTAAAAAAACTGAAAAACAACAAATTTAAAGGTGGTGGTAGTCTCCTTCAGGTCCGCCGATTCACCAAACACAGAGCTGAATAAAAGAGACGGATTAATACCTTTCCCAAGGGTATTTGCGCGTAAGTGAATACAATGGATTCAACTGGAATTCGAACTCGGTTCCCCGCTTTCTCGTTCCGAGCCGATATCCACTGTACCACAACGCACAGACACTGCGCTGAAAAAAGTAAAAAAACTGAAAAACAACAAATTTAAAGGTGGTGGTAGTCTTCTTCAGGTCCGCCGATTCACCAAACACAGAGCTGAATCACAAACAAATATTTAATTTTCTAATAAACACAAAATGAAAATATGTACAAAGATACAACAGTGAAAATCAATACAGAAAACGTTGAGTGGGGCTGTACTCCGTCTGCTGGGGAAAGGGTTACGAGGGAGAAGGAAAGACGAGAGTCAACAAGTATTTTTAACACGTTAGGGCTAGCGAAGTAGTATAAGTGCTATTACTGGAAATCCACAAATATATGTTTTCGTGAATAATTTTTAGTTTGGCCAATGAAAATATTCAAAAACCCTATTTACCAGATAAGTTCCATGAGGTTCTCTATTGGGTTTTTGTTGGACGGAAACTTTTCATAGAGATTCTTTCCACTGGATATAATAATCCGCGAATCAAATGCCGGAGTTGATAATACCAGAAATTCTTTTTTTACAACTGACTACTCTCTTATGTGCGTTGTGGTACAGTGGATATCGGCTCAGAACGAGAAACCGGGGCGCCGAGTTCAAATTCCAGCTGAATCCATTGCATTCACTTACGCGCAAATACCCTTGGGAAAGGTATTAATCCGTCTCTTCCTTCCAGTTATGGGTTAAATAGCAGGACAGATTGGGTTCTATAGCCTTGGTCGGCAGCCAGTCTACCGCAGAAAGCAATGGCAACCTACTGCGGGATAATCTTTTGCCCAGTCAGTCATGTTTCTTTCGAGACATGATCGCCCAAGCGTGTATCAGGTATGGCACTTAACTGACTGACTCTCTTCAAAAACCTATTTTTATAGGGGCCGGCACATAATTAGCATATATTTCTCCAATCATCTAGATTTTTCTCTAATATACTGGAATGACCTAGAATCTTCCAAACGTTTTATTTCAAATTTCTCTATTTTATAACTACTTTGTGAATGAAAACTTTTTTTGTATTAACAAGTAGAACTCAGTAGAATCCCTTACTATAAATTTTAACCTTTTTGTTGATATTATTATTAATATATTTTTTATATAGAAATGAATCTTCGTAACACTGTATCTTTATTTTTATAGCAAATGATCTGAGGAACTGCATTTCTTCATCCCCTTAGTTTAGACTTTTACAGTCAAGACCAAACCAAACACGTTTTCTTCGTATTTCATTGGCAAGAAGGAAGTTCCACTTAGACAGATTCTTACCGAGAACCAATACTTTTTGTAACAGACTCTCGAGAGGTTGCTTCCCTGATCACAACAATCTTAACAGCTTCAAGTTTAGAGTCAACCGTTATCTATTCTACATATTTTCATAATCAGGCTAAGTCCGATGAACTCGACTCTCCGATTCTACATTTGCTTCTGTTTTATTGTTTGTTTGTTTTTTGAAGGCCCCACATACCCACACCATTGCCTCTTGAAAATGATCGTATAGTAGGGAGACGTTCTTTTGGAGAGTAGCTCTAAGTTGTTGCAGATTAACGGAATTTGGCCTCGTTGTAGATAGCCCACTATCTAAACTTATTTATAAATGGAACTTTGTCAGTGTGTGTGTGTGTGTGTGTGTGTGTGTGTGTGTGTGTGTTTGTGTGTGTGTCCGTTACCTATAGACTCCGAAATGGCTGAACCAATTTTATTGAAAATTTACACAATTGTACTATAAGCGTCTGCGAGTGTTCTTAACTAGGTTTTGTGTCGAGGTACCCACCCCCGATAAATATCGAAAATTGATAATCGAAAAAATCGGATTATAGAGGGAGTGGTCCGATTTTAATCAAATTTGATACACTCATAGACAAAGACATAAGAAACGATATTCAGAAGTTTCAAGGTTGCAGTTCTTGCAATAGTGCAGAAAATCGATAATATATATATATATATAAGGCAATGTGTGTGTGTGTGTGTGTGTGTGTGTGTGTGTGTGTGTGTGTGTGTGTGTGTGTGTGTTTATCTGTCTGTATGTCTTTTATACAAATCCACAATTTTTATCCGATTCTCACCAAACTTCACACAAATATTCTTTAGGCTGAGTCTGAGCTCCAGGACCATGGATTAGTTTTAAAGCTTTCATTACCGGGCTATACTGCTAGTAAGTCAGAAAATGATTATAAATCAAGAAAAGCAAATTCAGTTGAAATATAACATTTTATATATAACATATCAATTAAGGTTTTACAATTACAGTAATCCTTTAAATATGGGTCCAACGGATGTGAAAATTTTCGTGGCAATAAAATGCTGAAAAGAGAATGCTTAGGTATGTGGGAGCGTTGTAAATTAGGAATGTCTTTGATGTATCCGCTCCTTAGGTCAGTAAGTAGTTTTGAGACAGGGAAGAAAGAAAAGAGAGGTGAAGGGAGTCGAGCATAGTAAGCCGCTTGACTTGGTCAAGGGAGATACTAATTACACTCGTCTCTCTCGAGTCTGTCTGTCTGGGTCGGTCTGGGTCTGGGTCTGTCTGTCTTTCTGTCTGGTGATGCTTTCTGTTTCGGCTTTTTATTTCGACTTTTTGGATCGCAGCAGTTCATTTGGGAATTCACACTTGTATCTGATTCTAGGCTTCCCATTGGCCGATAAATAAAATTCGAGTAGGCTCCCGAACTGGAAATTTAATACTTAATTAATTTTTAGTTTTCAACCGGAACATCTGCGCGAAGCCGGGGTGCGTACCGACGACTTTTGGTCATTTGCTTTTTGGTTGTGAGAATGCAAACATCCGGTCCATCGCTTTTGCTCGGTCGGTATCACCACAATAGCTAGTTCAAATGACGATATATAAATATTGATAATCGAATAAAAATATTGGAACAAAATTAGTAAGGCATTTCATCTCGAGTAGGTATTTATTGCCAAATGAAAATAGAATTATTTTTTTGTTATTATTATTTTGCAAAATTTTACAAGGCAAGTAAGCAAAGATGAAGTCGTCCGAATCACCCTAAATTTTCTTCATTCTTTTATTGATAAAACTGCAATATAGGTAATTATTAAATATCTATAACTTCATTTGATGCACATGTTATTGTGCAATATTAACAAAAGAACCATTCTATTTTCGTTTACAATTATTCACTTAGCAATAAGTACTAAAAAATAGTATGAAATACATCATTTTCTAAAATACTGGGGTGGCCTAATAATTATGGCCGGTTGTGTATATCCCGCGAAGGTGGACGCAGGTTCAAATCCTACTAGAGAAGAACACATTTACTTTAATGAGCTTTCTCGAGTATGCAGTCTGGTAGAAGAAGTAAACACTGATAGAAATAAACGGAACGTCTACTCATACACGGGTATCCAATAAAATAACATAATATAAGTAAAATAAATATGTTGAATAAGAAAAATACAAAAGTTAAAAATCCATTAAATGAGAAAATTCAAAAATTTATTCTGTATTTTAGGTACCTTCACTAAATTGCTGAAAAAACAGCATAGTATGAAAAATAAGGCCCCAAACTTAATAAAAACAAAGTTTTTCTATCAAACTGTTTACGTTATTATTAAGAAAAAAAATCAAAGTACTTTTTGGTTATTTTTTAAAATTTGTAATACTTTCTAACATATTCGAAATTTTGGTAAAATATCTTGTTTTGATTTTCGTTATCGCGTAACCAAATCGTTACATGAGTTTACAATGGATAATGCAATATTACCCTATGTCTGGCACCATGCCACACAATCAAGGGAACCCAGTCAAGTCATGGCTGTCAGAAAATTTCTGCGACCACATCACCTCTTATATCTGACCATCTAACTCCCCAGACTTCACCTCCCACCCTTAGTTAATATGTGTGGGGCGGAATTGAGCGAGAGACGTACAAAACTCCTTTTAACATCAAAGATTAACTGAAAGCAAGAATTATTGTAGCTTTGACTAACTTAAAGAAGGCAAACGTCGATAAGAGTTGCAGGAGATTCCGAAGTCGTCTGGAGGCCATGGTTGAAGCCAGTGGTGATTTGATTGAATAAATTTACTCTTTAATTATTCAAAATATTTTTGTAGAATTTTACTAAAATGAGATATCAGTGGCCATTTTCATTTTTGCGTAATTTAGACGGCAATTTATTCATCGCACACACACACACACACACACACACACATATATATATATATATATATTTGTGTGGGTGGGGAGAGATGAAAAATACAACAAACCCAGAAAATATAGGGACGTTTTGCTTTAAATTTAAAATTTTACATTTTAACGTCCGTAGTGTCAGACAGAACTCATTCTCTATCATAGCTTCTTCTTCTTCTATGTGCCCTGTCCCTTCAGGACGTAGGCGATCATGGATCTCCACGTCTCCCTATCCCTTGTGGCTCTTAGTATGTTTGCTCCTGTTGCTCCTGGCAACCCCCGTTCCGTCATCCACCTGATCAGGCCCTGCAAATATGTTATCCGCTGCCTTCCTTTGTCTCTCCTTCCTTCTATCTGACCAGTCAGTATCAGGTTCTCCAGGCTTTCCTTCCTCATTGCATGTCCCAGGAACTTCAGTTGTCTCTTCCTGATGCTCAGCATCAATTTCCTTTTTGTTGCCATTCTTTCTAACACTTCGTCGTTGCTTGTATGCTCAGTCCACGATATCCGTAGCATCCTTCTGTAGAACCACATTTCGGCCGCTTCCAGTTTTGTCCTCATTTTCGATGATATTGTCCAGCATTCACAGCCGTACTGAAGAACTGACATCACGTAGCAGTCTAGCACTCTTTTCTTCGTTTCTATTGAGATTTTCCTGTGTGTTAGTATTTTGCTCCTAAATTGTATCACCAATAAATTATAATTAATGGAGATACGTCTGATATAATTCCGACATCACTGCACTTTTAATAAATTTACACCTTACTAATTTTCTCTTTTAATTAAAATACCTTCTTTAAGTTAAAATTATAGTCAAACCTATTACAATTCGAATTTAAAACAGTGTGTGTATGTATCTCCGCAGTTTTGCTAAAAAAAAAAAATAGTTTCCCATAATGAAGAAATGCCACATTAAGAGGAAATACCAAAGAATATTTTAATTATTAAATTATATTTTTTGATTCTTCTTAGAACGTTCAAAATTTTGGTTAGATATTTTGTTTTTCTTGCGCCAGCCGGGGGGAGGAGGATGAAAAGATAGTACAGGAATTTTAGCATCTTTTATACGGTGAAAAGTACATTGATTTGGGAAAATTTCCAAGAATTATTTCATTTGTTTTTTATTTAAAGTTACCTACATTGTAATTTTAACGATTAAAAAAAAAAAAAAAAAACTCCTCCCAGTCAATTTAAATTAGGACTGAAATATAGCAAAGTATTTTGCCTATACGAAAATTAAATTTAATGTATTAGCTTGAAATTGAAACTAAAATAAAAGCTTCAAGAAAGATTTTCCATTTTTTTTTTTTTTTTAATTCTTAAAAGTTTAGGTATCGCGTTTTCTGTAGTAAATTGATGAGAAAAAACTCTTTTGTGTTCATATAATCAGTTATTTATTATCTGCATAGCATATTTTTTGAATATGTTTATATTGTAAAACTCAAATCCACATTTAATGTTTTATTAATTTTATATTTGAGTCAATTAAATTTCTTATTGCTTCAGAAGAAATGTTATTTTCAGTGAAAATAAATTTGTTTCATATTATATATAATTATTTATATATTTATATATAAGTATCCTCTCTATTGTAATAAAGACCTTTGTGCATAACTCTCCCATCACACACATAGAGAGGGAAACAACAGCGAGGCAGCGTCGGCTCAGTTCATTCTCTTTACTAACAGATATTGAACTTTACTACCAGTTATGAAAGCTCACAGCATTCATTACTTTTGAT
>JBBBDQ010001466.1:815000-827500 GCA_037127315.1 Ascarosepion bandense | reverse complement strand
TCTTCCTTAGTGTGTGGGCTGTACTTAATAAGACAATTTTTTGTATATCTCTTAAGCTGGGGTTTCCAGGGATTCTTTCAATGTGTTGTTTTGTTCCATTTTTTATCATTCCAAGTGCACCTACTATCACTGGCACAACTCTTGTTTTCAATTTCCACATTTTTTCTATTTCAATTTCCAGGTCTTTATATTTTGACAGTTTTTCAAATTCCTTGATTGCTATGTTACAATCCGCTGGACAAACCATATCAATTAATAGACAAGTTTTCTCCTTCTGGTTTTTAACAATAATGTCTGGCCTGTTTGCTTCAATTTTTCTGTCTGTGTAGATGGTGTAATCCCATAGAATGGTTACATCTTCTATTTCTGTAACCGGTGCTGGATGATGTTTGTTTACAGCTTTTCCATAATGTTTGCACATTGCCCAATGTAAATATTGCCCAACTCTATCGTGGCGATTTTTATATTCGTTTGGGGCAAGCACAGAACAGCCTGAGATTAGGTGGTCTATTGTTTCTTGGTGTTTATCACAAAACCTGCATTTTGGATCCATATTATTATGCATAATATTTGCCTGAAAGTTTCTCGTGAAAAGACTTTGGTCTTGTGCTGCAAGTATAAATCCTTCAGTTTCAGACTTTAATCCAGATGCACGTAACCATCGATGAGTATTAACTTTATCAACATTGGATTTATTGGCACGTACTGGATATTGGCCATGCAGAGGTTTGTCTTGCCAGCGCTGTTTCATCTTTTCAAGAGCTTTATCTTTGGCTTTCATTTTCATATTTTTTGCCGCAATAGTTGGTTCTTGGCTACTGTTTTGCTTTTCTACAGAATCTACTAACTGTAAATCTTGTTTGAATTTACTGCCTTCTTTTATTATTGAATATTTTTCTTTCTTTCTTCATGTTGCCTTACTAATTGTAACATCCAATCCTTTGTTGTTTCTATGTATGTTAGTAAGCCAATAGTTGTTGTCTTGTATGACAATTCCAGCTGAATAAGACCTCTTCCACCTTCTTTACGGGGTATGTATAGACGATCTACATCAGCCTTTGGATGATGCATCTTATGCTTAGAAAGAAGCTTTCTTGTTTTAGCATCCATTCGCCTGATGTCGTTTAGAGTCCAGTTTAAGATGTTAAAGCTATATTGGACAACTGGGATTGCAAGGCTATTAATGGCCATAACTCTGTTCTGTGAATTTAATTCAGTTTTTAATATCATTCGTAGCCTTCTATAGTACTCTTTACGCACTATTTCTTTCATTTTTTTATGGTGAATGTTTTCGCTCTCATTTACACCTAGGTATTTATAAGCTTCTTCTGGTTTCAATTCTTTTATTGTTACAGCAGGGTCTAGGCTAATTGAGGATGTTTCTTGTATTGATCCGCGTAAAACTGTAGCTTTAGCACATTTATTCAAATTAAATTTCATTCCAATGTCTTCGCTGAAGCATTTTACAGTTTGCAGAAGACCTTCCAGTTCATTATCATTCTTAGCATATAACTTCAAGTCATCCATGTAAGATAGATGGCTTATTTTCTTTTGTCCTATTTTATAACCACATTCTGTCTTGCTAAGTTGACTGGTTAGTGCTATTAATGATATGCAGAATAGTAAGGGAGATAAAGAATCACCTTGAAATATACCTCTTTTGATGTTTATTTCATCAGACTTATAGGTTCCATTTATATGATTGAGGTAAAGGGTTGTTTTCCATATAGACATGCACTGTTTGATGAAATTGATGATGACGGGCGATATCTTGTATATATTTAAAGTCTTTAAAATCCAGTCATGTGGCACACTATCGAATGCCTTTCGATAGTCTATCCAGGCTGTACTAAGATTTTTCTTTGTACTGTAGCAGTTTTCCAGGATCATTTTGTTAATCAGCAATTGGTCTTTACAACCATAACAGCCACGTTTGCACCCTTTTTGTTCAAGCGGTAACATGTCATTTCTTTCTAAGAATAAATATGTCTGCTTTGTTAAAATAGATGTTAATAGTTTATATGTTGTCGGAAGACATGTAATTGGTCTGTAGTTTTTCGGATTTTTTGTGTCACCATTCTTGGGTAGAAGAAATGTAATTCCTTTTGTCAACCATGCAGGAATTTTAGTGGGGTCGTCAACCATTTCTTGAAGTTCTTTGGCTAGTTTTTTATGTGATGCGCTTAAATAATATAGCCAAAAGTTAGGAATTATTATTATTATTATTATTATTATTATTATTATTATTATTATTATGTCATTTTTCATCATATTTAATTTCTGCTATGGTCGCACTACCAACCAAGTCTGCGGGAAGAACTAAGGCACGTCGTGGCGTGTTGTTATGGCTCCATTTCATGTTTGTTTTTATCTTCCCCAACATCCCTAGCGTTACATCGACAAAGTTCTCCTTAGTGTGTGGGCTGTACTTAATAAGACAATTTTTTGTATATCCCTTAAGCTGGAGTTTCCGGGGATTCTATCAATGTGTTGTTTTGTTGCATTTTTTTATCATTCCGAGTGCACCTACTATCACTGGCACATCTCTTGTTTTCAATTTCCACATTTTTTCGATTTCAATTTCCTTATTATTATTGTTGTTATTATTATTATTATTATTATTATTATTATAACATACTGAAATTAAAAATCTATTAAGTTTCGGTGTTCAATACACCATTATTAGGTCATGAAATGTGGTTAATTTACTTGATCATATGCATATAGTCATAAGAAAATTTTAAATAAAATTAAAATGAAAATAAAAAATAAAAAATGTCATCATTTAAGACGATTATAGTGGGGTGGAAAATTATTATATTTAAAATGACTTGCGTGTGATGACACACGAATATTGGGGCAAAGTGTAGCAATATAAACCTGATATGGCGTGTCAAAAATTTAAAAAGGAATGGAATAAGACAGTAGCTAATATATTATTTTAGAAGTAAAGAGTTGAACAAAATAAAAAGTCAAATATTCGTCTTAAAATGTTTTCTTAGTATAAAAAAAAATATTTTAAAGAAAATAGATGAGATGAATTAAAGTGAGATAAATCAGTACTAGATAATAGAGGACTAGTAGCGAAAATAAATATACATAACAATATAAATGTTAATAAAGTTTAGTTTTAAGGTATACATAATTAATTAATTAAAAGGGATAGGCTTATAGATTATAGCAAATAGGAAAAATATTGAGATAATTTTAGATATATTAAAGAGGGTGAATAATCTCATGGTGGCACCAAGTAATAAATTTATCACGTTGGTTTAATAAGCTAGTTTTTGGGAACTTAATTATATGGAGGTTTTTCTTGTAAGAAAAGAAAACGTGGAACGATTTATATGTTCTAGCATTTGTCAATATTTTCTATTTTACTGCAGGACATTTTTTTGTATCTTTCAATTGTAAATAGTATTTGGAAAAAGAAGTTGATTTACTATAGATGTTATTATTAAAGGATATCTTATGCTGATAAAATTGAAACTTGAAAGTATTCTTAGTACTTCCGCTATAATGTTGGTAAAATTTGGATTTCCTATAGTGGAGATGGTAACTTGGTATACTATGGAATCTGTAAGGCATCTATTTTGCAGAAGATATACGTAAGGGTTATGGCAATTGCAAGTATGTAATAAGCTCCCACCCCACTATAATCATCTAATATGATGGCATTTTTTATTTCTAGTTTAATTTTGTTGTTTTAAATCTTCTTATCAATATATATATATATATAAATGACTAAGTAAATGAATTATATTCCACTGCCTGATGATGGAGCATTGAACATCAAAACTTAATAGATTTTGAGTTGCCGTATGATATTATTATAATAATAATAGCTATATATATATATATATATATATATATATATATCATAATATAAATAAAAATTCTATATAAATCAAACTATCAGAAGTATCTCGCTATTCGGGAGAGCCTATATATCAAATATATATCTCTCCTACAATTAACTTTACGTTATTTTGCAGTGGAAATAGGGTGTTGAAAGTTTTTTAAAAAAAGAAACTTGTTAACGCGAATTCCAGTCGCGCGCGGCACGTGAGGGGTTAGAAAGAACGCGGCTTTTTTTTTATTAACAACACAAAAATAAATTACTACGTAAGAGTCAAAACATGAGGAAAAATAACAACACTAGAGATATAAACACCCTTTTAAATGGCTATAGCAGTAGCCAAAAGCGCTTGGGACAATAAAAATTACGACCACTTCTTATATTCCTAGACTCCTACAAAACAAAATAACATTAAGATGCTGGAAAAACTCAATAAAAATTCATTAAATTTTCCTTCATGGCTGTAATTGATGAAAGATGTTTGAAAGAAAGCTTGCCGTCTAAATATACACGAATTATATCATCATATATATATATGTATATATATATATATATATATATACTAGCAGTATAGCCAGGTGTTGCTCAGGTGTAATGAAAGCTTTAAAACTAATCCATGGTCCTGGAGCTCAGACTCTTTGGACATTGGCACGAAAGACTAAAAAGCAATAGTTGTTTCCAGCTAAAGTGAAACCGTCGACTGAAAGAAAAATGAATGGATGTAAGTCAAATTTTGATTTCCTGGAATGGATATCAAATAAGTTTTTTCGTCGTAAACTGAATTTTGAAGGCTAAATAAGTCCTCTGAGTAAATGGTATCATGGCTGAGACTAAGAACTACAATTATACCTGCTTAGAGCCAAATCCGAAGCAAAAACTAAAATAAAAGGGCTAAAAAAAAATACAGATATACAGGCAGATAAACAGACACACACGCAAACATCTTGCCTTTGATATATATATATATATATTATCGATTTTCTGCACTATTGTAAGAACTGCAACCTTGAAAGTCCTGAATATCGTTTCTCATGTCTTTGTCTATGAGTGTATCAAATTTGGTTAAAATCGGACCACTCCTTCTATAACCCGATTTTTTCGATTACCGATTTTGGATATTTTTCGGGGGTGGGTACCTCGGCACAAAACCTAGCTAAGAGCTCTCGCAGACGCTTATAGTATAACTGTGTAAATTTTTAAGAAAATCGGTTCAGCGGCTTCGGAGTCTATAGGTAACGGACACACGCACACAGACACACACACACTCACACACAAAGTTCCATTTGTAAATAAGTTTATATATATATTTATATATATATATGACAGCCTACTTTTGATCAACCACAACCATTCGTTTAATACGTCGTGGTATCAGCAATGCTAAGGTCGCTGTTAATTGCATGTCTCAATGTTACACAGAGTGATCATTATATTAATAACCTGCAAACACCAATTAAACTTTTATAAATTAAATACATCATGGACACTACAGTCTTAACAAAAAATCGATGAATAATGAATTTTTACATGAAGTGTTTTTAATTTTTATAAAGATTAAATTTGTAGTGGTCAGTGATATCGGTTTTCAATTAAATCTTTATTTACTAATCATAATTGGAAAAGCGTACTAAAATTCAACGGCCGACAGTGTTTTAAAAAGAATTTTGAATTTATTTTATGAGTATATAACCGTGTCGATTTTTATAAACACGGTCGTCCATTCACGACACCATTTAAGAAAATATAAGTGCTAACTAAGATAAATTTCAAATGTATTCGTAATTTCCTAACAAACGTCTTCGTAAGTAAGGCTATTTTAAAGCATACATAAAATTTAAGAAATATCAGAGTGCTTAAAATACTTTAAATTTTTACTGGGCAGTTTTAAAAAATTATAAAAGTGGTTTACGTTGTCAGATAATATTATGACCATTCGTACTACATTGAGCACTGTTTTATTAACACTTAAATAATATTTTCATACATATGTGTATTCCCATACGTATATTTATTCATTTACAGAAATGTATAGTCATCTGCAGGCAGTAATATATATATATATATATATATATATATATATATATATATATATATTACAACCTACTTTTGACCGACCACAACCATTCGTTTAATACGTCGTGGTATCTGCAATGCTAAGGTAGCTGTTAATTGCAGGTCTCAATGTTACACAGAGTGATCATTATATTAATAACCTGCAAACACCAATTAAACACAAGGAGAAGAGAAATCTAGAGTTAAAGAAAGAAAACCCATTATTTGTGAAAAAAATAATAATAAAAATACCAGAATAATTTACGATTGTCAACAAAAAGTAGGTACCTCTAATCAATTCTTAGATACCTAAATTTAAATTGAAAATTTAAAAATAATTAATCTATCTTCAAGCTTTAAAATTAGGTCTATTTGAAAGCCAAGGGATTAAAGTTAGTGATTCCAATAATCAAAATACACTGGTGTATTTTAAACTGAAATTATATCGATTGGAATCGGAAATTTTTCGAAAAAAAAAAACAAACTTTAAATTTTCCGCCATTTTTTAATTTATTAACAGGTTACGTCAACATTAGCCAACTTTCTGTTTAAAAAATCTTGAAAAAAAATATATACATCAAAGACACTTTTTTAAAGTCAATTGTTTAAATTGATCCTTACCTTAATCTGATTTCACACAATAGTAATTCCTTACTTTATGAAATTTAAGACAGAAACTTATCTTAAATACAGTAGTCCTGTCATCAACGTAATTCGAGCTGTGATTGATTGAATATGTCAGCTACTGTCTGTCAACACCCCAAGTATGGCGTCCGGAAGTGCCAAATTCTTATGTATCTAAAAAACCGGTTTCTGTTTTTTAACTGCATAGCTAACCATAACATAATATTTTCATCAATTACATAATATTTTATACAATGTTCATTTAGCATTATAGCTGGATGATTGAATATGCTTGCTAAATAAATAAAAATTGAAATTGCTTTTACAATAATTTTACAATTTAATAACAAAGAATGAAATTAAAATAACCCAGTAAAGTTATGAAATATTATGCTAATTATTAATATTTTTATTATGCCTTATTCATATTAATTAGTAAGATAACTAGGTAAAAATATCTAATTTAATTTTTACATAACTGTAGATGTTATAAATAAGTATCTATATTTTTTGTACATGTCATACTGTATTTATGCAATATCTTGAAGAGAAAGGAATTTCGGGAATATTTTGTGGCCCTGAAAAGGGCCGTGGTGTTTTCTTAATTGGCACTCCAATCCTCCTCACTGTTTAGCTTCTTTTCCAGGTACAGGTATGTAGGTATCTCCCTTAATTTGATAACTAAGGGTAAAATAATTTTATAACATGTGTTTTGTACAATCATTTACAATTTAAAAAAGAACATGAAAGTAGGATTTAATCAATCAAAATGCATAAATTCAATAGTAGGATTAGGCTATGAAATAAAATAGAAAAAAATGTCTTTTTCATTCAATTGAAAATTAAAAAAAATGAAACCTTTTCCAATTTGTTTTAATCTTAGCTAGGCACCATAAAATTGTAGTCATATTTGTTTCTTCAAAACATTCTGCAAACACAAATTGAAATTAAACATTTTTTCTTTAATTCCAACTTTCCTCTTGATTTTTTCCATTGTGAATGTAGGTATCTCCCTTAATTTGATAACTAAGGGTAAAAATAATTCGCCAGGATTCGAACCTGCGACCCCTATCCACATGACACATAATCCTACCGAATGACACACATTTTCGAAATAAAAATTTATCGTAAATAATTAAGCCAGTAAATATGAATACATAATACTGTTTAATTAAAAACAGAATATCTACTTAAATATGTGTATCGATCAAAAATAATGTTCAAACAAATCATTTCATATATATATATATATATATATATATATATATATATATATATATATAACCGTAAGGATCCTTTCGGCCAACACTTCATCGGAGGGAACCATTGATAAGAAAATAAACTTTTGAGGACACACTGAAAAAAGGGGCAAAGTTAAACCACAAATATACTGCTTTATTATTAAATAGTATATTTATTTAAATACAGAGGAAAATATCAGGGCAAAAACCTGCTCTTCAACAGGATGTATAAAATCCAAGGATGGAACAATCATATTGGAGAAAGAGAAAATACTGCAACGATGGGAAGAATCTATAAAAGATCTTTTCCACAACAAGAGAGAGCAACCGATAATACGCAAAAATGAGGACAGACCGGAAATATTAAAGTGTGAAGTGGAATCTGCAATAGCCAAACTGAATAGAAACAAAGCAGCTGGACCAGATGGCATAGTCCTAGACCTGTTGATAGCCTTGGAAGAATTCGGTAGCGAGAAAATTACAGAACTAATGAATGAAATTTATAATAGTGGTGTAATACCAGATGACCGCAGCAATTCTATCTTCATAGCACTACCTAAGAAGCCAGGAGCAAACGAGTGCGAACTCCACAGAACCATCAGTTTAATGAGCCATATAACAAAACTGATCGTCCGAATCCTGATAAATAGAGCGAGAAGCAGAATTAGGCCAGAGATAGGACAAGAACAGTGCGGTTTCCTCAAAGACACTGGAACAAGGAATGCCATATTTGTGATTAGGATGCTCTCTGAAAGGGCAATACAAATGAAGAGGGACTTATACCTGTGCTTTATTGATTATGCGAAGGCGTTTGACAAAAAACGCCACAAAGAATTGATGGAGATGCTCGGCAGGCTTGACATATTTGGGAAAGACTTAAGAGTAATCAGGAATCTTTGCTAGCAGCAAATCGCTTGCATACGGACAGGTAATGAATTCAGAAGATATACAAGAATAGAAAGGGGCGTAAGACAAGGATGTGTTTTTCACCGGATCTGTTCAACTTGTACAGCGAGAATATTTTGAGGACCCTTTGAGAAGTTATGCCTGGATTTGTCATCGGAGGCCACAATTTAAACAACCTAGGGTACGCAGATCATACAGTGCTGATAGCAGACACAGAAAGGAAACTACAAGACCTCCTACAGAAGGTAGCTGAAGAGAGTGATAAGAAAGGACTACAAATAAACGGCAAGAAAACCGAATGCATGGTCATCAGTAAAAAGGGCAGCCTAATATGCCAAATACAGGTCGGGGATACTAGAATCAAGCAAGTAAAATAATTAAAATACCTGGAAGGCGTTATATCAGAAGACGGAATGTGCGACATAGAGATCCAAAGGCGAATTGGCATGGCGAAGGAAGCATTCCAGAAGTTGAGTAAGGTATTAAGAAACAGGACAATTTCGCTAAAAACAAGGAAGAGAGTACTGGATTGCTAGGTGTGGTCAGTTCTTCAATATGGCAGTGAATGCTGGACATTATCATCAAAGACGAAGAAAAAACTGGAAGCAACTGAAATGTGGTTCTACAGAAGGATGATGCGAATATCATGGACCGAGCATGTGAGCAATGATGAGGTCCTAGAAATGATGGAAACAAAAAGGAAATTAATACTGAGCATCAGGAAGAGACAGCTGAAGTTCCTGGGACACGCAAGGAGGGCTTGGAGAACCTGATACTAACAGGCCAGATACAGGGAAGGAGAGACAGGGGAAAGCAACTATGTTATTTGAAGGACCTAATCAGGTGGATGATAGAACGTGGGTTGCATAGTGTAACAGGAGAAGGTGTGCTAAGAGTCAACAGGGATAGGGAGACATGGAAAGCCATGATTGCCTACGTCCTGAAAGGACAGGGCACATAGAAGAGAAAGAAAGTCTAACTACCTAGACATAGACACATATATATATATATGTTTTCTATTTTATATATTTTATATATATATATATATATATATATATATATTTATTTCTTTCCATTTTATATATTATATATATATGTTTCTTCCATTTTATATATTTTCCATTATATATTTTATATATATATATATTTTATATATATATATATATATATATATATATATATATATGTATGTATTTATATATATATATATGTTTTTCCATTTGATATGTTTTCCATTATATCATTATATTTTATATATATATGTATGTATATATTTATATATATATATATATATATATGTTTTTTCCATTTTAGATGTTTTCCATTATATATATATATATATATATATATATATATATATATATATATTTTATATTTATATTTACATATTTTCTCAATTTTATATATATATATTTTCTTCATTTTATATATATATATATGTGTGTGTGTGTGTGTGTGTGTGTGTGTGTGTGTGTGTGTGTGATGGTAGATGTAAATAACTAAAAACAGGGCATCTACTCAAACATGTGTGTGCTTTAAAATATTTGTAACAAATTATATATATATATATATATATATATATATATATATATATATATGAGTCAACACCGAATGTCACCACTTTGCTTGAGTAAATGTAATCTTCAGTGTCTGAAAATTGCTTTCATTCATGTTGATTCCCGTGTCCATTTTTACATTAACACACGCTTTATTGAACACTTTTCCCCATAAACTCAGCATGACTTAAAACTATATTCTTATTATATATATGGTTATATATGTTGACCTATATCGACAGCCTGATGTCCGGGAAATTTATCGAAGAAAGAGATCATAGTCATAAAATTATCTGACAACGTAAACCACTTTTATAATTTTTTAAAACTGCCCAGTAAAAATTTAAAGTATTTTAAGCACTCTGATATTTCTTAAATTTTATGTATTCTATATAATAGCCTTACTTACGAAGACGTTTGTTAGAAAATTACCAATACATTTGAAATTTATCTTAGCACTTATATTTTCTTAAATGGTGTCGTGAATGGATGACCGTGTTTATAAAAATCGACACGGCTATACACTTATAAAATAAATTCAAAATTCTTTCGAAAACACTGTCGGCCGTTGAATTTTAGCACGCTTTTCCAATTATGATTAGTAAATAAAGATTTAATTGAAAACCGATATCACTGACCACTACAAATTTAAACTTTTTAAAAATTAAAAACACTTCATGTAAAAATTCATTCATCGATTATTTTTTCTTAAGACTGTAGTGTCCATGATGTATTTTATTCATAAAAGTAATTAAAAGCTTTCTAATTAAATAATATCTTAATATTATTGCATTTTTTGATTTTACGATTCTCTGAAGATTTTCTGCATCAGGGTGTCCTGTTTGACCAAAATTATTTGATGATTTACATTCTCTGAGGACTTGTCCTTATAACTATTATAAAGATCAAGCACTAGACAAAGTAATTTCTGGAAATTTCCTCAAATTAAATTTTTTAATCATTTTACCCCGAACAAGGCAGAAATGCCTCTGATGAGCTGGGGGCTACATAACTGTAAAAAGATTAAAATTAGAAACGAGTGAGGAGTACAAACTAGTTAGAAAGGAGCAATAGAAAGCTGAGAATGCAGGTGCGATGACAGATACATAGGTGGAGAGAAAGGGAAGGATATACGGGGGTGGGAAGAGAACTAGAGTCCAGTGGTTAATAGATGAGTATTGACATTGCATTTAAATGTCTAGAGGAAAGCAAGACTATGGGAGCGAGTTCCACAGGCGGGAAGTGCGAGAGAAGAAGCTGCAGGAGTAGAATTGTCGTCTGCATTTGGCTAACCTAACAGTGAATGAGTGGGACCCAGTTTCCAATCTGGTTGCGCGAGTAAAGACCTGTTGAGGAGGCACCAGTGACTTAAGTTCGTCCGAGCAGAAGCCATGAAAGTATTTATAGAACAGACAAAGGGAGGCCACATTTCGTCGGTGGGGAAGTGGCTGTAGTCTAGCCGCCAAATCAGTACCTATCACATTACAAACTCTCCTTTGGAGCCTGTCGAGAACACTGAGGAGAACGGTAGGGGCGCCTGACCAAAAAAAAATAAAACATTTCGAACATAATTGTATTCATTTGTGAAGAAGTCCCGAAAGGTTCATTAAAATTTAATAATTATCTAGAATTTACAGGAATTTCGAAATCAATCTCATGTGTTGGAAAAATTTTTTTAAAAATTTCTTGTAAACATTTATGGCCCTACGTTCACCTCAGAAAATCAAAAATTTTAACAAGAATTTTCGAGGTTCTAACAAGAATAAAAACATAATTTTGTATGAAAAAATCTTTTGATTTTTCATCTTAATAATAACACAAACGTTTTGTGCATTTTTTTCATCGTGTATCTTCTTTTGGAGCGAATAGTTAGAGCTACCTTTATATATATATATATATATATAATAAAAAGTGTGAGAAGCCGTGAACGTTTTCTTTAAAATATATATTTATTGTTTGGTATTCATACAAGTTATGGAGTATTAATTTGTCATGATTTGCGCTACACGTGTTTCGAGTCTAAAATTGACTCTCTTCAGAAAAATCCAAACGTAAAACAACGAATTTGTTCACCTGAAGAGAGTCAATTTTAGACTCGAAACACGTGCAGCGCAAATCATGACAAATTAATACTCCATAACTTGTATGAATACCAGACAATAAATATATATTTTAAAGAAAACGTTCACGGCTTCTCACATTTTTTATTTTATACTAATTACTCTCGTTGGAACAACCCTCGTCCTTTATTCGATATATATA
>JBBBDQ010001466.1:805000-810000 GCA_037127315.1 Ascarosepion bandense | reverse complement strand
TGTTTATGTAACGCTAGTGATGTTATGGGAGGTAGAAAAACAAATAAAATGTAACCATAACAACTCTCCACGACATGCCTTAGGTCTTTCCGCAGACTTGGTAGGTAGTGTGACCATAGCAGAAATCGAAATATAATAATAATAATAATAATAATAATAATAATAATAATAATAATAATAATAATAATAAGTACAGCCCACACACTAAGGAAAACTTTATCTATGTAATGCTGGGGATGATAGGGAAGATAGAAAAACATGAACTGGAGCCATAACAACACGCCACTACCTGCCTTAGGTCTCCCCGCAGACTTGGTTGGTAGTGAGACCAAAGCAGAAATCGAAATATGATGAAAAATGACATAATAATAATAATAATAATAATAATAATAATAATAATAATAATAATAATAATCTAGAAATTATATTTCGAGACACACAAGTAAAAACCTTATATTAATTATTTAATTCTTAAACGGCAGGATTATCATTTGATATTCCTTTGGAGATCAACAAATTTTCTTCACTGATTTGTTAAACAGTTTGCAAAAAAAAAGTAATGGCATCATTTATAAATGATTTTAGTGTAAATGATTAATTGGCATCTTTAAGATTCAAGAGGTTAATATTTACTAGGATTTATGTCAGTCTAGTGCCATACGTAATACATGCTTGAGCGAACGTGTTTCGAAAGCGACATGACTGTTTGGGCAGATTTTCCTGTCGTAGGTTGCAATTACTTTCTGCGGTAGACTAGTCGCTAACCAATGTTATAGAACCCAATCTTTTCTGCTATTCAATTCTTTTAACCAGATCAGTCAATTAAGTGCCATACGTGATATACGCATGAGTAATTATGTCTCAAAAGTGACGTGATTGACTAGGCAGATTTTCCCGCAGTAGGTTGCCATTACTTTCTGCGGTGAACTGGTTGCTAACGAAGGCGATAAAAACTAATCTGCCTTGCTATTTAACCAATAGCTGAAGGGAGAAGAGATAGATTAATACCTTTCCGAAAGGAGTTTGCGAGGAAGTGAATGCAACGAATTCAGCTGGAATTCGAACCCGACTTTTTGATTTATCGTTCCGAGACGAAATCGATTGCACCAGAGCGCGTATAGTGTCACGTAATTTCTTGGAATAAAAATTTTCCGTAACACCCAATGGTGTGTAGGGCAGTGTTTCCGTAACACACTGTTTATTATGGGGCAGGATTGTTAGCCCTGCTCCCAACCCCAAACCTGGGGGAAGGTGATTTTCTAAACGTAGCTTAGACGTGACACACGGCCGAAAGTAGTGGGTACCCAGTGATGATTGAACTCACTACTTAGTTATAATGATTCTAGCGAGACGAGCTTCCTAACCATACACCACGCCGAGGTGCCCATTTTCTTGGAATATTCAGCTGGGGGAACAACTCAATGTTATGTCTGCAGACATATTCTTGAAAGTAAAAAAAAGTAAAAAAGTTAACAAGCTGATGCAAACAACGCATATCTTCATAGTCCGTGGAATTGTTCAAATAGTATCTGAAAGATTAATAGAAATGCAGAAGGACCTTTATCTGGGCTTTATAGACTACACAAATACATTTGATAAAGTACGCCATAAAAAACTTGATAGAGATGCTCGACAACCTCGACATTTTTGGACAAGATTTTAGGATAATCAAGAATCTATATTGGCAGTAATTTGAGAGCGACAAGAGAGAGAGCTAAGTGGAAGTCCATGATCGCCTACGTCCTGAAGGAACATGGCACACGAAGAAGATACAAAAATGTTAAATTTACGAACCTAGGATGTGCCTTTCTTCCCTGATTTACACTAGTTCTTTTGAGGACTCTAGATGTTATGCGAGGATTTGTAATCGGAGGCTACAACTTGAATAACATAAAGTACGGAGATGATACAGTGCTGATTGCAGACACGGAAAGGAAACTACAATACCTCCTACAGAAAGTAGCTGTGGAGACTGACAAGAAAGGACTGCAAATAAACTGCAAGAAAACCGAATGAATGGTCATCAGCGAAATGACCAACCCAAAATGCCAAATACAGGTGGGGGATATTAAAATCAAGCAGGTACGAAAATTTAAATACCTGAGAAGTGTTCTAACAGAAGACGAAAAATGCGACACAGAGATCCGAAGCATGGTGACGGATGCGTTCCAGAAGCTGAGTAACGTATTAAGAGACAGGAAACTTTCACTAGAAACAAAGAAGAGAGTACTAGATTGCTATGTGATGTCATTTCTTCAATATGGCAGTGAATGCTGGACAATATCATCGAAGATGAAGGAAAGACTTGAAACAGCTGACATGTGGTTCTACAGAAGGATCCTGCGAATATCATGGATCGAGCATGTGAGCAATGATGAGGTGTTGGAAAGAATGGAAACGAAAAGGAAATTAATACTGAGCACCAGGAAGTGACAACTAAAGTTCCCGGGACATGCAATGAGGAAGGAGGGCTTGGAGAACCTGATACTAACAGGTCAGATACCTCGAAATGTCTAAACCTACTGTTAACGTATCAAAAAAATACGATGCTATTTTAAAGACACATGTAAATTTCTATACTTACGCCCTAATGCAAATTAATTGAAACAACTTGTTTAGTTTCATTTCTTTCACCATACGGTCGGTTTTAGACCCCCTAGATTGACATGGTGCAAACGATTTCTATTTTTTCGTCAGACTAGGTCATTTGCAGTGATCTACAGTAATATGAATCCATTTTCTGGGTGTATGATGAAATTTGTTTGGCCTTGAAAAATAGTATGTCATGTGTGATTGCATCAGATTTTTATCACGCACAGACACTATTGTCTCGACTATCGATTAGTTGTTCTACGGCTATTGTCTGCGATGGGCATTACACCAACGTAGCTTACGAAAATTGTAACACTGCACGAACACACTGACAAGCCTTACAGTGAGATCGCGGATATTGTTGGTGTCAGCCTTTCAACTGTCAGTCGTGTCATCAAGGTGAAAAAACAAACTGGATCCATCAGACCTAAACGTAAATGAAAATTCGGTCGAAAGACAAAAAACAACGCCAAGAGATGAGGTATACGTGACCAGGGAAAGTGTGAAAGTTCCGAGGAAGACATTATTCATTTTGTTTCAATTACTTTGCACAAGGGTGTATAATTTAAACTAAATGTCTTTTAAAACTCCAATTTTAGCGTAATGAAAAATGTCTAAAGATATATTTATAAATGTTTAAGTTGAACTATATGTGTTCCAAATATGCGTGTGTTTGTATATACATTCGTGTACGTTCACATATGTATGTTTGCCTATGTGTACATTGCATATGCATAAACATGAGTGCGTGTGTAAGGGGTATTAATACGGTTCCATTTGTGTGTGTGTGTGTGTGTGTGTGTGTGTGTGTGTGTGTGTGTGTGTGTGTGTGTGTGTGTCCATCAAGCAACGCCCGAATATTAACGTTGGCGTAGCAAGGACACTTTCATGACAGACATCTTTGAAATCATTTGAGACGTAGCGAAAATATCACCGGGACTTTTTGGCGTAGAAATGATGATGAGAGGGGAATAGAAAGTTCGGGGTAAGATGGGGGTGGTTAGAGGGGGCACTCATAAGAAATGGATGATACCAAATAAACTTCTCTTCTGCATTTTTGCGTGATGTTCGGTATTTTGTTATTGAGTGTCACTAACCTTTCAACGTTGTGAAGTCAAAAAAGAAATAAAGAAAAGAAAGGAAAAAAAAATTCAATGTCTTAAGAATAACGAACCCGACATTTCTTACGTGTTTCTTTTTCACTGTCTATATCTGTTTCTCTCTCTCTCTCTCTCTCTCTCTCTTGTGCTCCCCGTCTTTCTGTTTTTCTCTCTCTCCCTCTCTCTCTCTCTCGTTCTTTCTCCCTCTCTATTTATCTATCTATATATCTATTTCTGTTATACCCCACCTTTCTGAAGCGGCTTCAAGATTGGATCTTCCTGTTTTTCATTCTCTCTCCTTTTTCTTTTTTGATTTTCTTCATAAATTTTGTTGTTTTCCTATCTTTATTTCTTTCGTTTATTTTTAATTTTGACTCAGTGTTTCAGTATTTTTATCTATCTCTCATTCTCTCGCTTGTCACCCTCTTCTTTTTGTTTCTCTCTCTCTCTATATATATATATATATCTTTCTCTCTATTTTATTTCTCTCGCAATATTTCATCTATAACTCTCTCTTCTCTTTTCTTATCACTTCTTTTCTATCTCTGTATCTATCTTTGTTCTACATTATATATATATATATATATATATATATATATATATATATATATATATTACGGAATTATACGGAAATTTACGAAATTGGCATTAGCCGACATATTCGAATTTTTATTTGTTCAACATTATTATTTTTTAATGAATGCCTGTATTTGAGTACAAAGTCTGTTTGTTTTTTTATAATTAAACAATACAATATAGTTTACACTGACCTTGATCGTTTGAGAAATACGAATATACATTAAAAATAAAACAAATAAAAATTCAAATATGTCGGCTAATGCCAGTTTCGTAAATTTCCGTATAATTCCGTGAAGTTGTCTTCGGTTAAGTTTGTTTACATTCGATACAATCTGAGCAGATATTGATCGTTCGATAAAATGAATCGGGAGAATGACTATATAAAGATTAAATTGAATCTTGTCTACCATGAAAGCTTCCGTGGGTCGATTGCTCTGACTGCATCTCGCCAGTGTAGGTACCTTCAATTAAATCACTGCTCATTCTCGATAATTACAGTAAGCAAAATACCATGGTTTAGTTCAAACTGAAATGATATTGATGGGAATCAAAAATTTAACTGCTGAAAAAAAACTTTTTTAAATTTACCGCCATTATTGATTGACCGACACATTATGTAAACTGTAGCCAAATTTCTGTTTTAAAAGTTTTGCAAAAAATAAATATACCTCCTTGACACGTTATCTAAGTCGATTTGTATAATTAAAACTTACTTTTATCTGATTTCAA
>JBBBDQ010001466.1:792500-797500 GCA_037127315.1 Ascarosepion bandense | reverse complement strand
AAAGAAATAGTAGGAAAGTGAAAGAAAAATACTGAAAGAAAGAAAGAAAGAGAAGGAAAGTGAAAGAAAAATACTGAAAGAAAGAAAGAAAGAAAGAAAGTAGGAAAGTGAAAGAAAATACTTTAAGAAAGAAAGAAAGAAAGAAACAGTAGAAAGAAAGAAAGAAAGAAAGAAAATAAGAAAGAAAGAGTAGAAAAGTGAAAGAAAAATACTGAAAGAAAAGGAAAGGAAGAAAACTGGAGGAAAAATAAATACAGAGATTATTTCTCTATATTTATTTTTCCTCCCATTTGTAACCAGTTTTCTTCCTTTCCTTTTTCAGTATTTTTCTTTCACTTTCCTACTCTTTATTTTATTTCTTTCTTTCTATTTTCTTTTCGTTTTCGTTCTTTTTTACCATTTTCTTTCAATTTTTCTTACCATTTTCTTTCAATCTTTCTTTTCTTTCCATTAACTTCTTTCTTTCCGTTTTCTTTTATTCTTTCTTTCATTCTGTTAATTTTCTTTCTATCTTTTTTCTTTCTATTTGTTATCTTTACCTTGCCTGTCTTCTTTTATTCTTTCTCTCCATTCTCTTTCCTTTCATTTTCTTTTTTTCTATCCGTTTTCGTTTTTCTTTCTTTATCTTACATTCATACACAACCAGGCACACACATACACAAAAAATATTTACGACTTTCTCAATTCTATTTCTATACTATTTACTTTTTTTTTATTATTATTATTATTTCTTTGTTACTTCTTTCTCATTCTCGATCTTTCTTTTTGCATAATTTCTATCACGGTTGGCAATGGAACCATTTTTTTTTTTTTACAGTTATTGCTACTTAGGTAAAAGTCACAGGTATATATATATATATATATATATATATATATATATATATATATATATATATATATATAGGCAAATTCGCACATGTATTGGTCTGCCAAACTTTCTGCGAATTTGAATGAGGTACGAACTGTTGCCGCTATCCATTGTACGTTTCCTGTTAATGCGCACAGAATGACTATTTTTAAAAATATGACAAAAAGTAGGTGCAAGAGTAATTAATTTTATGCTCATACTCAAAATTTTCGTCGAATCTTGCCTATATATATATATAAGTAAATATTTTCGACGAAATTAATGTATTTTATATATAATCTGACATTATTCCTTATTTCGATGAATGTGTTATCTTTACCGAAGTAGTTTAAAAACAGGAATTCTTACAGACAATGTAATATTTATACCAATAAGTCATACAATTGTACATATAGATATATAGATAATCTTTGGCACAAGGCTTGATGTAGATTTTAATGAAGATCGAATGCACACTCGCACACGCACGCACGCACGCACGCACGCACGCACACACACACACACACACACACACACACACACACACACACATATATATATATATATATATATATATATATATATATACATATAGAGCTCATATAGTGGTGGTGCTAATAAAACAATGCAAGGCGTAATATTACAGAGCTATGAAGCATATATTAATAAATATGGAAATTATTTGTTTGAACATTATTTTTAATCGATACTCCTATTTGAGTAGATAATCTGTTTTTAATCAAAAAAATTTTTTTCTGCCGGCCTGGTTATTTGCGATAAATTTTTGTTATGAAAATTGTGTGTCATTCAGTAGGATTCGAACCTGCGACCCCTATCAACGTAGCGAAATTCGACAATTGGTCTGGCGAGTCTTAGACCACTCGACCGGGAATGATATCATAGTCTAAACGACGTCAAATCAACTCTAAATAACACAATTTGAATAACAGGTTCGCATCCTGCCGAATGACAGACATTTTCGTAACAAAAATTTATCGTAAATAATCAGGCCGGTAGAAACAAATATACTGTTTGATTAAAAAAAAACAGATTATCTTCTTAAATACGAGTATCGATTAAAAATAATGTTCAAACAAATAATTTCAGTATGTCAGTTGTTTAACCATTTTGTTAATTTTCGGGATTTTCCGTAAAATTAATAAATATACATATTATCATACGCGCGACTCGGAGTTTCATGCACTACGAAATCTTCAGACCGTTACGTAATTAGAATTTTAATAAAAACATCTGGTTACCGCAATGTTTGCGCAGCCACGGGGATACAGGGATTAGATATAGATTGGAAAAAATTATCGTCTAAATAATACAGAAATAAAAGTAACACTGACATCTCATTTTAACAGATATATCTACCAAAATTGCGCAAAAATATGTTAAAATATCGAAGAGTAAATTTATTCAATGAACTTGCCATTGGCTTTAACCACCACCGGCAGACGACTTTGGAATCTCTTGCAACTCTTCAAGATGGTCTCCTTGTTTAAATTATTCAGTGCTGCTATAATCTTCGCCTTCAGCTCAGCTTTGGTGTTACAAGGAAGTTTTGTTAATCTCTCGCTTAACTGCACCCCTCACATAATAATCAAGGGGGTTGCAGTCTGGGGAGTCAGGTGGCTAGATGTAAGGGGTGATGTTGTCGCAAAAATTGTCAGACAGCCATGACTGGGTTCTTCTGCTTGTGTAATATGGTGAAGAGACACGTTGCTAGACGTAGGGTCTTCCAACAGCAGCCCTTTTGGCTCAAGGCAACACTGACTCTTCAAAGCACTTGATGTAGGCCTCATTGCTGTGTCTGAGGCCCTGTGAGAATATGAATGGAGGCATAATCTCTCACCATCACTAGTGATCACTACAAACACTATCGTAATCTCCATTAGACTCATCCGACTCTTTCAGAATTCATTGCAATGTCCGGCGTGAATGCCAAGTACAAGTAGTAGTGTGTGGTTTCCAGATTTTTGGTGAAGTGAATTGCGTCATGGTATTTTCTTTTTATGGACTGTGCCCAACTGACCCTACTGTAGTGTGCAATTGACAAAATCAAAAACACAACGCTTGCACAAAATTAAAAACATAAAATGACTGCAAATAACATCCACATTATTCTATATACATAAACTTCACACATATTTAGTTACAAGTAAAAACAAAATTATCCTTGATAATGGCTAAAAGCATAGCAGAAAGCACTCGAAAAAATAAAACCGGACGTTCTTATATAATTTGATTTTAAAAAAATCATAAAAGCACAAGAAAGATTGCTATAAAAACCTAATGATAATACCTTAGTCTGTCATTGTCAATGAAACTTGCGTGTATATTGTTATGGTGCCTTATCTGAAGGAATGGACTCTTCCTCCGTTAATAAATAGTAACCTGCGTGACTTCCAGGGACGCAGTTGTGACGCAGTCTAGAGACAGTCGAGACGCAGTCGGACTTACACTTTTATTTTGCTAATTACTAACACTTATTATTGTTTATATGTTCCTGTTTTTCTAATACATTATTTGAACCTACCTTCCTGTTTCCGTATCTTACTTCTGGGCCCAAACAAGCCACAACATATATATATATATCCGCAGCATCCTATATATATATGTTGTGGCTTGTTTGGGAAAACTTGAAGCAGCTGAAATGTGGTTCTACAGAAGGATGCTGCGGATATCCTGGATCGAGCATGTGAGCAATGACGAGGTTTTGAAAATGATGGAAACAAAAAGGAAATTAATATTGAGCATCAGGAAGAGACAACTGAAGTTCCTGGGACATGCCGTGAGGAAGGAGAACTTGGAGAACCTGATACCAACAGGCCATATAGAGGGAAAAAGAGACAGAAGAAAGAAGCGGATAACATATTTAAAAGGCCTGAGCAGGTGGATGACAGAACGGGGGCTGAGAGACGTTATAGGAGAAAGCGTGCTAAGAGCCACCAGGGATAGGGAGACGTGGAAGACTATGATCGCCTACGTCCTGAAGGGACAAGGTATATAATACCCTACGCTTAGAAAATCACATTTATCTCTCTCTCCCACTCTTTCACCATATATATATATATAAGGCAATCTGTGAGTCTGTGTGTGACTGTTCCCTATGCACGCCTACATTTTTTAAGCTACGCCATTAAAACTTTCTAAGGACACATATCTACAGGGAAGCCAAATCGAAAAATACTTTTTGAGTTTAAATTCAGCAATTTTCCTTTTCACACTTTTTGGCCACTGGTGCAGATTGTTTACATTTGCCCCGTAAAACATCTAAGATCTAAGATGGTTGCTAGATTACGTCACAGAAATCAAATCACACGTGTCAAACACGCCTAAAAAAATGAGCCTTTATATTTAATTTTTATTCCGACGTTTTAAAAATTCACTTGGTCAACAAAAAATGTGAATATTTTTCCCCGTAATTTTGAAACAAAAGAAATATTTAAAAATAAATTTCTGAACTGAGAGCGTAATAGTTTTTATATTTCTATTTCTAAATGTTCTTCCAAAATTTCTGAGCTGAGAGCGTAATAGTTTTTATATTTCTAATTTCAATAAAACAAAATAAATAATTTTTATTTTTTATGTTAAATTCATTTAGTCAACAAAAAGTGTAAATATTTTCCCCCGAAATTTTGAAACAAAAACAAACGCAATGTTCTTTACAATGTCACACAAAACATCAAATCACGTTTACGCAAAACAAAAGAAAATAGATTTTTTAATGGAATTTTTTAACAATTTTTAAACAACAATTTTTTATATAATTATTTTTTTATATAACCGAGTCCTACTAAAATGTTCTGAGTTGCACGGGCAGCGCCGGGCTATGATGCTAGTAGTCTATAAAGGGGCTAGGTTTTTGTTAATAACAAAAATAAAATTATCGGAATAATTCTTTGAAATCAAACAATTTTTTTATAGGAATGGCGTAAAAGTTCCAATAAAAAAAAGCTAAGTTATTGATACTGAATTCCACCATAAGGGGGTTAATTAGAGAAAAAAGAATATTGAGCCTAAATACATCAAGGACCACACAGACAAAGGTTGTATCAATAATTTGTTTTATCGTCGAGCAGCCTTTTTTTATTTGTTCACAATTTTACCCGTCTCACGCCAAAAACAAATCGCAAAGTCAAACGCT
>JBBBDQ010001466.1:737500-790000 GCA_037127315.1 Ascarosepion bandense | reverse complement strand
ACACACATATAGAGAGAGAGACAGAGAGAGAGAGAGAGAGAGAGAAAGAGTGTGTGTATGTGTGTGTAATAGATAGATAAATGCAGACGGATATATATCTTTTTCTTTCTTTCTTGCATTTTTCACTGCATCTTTCTCTCACCCCTTATCTCTCTCTCTCTCTATATATATATATGTGTGTGTGTGTGTGTGTGTGTGTGTGTGTGTGTGTGTGTGTGTGTGTGTGTGAACAAAGTTTTAGAGACAATGACAGCAAAGGAACACTTATAATTAACATCAGGAATGTCAGTTGAAATGTCTGGGCGTATAATGAGAAAAGAGGGCTTGGAAAATTGGATACTTACAGGAAAGATTTAAGTTAAGAGAGACAGAGTAATGCGTGACTTACGTGCTGAGCATGGGCGGATGTATGACCAAGCAGAGTTTGGAGAGATGGCAAAGTGCCAAAAGTTATTAAGACCTACAAAAGATAGGAAAATGTGGAGAGCCGTGATAGCCTGAAGAGTCATGGGAAATAGAAGTGATCTATGTGTGCTTATTTAGGAAGCAAGCTCTCTTGTTTCCATATTTTTAAAGACTAAGTAATGATTCTGATGACCATTTAAAGCGCGAATCTCATAGTCACAATGTAATGTTGATTTCTACGTCCACACTATTTTTTTTACTGATATTCACTCACTACTTGCTTCACATTATCCTTATCTTCTCTCTTTCACTCACTCTGGTATATCCTTATCTTCTCTCTTTCACTCACTCTGGTATATCCTTATCTTCTCTTTCACTCACTCTGGTATATCCTTATCTTCTCTCTTTCACTCACTCTGGTATATGAGTGCGTGCATGCGAGTTTGTGTACAGAGGTTGTTAACTCTGAATTTCTGGTATGAGCAATTATCCTTATTTACACTATTTATATATGGACTGTGTATGTGCGTTGTGATGCAGTGGATATCGGTTCGAAACGAAAAATCGCAGTGCCGAGTTCGAATTCCAGTTGAATTCGTCGCATTCACTTACGCGCAAATATGCTTGGTAAAATGTATTAATCCGTCTCTTCTCCATCCTGTTATGGGTTAAATATGGGTTAAATAGTAGGACATATTGGGTTCTATAGCCTTGGTTGGCAACCAGTCTACCGCGGAAACTAATGGCAACGTATTGCTGGAGAACCTTCTTTCGAGACATGATCGCTCAATTGTGTATCACCTACGGCACTTAATTGACTGATATATCGACTATTGTCCTCATCTTTGTTGTTGTTATCACAACATTTCGGCCACTGTTTCCTCAACCTTTTTCAGATGTATATCGATCTGATTAACCTGCAGGAATTTCTTAACTGAACCCTTTATTCAATCTACGGGGGTAAACTGTTCTCGTTCCATTACTCATGTTTAATAAAATATCTCTAACTCTTATTTAATTTAGTACTGTTCTGTTATTACTCCACGATCTAAACTTATTTATAAATGAAACTGTAGTGTGTGTGTGTGTGTGTGTGTGTGTGTGTGTGTGTGTGTGTGTGTGTGTGTGTGTGTGTGTGTCCGTCCGTTATCTATAGACTCCGAAACGGCTGGACCGATTTTCTTGAAAATTTACACAGTTGTAATATAAGCGTCTGCGAGTGTTCTAAGCTAGGATTTGTGTCGAGGAACACCCGATAAATATCGAAAATCGATAATCAAAAAAAAAATCGGATTATAGAAGGAGTGGTCCAATCTTAATAAAATTTGATACACTCATAGACAATGACATAAGAAACGATATTCAGAAGTTTCAAGGTTACAGTTCTTACAATAGTGCAGAGTATCGATAATATATATATAAAAGGTAAGATGCTTGTGTGTGTGTCTGTTTATCTGCCTGTATGTCTGTATTTTTTTCAGCCCTTTTATTTTAGTTTTTGCTTCGGGTTTGGCTCTAAGTAGGTATAATTGTAGTTTTTAGTCTCAGCCATGATACCATTTACTCAGAGGATATATTTAACCTTTAAAATTCAGTTTACGACGAAAAAAACTTATTTGATATCGATACCAGCAAACCAAAATTTGACTTACATCCATTCATTTTTCTTTCAGTCTACGGTTTCGCTTTAACTAGAAACAACTATTGCTTTTTAGTCTTTCGTGCCAACGTCCAAACAGTCTGAGCTCCAGGACCATGGATTAGTTTTAAAGCTTTCATTACACCCGAGCAACGCTGGGCTATATTGCTAGTTTTCAATAAGTGCAAGTACAAACTGCTCGACCAAAGAGATTGAATTTGCAATTATGATGTTGCCAAATTCTCAAACCAAAGCTTTAATCCACTAGGCTACAATTTGCTGTTGATATCTTGAATCCTTAAACCTAACCTTCTTGTTAACCCTGTAACACAGTCGTGGGGTATCTGATACCGACGCTCCTTTGTTTCATGTGATCGACAGTGTTCCAGGGTTAATTTGAACTATTTGTATTGTCTGCCTCAAAATAGATATACACCAAATATATAGTCCAAATATAAATAGTGTAAATAACAGAGATAGTTATGTAAGTAAATATACGCGAGATCACTCGTTCTTTCTCTCTTCTTTACCAATAGCTCATTCTTTCTTTCTTGCATTTTAACTACCTCTTCCTGCCACGCCCCCTCTCCCCCCTCTCTCCCAGTTAAGTGGTTACTAAATGTGATGATTGATATGAAGGTAAGAGAAGGTAGTAAGAAATGAAATTGATGGGATATGGAGGATAGACTTTAAAAACTAAAGCTTAAAATCTTGGCAACAATCTTCGTAAATGAAACTTTTTTCTTACGAGTGGAATATGAGGAGGGTGAAGCTGATTCAAATATGTGGATGTTGCTAGGGGGATCTTGGATCTAAAAGTCAGGCACTAAAGAATATGGCTGGTTGGACCATCTTCCATGGAAATATTGATAGAGTAGAGATAGGCTTGCGAGGTTTTGTCTGTGCTAAAATCCCCAACAAGGCCAAATAAACGACTTTGAATATGGAAAGTGAGGATTGGGCAGCTCCAGCCCAGATATAGCATCAATAGTTCATTTTTCATCTGATCTGACTCCCATAAAGATAAAATCTATCAAAAAGGAGTCAAGTACTTTTTGTAACGTTACAATGAGCTGAATACTTTTCCGGCATTTTAGTAAATGATCGTATGCAAGTAGGAAACTCCATTGTGCATACAACTGTTTATTGTGACTGGATGAAAATCAAGACCTAATTGGTGATGATGAAACTAGGCTAGATGTCTTTCTTTCTTTCTTTCTTTCTTTCTTTCTTTCTTTCTTTCTTTCTGTTTAGTTTTGAAAAGTCTTAAGCCAGTTGGTTTCTTATTGAGATGTTAGAATTTAGATCAACTGCTACGATCTGATCATTCTTTTGGGGCTGCTCCCATAAAATATAGTATCATCTGCAGAGATATTTACTAAAGGTCTATGAGAATGTTCCGAAGGAAGAGGGCAAGACCGTACAGCTGATATATATATATATATATATATATATATATATATATATATATATATATATATATATATTTTCTAAACATAACAGCTGATATATATATATATATTTTCTAAACATATGCTATTAAATATAAGAGACAATGAATGTCTATTATGTTTAATCATGAGCCGTTCTAAACGTCGTATTTTTGCTTTAATTTCAGTTGAAAATAAAGACAAAAATTCTCCAACATCTCTGGATGTCCAAAACTTATTCACAAATGTTCCCGTCCAGGAAACGATTGACATCATTATCCGTGATGTATACAACTATGCTACTCTCCCATCAATCAATATTAAACCCACTATATTAAAAAAAACTATTATTAGCATGCACCACACAAGTACCCTTTCACGATCCCTTAGGCAATATTTATACACAAATAGATGGTATTGCAATGGGATCTCCTTTAGGTCCCCTCTTTTCTAATTATTATATGGCAAATCTAGAAAATAAAATCATTAATGACAACAATAAACCCTCTATATATGTAAGATACATAGATAACATCTTTGTTTTAGCTAAGAATATCGATCAATTAAATATCTTAAAAACAAATTTGAAAGTCACTCCGTCCTCAAATTTACATTAGAACTTAATATTAATAACAAACTCCCATTCCTTGATGTATTCATTGATTCTAGCACACATAAATTTACTACTTCTCTATATAGGAAACCAACTAGCATAAATTCGTGTCTTCTTAATTATAATAGTGAATGCCCCCAACGATATAAGTTAGCTGTTATAAAAAACTTACTTCAACGCACACAAATGATATCTTCTTCCAAATCTATATTTTATAAAGAATTACACAACATTAAGCAAACACTAGTCAATAATGGATTTCCTAACTCCGTTATTGATCAACAAATTAAAATGTATCTCAACAAACTTAACAATAGCTCTAACAATAATGATAATATTAATAATAATGGTTTACATCAAAATAAACATAACACTATTAACTTATACTATTGCAACCAAATACATAATAATTATAAACAAGATGAAAAAACTCTCAAAAACATAATACGTAGAAATGTTAAACCAGTCGAAAGTAATAATCAAATTAAACTCATTATATATTATAAAAAGTTTAAAACAATTGACCTCATAGTCTATAATAACCCAACAAGCACTAAACTAAATTCTTTACAAAAAACCAACGTAGTGTACCAATTTACATGCCCATTCAGAGATTGCATCTCTGATACTAATCAAAAACCTAGTACATATATTGGTTTTACTACAACCACGCTCTCCCGTAGACTTACATGTCATCTTTCTGATCAGAGTACTATTAAACAACATTTCTCTGAAAAACATAAACATGTAGGTAATATCAGATAGATTTTGGTCAACAATACGGTGATCCTTACTCATACACACAGTAAGAGGAACCTGCAGATATTGGAGGCCATGTACATCAAATCAAAACAACCAACACTCAATAAAATCAACTTTAAAACAGGAAATAACATATTACATTGCATTTGACTACATGGTTTTGTTGTCATTTCGCGCTATCCCGCGGTGTGACGTCATAAAACCGCATCGCAAACTTAAGAACTGCGTTTATTATTTTTGGTAACTATTGCCGTTGCCAAGCGGAGTTTTATGTCAACACAAAATAAAATCGTCGGTGATGGTGGATTTTATAATATTTCAGTTTAAACAACCTCTCTGAAGATGGCTCATGTGAGACGAAAGCTTAGAAGAAAACCAATAAATAATTATCCAAATGTTGGAGAATTTTTGTCTTTATTTTCAACTGAAATTAAAGCAAAAATACGACGTTTCGAACGGCTCATGATTAAACATAATAGACATTCATTGTCTCTTATATTTAATAGCATATGTTTAGAAAATTACTTGCTGCCTCGATATACTAAATATATATATATATATTTCTAAGTGAAGAGGACTCAAGGTTTTTTTTATATTTTGAGTGTTCTGGTATTTATTTTATTATAAACAGTGCTCAATATAATGAGTATTATAGAGCTTAATATAATATAATATGGTTATGTCAATTTTACATTGCTACATGGAAATTTCTATGTTTCGAGATTAATTCTCATCATCAGGCAATGCTGGTGTGGCTGTGCAGACGATTTACATTTAAAATGATTTAAATGTAAATCGTTTGCACAACCACACCAACATTGCCTGATGATGAGAATTAATCTCGAAACATAGAAATTTCCATGTAGTAATGTAAAATTGACATAACCATATATGTATATACCTATATATATATATATATATATATAATCGTATCACACCGAGCAAGACGATAACGGCACTGATGTGCAGGGGGCTACATAAGAGTAAAAAAAATAGATAGGAGTTGAGTTAAGAGAAAGACGAACCAGTTAAAGATGAGATTACAGGTGTAGTGACAGTTGCAAAGGTGGAGAGAAAGGAAAAGATATACAGTGTGGTGTAGAAAGAACTAGAGTCAAGTGGTTAAGAGATGGGTATTGACATTGCATTTAAATTCCTGGAGGTTGTAGCCGTCAGGAAAGCAAGAATATGGAAACGATATATATATATATATATGTGTGTGTGTGTGTGTGTGTGTGTGTGTGTGTGAAGACATTATAATAATAATGTGTTCACGAAACTTCGAAGTCGGAATGACTGAAGCAACACTGCTCGGTTAAGGGAAAAATCTTTCCACATCAATTCTGTTAATGCTCTATGCTGACATCAACAATATAATTATCGTTGGACACTCGAATTCGAGGATGCCTGTCTACAAGGGCGGCTAGATAATCCCCATTGCAGATGCTTGCTCAGGTATCCAACACCCACAGCAGAGCCCACCTGTGGGCTGAGCTCTGCTGAGTTGACCTGGGAAAAAACGCGTAATCCGGTTTAAACAAATATCTGAGCAAAGCCAGGACGGTCAAACCCTCGGTCACGATGACTTGTGACTGCGAGCTAGCACAACCATCAGTTGCTCCTGAATTTTACTCACAAGGCTTGAGTCAACCCGTGGTATGATTTTTATGCAGTTTCCTAAGGTGCCGAACGCTGGGATCGTCTCCTCCTGACCGATAACATCAATAAGTCACCTTCTTGACAAATCGATCAAGATGAGATTCGAACCCGGGCTTCGTGGTCAGAAAACGAACGTTGTAACCACTCGGCCACGCGCACATATTGATATCGAGAACTTTATGAAAAAAAAAACCTCCTCACGAAAATTACCTCCCTATCAGTAAACAAGTCGTCGTGACCGAGAATCAAAAACTGATGATGACCACAGATTCTGTGGTCTCTCCAGAAAGAGTAATTAAGGCTTGCTCTGCATAATTATAGTATAAATCATAGTTTAGAAGTCTGTGACCCTTGAATAAACACAAATGCGCCTGAGAAGGCATCTGCAGGAGGGATGGCTAGCTGCACTAGCAGATGTGTTCGGAAACGAGTAGTCAGCCATTATTATTATAATATACTGATGAAGTAAGAAAAAAAAAGCAAGTTGAGATAGCATTTCTTTTTATTACTGATCTAACAATAAGGAAAATATTTGAGGGGGGGCTGTTAACCAACCACATAAAATTGAGAATTGTCACTCAAGCCCAAAGTTATATGTTTGGATGAGGTTGACAAGAAAGACCTTTTTAGAAAACTACTTCACCTTATGTCAAGGGTCGGCAACCTGCGGCCCGCGGGACGGATCCGCTTCCCGAAGGCATTTTGACCGGCCCGCGAGCCTGATTTTTAACATGAAAGACGAGGCTTTTGAATTTAACAAAAGACCTGCTGTCATCATTAATGTCAAATAATGGATACATATTTGTTATGACTCTTGACTATATTAAAAGATAACAGAACGAAAGGAACGATTAAATGAAAGAGGCCAGGGTGGGGACTGACATGCGAAGTAGCAGAAATCTAAAGACAGTTAAACATATGCGCATTATACATACATGCCTCATGAATGTGTGGATGATACCGCATGTGTACGGACGTAAGTGTATATGTTTGCAACTATTTGTACTCGTGTGTATGGGTATACTAGCAGTATAGCCAGGCGTTGCTCGGATGTAATGAAAGCTTTAAAATTAATCCATGGTCCTGGAGCTCAGACTCTTTGGACGTTGGCACGAAACACTAAAAAGCAATAGTTGTTTCCAGTTAAAGCGAAACCGTAGACTGAAAGAAAACTCAATGGATGTAAGTCAAATTTTGGTTTCCTAGTATCGATATCAAAAAAGTTTTTTTCGTCGTAAACTGAATTTTGAAGGCTAAATAAGTCCTCTGAGTAAACGGTATCATGGCTGAGACTAAGAATTACAATTATACCTACTTAGAGCCAAACCTGAAGCAAAAACTAAAATAAAAGGGCTGAAAAACCGATTTTGATCAGACCCGGTAAGATATCGGGGTATCTATTTCCAATATCGGAGTCAAATAAGTCACCCAAGGTTAAACTAACCTAAGTAAGTTCATGAAAACTTATCGTACCCATCGGGAGTAAATTTGGAGAAAATGAGTTATATTGATGGCTGGATATTGGTTTTTGATCAGGTTACCCCTGCTACCTACCCTATGTAAGTTGCTGGAATCTTTCAATAGGCCATGTATATGTTTGCAACTATTTGTACTCGCATGTATGGGTATATGTGTTTCGTTTTTGTTTGATGTGTGTGTGTAGTTCGTTTGTGGTACAATTTTCAATGCCAGTTTCAAACCTACACGTCATAATAATCTTATTGGTTCTGATGGATGATCTGCAAGGGTCGGCAACCTACGGCCCGCGGGCCGGATCCGGGCCGCGAAAGCATTTTGACCGGCCCGCGAGTCTGGTTACAAATGACTCTATTTTTAACATGAGAGATGAAGCTTTCGAATTCAACAAAAGACCTGCTGTCATTTTCCTCTGATCTACCCAACCGAATTTGAATACTATGACCGCAAAAACACGATCAAAACCCAATCACCTCGATTTCTGCATTAAAAAAAAATAAACATAAAACAAAAACTGAGAGCCGATTTGACCAACCGACCGACCGGCGACAGACATTAGCCGGGGATACTGTTGTCTCAGTCGGCTTTTTAAATCATTCCTTCAACAGCGACCACCCATCGCTTACCCCTGCTACCTACCCTATGTAAGTTGCTGGAATCTTTCAATGGGCCATGTTCTTATCTCATCATACGTAAGTGTATATGTTTGCAACTATTAGTACTCGTATGTATGGTTATATGTGTTTCGTTTTTGTTTGATGTGTGTGTGTGGTTCGTTTGTGGTACAATTTTCAATAACGGTTTCAAACCTACACGTCATAATTTCATCCGTTTCGCTTCGGTTGATTTTTTTTCACTTTGAAGTATTTTAACATTCCTTGAGGAAAAGTAAATTTTGTTAGGTACTTTTTAATTTTAGATTTTCATTTATTTTTCTGATTTCTCAATGTTTATTTTCATTATGGTTTTAAATATTTAGGTTGACAGGGATCTGCATATGTAATTTTCCTTAATTTTTCATTAATCGCTTTGGTCATTTCCGAAGAACTTAGACCACTGGTGTCCCCTAGGCATACATTTACACGAGCTACTAGATTAGCTACTAGGTCACACCCTTTTACAGTGAAACCGATAAAATGTAACCGCAATTTCTACCCTAACAGCTTCTTTTCACGCACTTCCCATCTGTGGAATTCCCTTCCATATACTTGCTTCCCCGACAGCTACAATCTCCAGGAGTTTAAATGTAAGATCAATTGACATCTCCTATCACACTAACTCGCATCCATTCTCACGAGCTCTTTTTTCCATCTACTCCACCCACATCCTCATCCGTCTTTACCTTCCTCTTGACATTTCCTATAACTAAGCCCTCATTCTCATTACTTTCCCCTATGTAACCCCCTGCGCAACAGTGGCAGTAGAATGCCTTGCTTGGGGTGAGATGATTAAAAAAAAAAAAATTAACACGATCCGGCCCGCGGAGTCGAATGAGTTGCCGAGTCCTGCCTTGTGTAGTCATTGCTTGTTTGCACAAATCTCAAAAAAAGTTTTGCAAAAAATGAATTTATCAGCATCTGGACGTTACTTAAGTGTCGTCAGGTTTTTGTTTTTTTTTAGATAAAACATTATTAAATCGATGACTTGCGGGAGTGAGATCATTGATTTGGATTTGGATTTAGAAGGAGGCAGATTTTTAGCGTATGATGTATCATACGCCAGAGAGCTCTAATTCATTAATGAATGAGCGATATATATGTATATATATCAGATTAAATAAATTGCAAACATTGTGTCTTTATTTTTAATAAAATCCGTTCATACTCACGGATAATCTTTCGCGTATTAAAATTGAAAAATGTCAGAAATGAGCTGTAACGTTGACAAATGTTCTTATCATTCATTTCTCAAGGTACCCAAGAACTTTTAATCTCTTTCCGAGATCATCTTCAAGAGTGTGAGTTATGGTAAGAAAAAATAAGCGCAAAAGTGTGTTGCTAAAAATTACTGTAAATTTTTTTCTTCTTCAAATATAACGGTTGACAAATTGCTAGCGTTATTCTTTCTTTTCTTCTTCCTTCTTTCGTTTTCTCCTTCTTGTTTTTTACTTTATCTCTTTCTTCTTCTTCCACTTCAACCTCTTTGTTTTTTTTGTTTTTTTTCTATCCTTTTCTTCTCTCGTTCTTCTTATTTTCTTTTTCTTCTTCTATCTCATCTGTTACGTCTATTTCTCTTTTCTCTTTTTTTCTTTCTTTTTCAATCCAACTTTTTTTCACTTCCTTTTATCCTCCAATTCTTCTTCTTCTTCTTCTTCTTTATTTCTTTCTTACTTTCTTCTTCTTTCCTTCTTTTGCTTTCTTTCTTTTTCTCCCTCTTGTTATTTTACTTCTTCTTCCCTCTTTTTTCTTCTTCCACCTCATCTACCGCTTTGTTTTTTGTTTTGCTTTTTCTCTTCTCCTTCATCTCTCCCGTTCTTCTTTTTCTTCTTCTTCCATCTCGTCTTTTAAACTCTTATTGTCCTCTCCTTTCCTCTCGTTCTTTCTTTCTTTCTTTCTTTTTTCTTTCAAATCAGAACTTTCTTCTATTGCCCTTTTAACCAAAATCCTCTGATCCAAAAATGATTCACCTCTTTTCCATTCCACCTTTTCTTGCTTTCCCTTCTCCACCAACTCTACTCCCACCACCATCACCATCCCCAAGAGCGGTCACCTCCTTTCGTCTCCCTAGCCCCGATTCCCCTCATTCCATTATTGTCATTTCAGTATGTCGGAACTCATGCCTCGTTGCATCACATGTTTCACGGGGCGGGGGCGGGGGGTAAATGCTGTAGCCACCGCAACACACATATGGCCGACGTGTGCTTCCCTGCTTTACGATGTGCTTCATCTCAGATGCCATCATCCGACAGCCGCTTTTATTACTGCATTTATTTCAAGTCTTCCCTTTCAAGTATCTATTGTCTGTCTCGATGAACGTCTTTTAAGTGTTGAATGGCTGATAGGTTATTATAGATGTAAATACATTTATAAATTAACATATGAGCCTCGTGTACGCGCATGCTCAAACACACACTTGTGCGCACATATACGCACCCACAAAGCTCGATAGATATGAACAAACTGATATAGATATTTACAAAGCTTAGATTTCAGCACAGAAAAAAGGTGAAAAAAAAAAAAGATCATGTTAGGTCATTCGTTTGAAACTTCAATGTAAGTTTGGATGAATAATTACGTTTGTATTTCCGTTGTGGTTTTATTAAATATATTTAATTAAACGATTTGATTTATATGTGTGTGTGGTGTAATTGAGAAGCGGCCCGGAGGTAAAAACTGATGATTCGATTTCGAATTCCACTGGAGTTTGTTACATTCACATACGCGTAAACACCTTTTGGAAAAGTAAGACTTTATCGCTTTCCCCTCCAAGATATGGGTTAAATAGCAGAGCAAACTGGGCTCTTCAGATTCGGGTTGTGGCCTGTTAGGGCCAGGAAGAAAGACAAGAAAAGAAGAAGGTAGGTTGAACCAGTGTATTGGAATAACAGAACATAGATATAAAATATAAAATAAGAGTGATATTAGTCAGTAGATAAAACTGTCCGTCCGAACTGTCAAGTTACACTGCGTCGCGACTGCCTCCTTTAGTAAGTCTCGCAGGTTAGTATTTATGAAGGAGGAAGAGTTCATTCCAATGTAGATAGGGCACCATAACAATTTGGTTGGTAACTAGTATAGGAGAAAGACATCTCTGAAATCCAAACCGGTACTAGCGTCTACAACCCGTAAAAGGTATAATTTGCTATGGAAACCACAACAGTAATGCCTAGCGTGCTAAGAGCTGTGGCACCATACACCTCAGGGAGTCTATGAGATTTGACAGTAGTGACACTATACTCCTCAGAAAGGCTACAGAATGACTAATTAATACCAGTTAGACCGGTTCTGAACCTATCCACCGCGGTGGATCAGTAATGTTTTGACCAGTACCTGGGCGTACGCGCTCAGGTTCCCCACATTAAAAAAGACCTTGTGTCACATCTCTCTTAAGTGGGGGAGAAGAGTAAATATATTCTTCATGGCGTCTACGAAACTTGAGTGCCGTGGCGCTATGCACTTCAGTGAATCTCCAGAACTTAAGAGTTGTGCCCTATAATCCCCAGAGAGTCTACGAGACTGGAAAGCTGTAACTCCATACTTCTAATAAAGTCTACTGGACTCGAGAACAGTGACAACATACCCCTCAGGAAGTTTAAGGGACTTAAGAACTGTGACACCATTGGGGTGTGTGTCTTAGGTAGGACGTAAAGCTTGGGTATGGTTGGGTTGTTTTTTGACACAAAAATTTAATTTTCTTGGGAGCATTAGTAATTTCTTTTACAAAAATGTATTGCTAATAAAATCTTCTCGTCAAAAATGTATTTTTTATACATTCTTAGTTTTTTGACGCCAGTTTTGGGGGTTCACTATTTAACCATGGCTGGGACCGTAATAAATACTACTAACCCGGGTCAGGTTGAACCAGGGGAAAGCAGCAATTGACCAGAGACCTTATTATTGACTGGAGTTTACTGTCATACCCAGGACGCTAGTTGGGTGATATTCTATCAAACTCAGTCATGATTTTTCTTCGTTGGTAACTAAGACGGAAAGTGCGGCACAGAGATCCGAAGGTGAATTGGCATGGCAAAGGACGCGTTTCAGAAGCTGAGTAAAGTATTAAGACAAGAAAATTTTGCTAGAAACAAAGAAAAAAGTACTGGATTGCTATATGATGTCAGTTCTTCAATATGGCAGTGAATGCTGGACAATATCATCAAAGATGAAGGAAAAACTTGAAGCAACCAAAATGTGGTTCTACAGAAGCACACTGGATATAAAGTGGAGGATCAGTTCCATATTACAATCAATATATAAACTGACCCCTCAGTTTGTGACCACATCAGTTTCTATACATTTATATTCCTGAGATCCAAAAGCACAAAGAAACAGGACAATTTTGCTAGAAACAAAGAAGAGAGTACTAGATTGCTATGTGATGTCAGTTCTTCAATATGGCATTGAATGCTGGACAATATCATCAAAGATGAAGGAAGAACTTGAAACTGCTGAAATGTGGTTCTACAGAAGGATACTGTGAATATCATGGATCGAGAGCAATGATGAAGTTTTGGAAAGGATGGAAACGCAAAGGAAATTAATACTGAGCACCAGGAAGAGACAACTAAAGTTCCTGAGACATGCAATGAGAAAGGAGGGTTTGGAGAACCTGATACTAACAGGACAGATAGAGGGGGAAAAGACAGAGTTAAACAGCAAGACAGATTGAGTTCTATAGCCTTGGTTGGCAATCAGCCTAGCACATAAAGTAATGGTAACCTAATGCGGGAAGATCTTCTACCCAGTCATGTTTCTTTTCAATACATTATTGCCCAGTTGTGTATCATGTATGACACTTAAATGACTGACACCGGACTCAGCTTTGTCATTCAGAAAATGATGGACACGGACACTGACAATATTTTTTGCAGAAAATAATTATATTCTACAGTTCACTGTTTTGCTGTTCATTATATCGCATTCGTTAGTTGGATAGCAATAACTTTTAACATGAGTGAGTAAATGAACAATATAGCCATATTTATATAAAACTAAAATGAAAATTTAAAAATAAAAAAACGAGTCAAATATCCTGGCAGTCTCTCGTGGCATAGAGTATTACTATTATTGCTTTCTTTTCAGGAAAATCTCCGCGTACTGGCAGAAGATAACTCGCGTAAGAAAGTAAGCTTCATTCGAACAATTTTTTCCGTGAATCCACTGCATTCTTCTTTTATATATGCAGTATCCATTCACGACCTGGTGCGATCATGGCTCTCCACTATGTTTTTTTTTCTTTCATAGCTCTTAATTCAGTCATTCAGTTAAGTGTCATACGTGATGCACGCTTGGGCGATCATGTCTGACTGGGTAGAAGATTATCCCGCAGTAGGTTGCCATTACTTTCTGCGGTAAACTGGTTGCCAGCCAAGAGTATAGAAACCAATCTGTCTTGGATAGCAATAACTTTTAACATGAGTGAGTAAATGAATAATATAGCCATAATAATCTAAATCTGAAATGAAAATGTAAAAAAACAAAAACGAAAACGAGTCAGATATCCTGGCAGTCTCTCGTGGCATAGAATATTACTTTTATTTATTTCTTTTCGGGAAAATCTCCGCGTACGGGCAGACGATGGCTCGCGTACCGGCGACTTTGAATAGCACTGGTCTATGGGACTTCATCGGACTTGTGAACTTTACGGTGATCCAACTACCAACGAAGGAAATAGAGACGAGTAGAATTTTAGTTTTAATTATATTTTTAATACGTTTTGGACGCCTAGTCTAGCCAATTTCCTTCATTTTCATTTTGTTCATATTTTTAACATTTTTGCTATTCTCTCTCTCTCTCTCTCTCTCTCTCTCTCTCTCTCTCTCTCTCTCTCTCTCTCTCTCTCTAAATATATATATTTATTATAAATTATGTTTTAGAACATGTACATAATTTCTTCTATATATGTCCTCTTCCCTACAATCATATGGTTGTTTCAGTGTTTGGATTTAAACACCTCTTCGGGGGAAATAAAGGTTTGGAATCATTCTCTGTTTATATTTGGTTCATTGTTGTCGTAGGGGTTGGTTGGGGTTATTGGTAATTAAGTGAATGTCTTGTTTTGACCGTTAGACTTTTGAGGAATTTGGTGTGTAAGTGTGAAATTGTTGATGAATGGTATTATCTGTTGGAATGTATGTTTTATCTTTTTATCGGTTGGGTATATCTTTTGGTTAGGATTTCTAAGAGGTCACTGTTGAGTGGTCATTTTTATGGTTGGCTATCGTTTAATTGGTTTATGTTTGCTGTTAGTGAACCTAATTCATGTATTTACTTTGATCCTGTGTCTAGGTTTTCATAGACGTGATAGGAGTGTGGTGTTTTTTCTTTCCAATTTAGATTTTTTCGGTATGGAATATTTTTTTATTTTATAGGGTTCTTTTAAAAACAAAAACAACAAAAAAAACATATATATATATATATATATATATATATATATATATATATACCCCTCTTCTCCTCTTTCTTCCTTCTTTTTCTTTTTTTCTTTCTTTTCCCTTTTTCTTCTCTTTCTCTTCCCTTTCCCTTTCTTTTTTTTCCCTCCTTCTCTCTTTCTTCTTTTATTGTATTTAGGCGAAGTTATTTCAAGAAATCTAAATTTGTATTTTTTGGGAAGTAAATGCAAATTAGCGTTTTATCAGTTTTTTGTATAAAGTTGTATGTTTAATTTTAATTTTAAGTTTAGAGGGTCGGTTTTTTCTTTTAATTTCTTTTATATCTTCTTTTTTCTATAAATTATCATTTGGAATCTTATTTATTTCTTTTAATTTTTTATATATTTTATTTATTTAGATATTTTTGCGGGCATTAGATCTTATTTTAAGGATTTATTACATCGATTTTTCTGTACCATTTTTTAACCAAATATAAACAGAGAATGATTCCAAACCTTTATTTCCCCCGAAGAGGTGTTTAAATCCAAACACTGAAACAACCATATGATTGTAGGGAAGAGGACATATATAGAAGAAATTATGTACATGTTCTAAAACATAATTTATAATAAATATTCACTGCTCTATACATCATATATCGAGCACTGTTTTAAATTAATGTTTTGGACGGAAATTTTTTTTTCTTTTTTCTCTCCTTATTCTATACTCACTCGGATAAATATATATATATATATAAATCTACAATCCGCCCGTTCATTGAATACTGCTTCCATATCTGATCGAGTGCTCCACCTAGGGGTTCTTGACAAAATTCAATGGAGAATCTGCAGTGTGATCGATCCCGACATGCCAGCTCAGATACAGTCACTTTCTCACCGGCGCAGTGTGGCTTCCCTGTGTCTCTTCTACAAGTACTTTCACGGCTTCTGCTTTGATGAACTTAGCTCACTGGTGCCCCCTATATAAGAATTTACTCGAGCCGCAATATTAGCAACTAGGTCCCACCCTTTTACTGTAAAACACATATATATAAGGTGTAAACACATATTCTACTCCAGTAGCTTCTTTTCTCGCACTTCCCGTCTATGGAATTCCCTTTAATTTACTTACTTCCCTGACAGCTACAAACTCTAAGAATTTAAACAAAAAGTCAATAGTCATCTCCTATCTCACGAACTTGCATCCTCTCTCTCTCATGCTCTCATCTCATTTCTGCAGTATTCTCATGCCTCTCCCACACGCTTCCTGACACTCTCTGTATTCTGTTACCCCTTCTCATAACGTTCCTCCTATGTAACCCCCTGTACAACAGTGGCAGTATATATATATATATATATATATAATAGACGGTATGTGAATGCGCGTAAAATGTATTGTCAGATCATAAATCCTGGCGTATTAACTCATAATCACAGCCTGACAAGTCTATCCCAAATCCTCGACATTCTTGGATATAAAGAAATATGTAAGCTACGATGATATGTGCTAAACAAAGAACAGATATAATTTCTCTAACAATGCGTGGCGATATAGTAGGTGATTGAAAGCCTTTAATTTTATTTAGTTTTTTATTTTTCGCTTGGGTCTTCATTTTGCTTGCATCAATCCAATACGCCCATTCTCAGAGACGATTCGATTTTACCAGCCTAAAGATCAACCGTTGAAGTTGGATAGTCGGACGAGTGGCCGAGTGCTAGGCGACATAAATAGATATATGAGGAGCAGCGGAAATATGACAAAACAAAAAAAAACTAAGATGAATTAATTAAACTAAAGAAGAAAATATTCCTCTCTATCCTTTTGAGTTAGGCCCCTTCTTCCCACAAACTGACTTACCTAACATTCCATGACACCAATTTCCAATAATCCTCCTCCCTGGTGCCGTTTATTATTCTCGATCAAGTTAAGTTGTTTTTATGATTTGATATTTCTTCCTTTTTTTATTTCAATAATGTTTTTTTGTTTTAATTCCTATGAAATTCTGCCTTCCATTTTGGATAATCATGAGATTTCCATTCATAGATAATTCGGAATGTGAAATAGTTAACAAAATTTATTTTTGATTCGATCTATCTCGGATTATGTCGAAATTACACATATTTATAGATAAAATAATATCGATATGTATAGATTATGAAAAAGTGTTTGATAAAGTACGTCTCAAAATAAAAGTATTGTTGGAATTCGGAAGCAACTTTGATTTCTTTACAAAGAATAATCTAGGAACTCTGTTGGAAGCAAACAGCCTGTAAACGCACAGAAAGTGAATTCAGCAAATATATTAAGATAAAAATGGAAAGATTGTAAGACAAGGATTTATCATATCAATCGATTCACTTACTTAAGAGAAAATTCTGAGAGAATCGTAAGTCTTAAAAAGGAAAACAGAAAATACACCGACAGATATTAGTGAAAAAAAGTGCGAGAAATGATTAACATTAAATGTAAGAAGACAGAATATATGGTTGTTAGCAAAAGGTACAATACATCATTCGAATTACAAAATGGAAACATCAAAATCAAGGTAGTACAAAATTTTAAATAACTAGCAACTTTGATATGTTTTCTTTTTAACAGAGGGTAGAAAGTTCAACATCAAAATACGAAGGCGGTTTGGTATATCAAAAGATGCCTTCCAAAATATATATACAGGATATATCAAAAATATTTTTACAATATTTGGTGGCATGTTCCTCTCACCAAAACATAGTCTATATAAACATATGTCCGAAAATCCTTCGTTTTAGAGTTATTAAGTTTGAAGAGAGGATGTGCGTTACAGTAGCAGTGGATATCAACTCGGAACGAGAGATCGGGGAGCCGAGTTGGAATTCTAGTTGAATTCATTGCATTCACTTGGAATATCAAATGATGCCTTCCAAAATATATATACAGGACATATCAAAAGTACTTTTACAATATTTGGTGGCAGGTTCCTCGCACCAAAACATAGTCCATATAAACATATGTCCAGAAATCCTTCGTTTTAGAGTTATTAAGTTTGAAGAGAGGATGTGCGTTACGGTAGCAGTGGATATTATTTCTATATTAGCTGCAATGGATAAATTGTCATATAAAAGAAGCAAAATGAAAATAAAACTGACATCTCATTTTAACATATATATTCATCAAAATTACACAAACATTTCTTAAAATACTAAAGACTAGGTTTATCAATAAAATTATTTATTGGCTTCAACCAACAGAGTTTCAGACGACTTCGGAATCCCCTGTTTCTCTTCTAGACGGCTTCTTGTTTGTAAGTGAATGCTTCTATGATGGGCGTTACGGTGTAGTGTATATCGACTCGTAACGACAAATCGGGGATCCGAGTTCGGACTCCAGTTGAATTCTTTGCATTCACTTCTGCACAAATACCCTTGGAAAACATAGTAATCCGTCTTTTCCCTCTAGTTATGGGTTAAATAATTAGACAGATTGGGTTCAATAGCAACCAGTCTACCGCAGAAATCAATAGCAACCTACTGCAGAATAATCTTCTGCCCAGTCAGACATGATCGCCGAAAGCGTGTATCACGTATGGCACTTAACTGACAGAATTAAGTTTGAAGAAATTTTACGATAGATGGCGCTGTGCTGCTATGTAGACTAGGTTATATTTGTCATTCGTTTACATTTGTGACTCGTATGTCTTCACCGTTTAACGCGTGTAGTAGTTTAACAACGGGAGGATATTTATATCGTGAGCATGCATATATGCTTTTTACATACGCCTGCACGAATGATAAAGAACACGAAGCTGCACAGCTGTACCAGACTGCTTTTCCAGACCGAAAGCAGCCGAGTCATCCAACCTTAGCTGCTGCTTATCGTCGTATTGCTGAAACAGGATCCATGACACTACAATCTATAGGCCGAGGAAGACCGAAATCCACTCGTACGTCCGACCACGAAGAACAAAATTCTAAGTTCTACCTTTATCGTTAGCAGGGGTAACTTCCCGGTGGCTAAAATACTTTCATGGTAATTGTTTGAATTTTATTTTTATTCTCAATCCCCACAGATAAATTGTACATATGTGGACTAGTAGCGATTTCATAGAAACTCTGAACTACTTTGAAGATAAGAATGGTAAGTTAGAATGTGTTATTTTGGTGCAAAGAATGTTGTAGTTTGTTTGGGTCAGTAAAACTGTCCTAGTTTAGGATAAGATATCCATCCTCTTTTGGCCTTGTGCCACATTTTTTTATTCAACAAAAATTAGTATTAATTTCCTCTATGGTACACAGACTTTATGTATTTAAACGCAATACTAGATTGGCAGTAAGGTCTCAACCTTTGTCAGTAGAAATGGCTGTTATAGTAAGTTCTATGCTAATAGTTTCTTTTCTGACACTTCTCTCGTACGAAACGCTTTCCCGGTGTTTTTATTACTAGTCAGCTTTGATCTTCAAAATATATCATCTGTCTTCTTAATACCTGTTCTTTTATTGTCCTTTCTCCTTAATAATATTTTCTGATACTCTCTTAACACTCAGTAACCCTTTGCATCTCAGCGTCTTTATTGACTTGCTTGGGCTGAAATGACGATCGCTCATTTCAGTAAAAATGAAATTTGAGCACTCTAGCTATTGGGCACGTAATATGATATGCGCAAAAAAGATTGCCTTCTTCCACCGAACGCCCCGTGGCCCAGGGGTAGTGTCGCCGACTGATGCCGGATCGGTCGGGTTTCGAGCCTGGGTTGTGTAGCAATCGGAGTCTAACTGTACTGGTGAACTGTGATACAGCGAAACAGATCTGTCTGCGGATGACTATATATATGTATATATTAGTCATTTCACCTCAAGCAAGGCGATATATATATACAGCTTTCGTCTAATTTTGTTAAACTACTATAATAAATAATTTATAAGTGCTACTGTAGAAGGTATATAAGATGGTGAATATCACTGACGTACTATTTATTATTGTAGTATAACAAAAAAAATAACCGTTTAGTTTAGCCGAAAGCTCTCGGGATCAATACACTTTTCAACTATTTTGGCATTAATTCTAGAAAAAAAGACACGCATACAAGAAAAACATTAAAGAAATCATAATAAAGAAAATATTGCCGGTTTGGTTCAGCAAAATATGTATTAAAGAGAGATTGCTCCCTAAATATGAAACTATATATATATATATATATATATATGGGGCTTGGCATATTTGTTATTCCATAAGAATGTTCCATAAAAACTGGCTGTCATAAAAAAATCCCTGTCATAATCTGACATTTCCTCAGCGCTCTTACGCATTCCCTTCTTTTTATCTTCCATTTCTCTTTCTTTCTTTCTTTCTTTCTTTCTTTCTTTCTTTCCACTTTGTGTATATAAGTTTATCGATTTATCTGACTCGATTCCCATATACTGATCTGTCTGTTCATTATCTATCTATCTATCTATCTATCTATCTATCTATCTGTATGTCTGTCTGTCTGTCTGTCTGTACACTTTGTTCATATATAATTATCAACCTGTCTATCATGGTACTAGTGTATGTCTCTCCCCTTTCTTCAAATATCTATTTATTTATCTCACTATTTATTTATCGATATATATATATATATATATATATATATATATATATATATATATATATATATATATTGATGTTCGGTGTCTTTTTTAATCTGACAATATCAACAATAGTTTTGGAGGTGGTGGTAACAATTCTTGTATTTGGGATAGTTAATTTATTGGAGAGTTCATACGAAAACTTGTATTTGTTTTTTTGGTTTTGTGGATTTTATAAGTATATTGTGGATTTTTATAAACATTTCATTCTCAGTGCCAAAAAACATAGTTTTAAACTACACAAAACCAAAAAAGCAAATACCATCCAAAATCACACAGATTAGATCTGCTGTCTGTCTATCATCATAGGCAACCTCTCGTGCCTACCATAAGCATGAACCAAGTGAGTCTCCCTGAGAGCAATACACTGTGCCTTCTCAGCCTTACCATCTTTTCCGATTTCAAGAGGAACCATTACATTGAGTCAATAGCTAAATCCACTGCTAGGAAGGTTAGGTCACTGTGTCGGGCCAGGATGTTTTTTTTTTCGCCTGAATATATCCTGCACGTATACAAATCAACCATTCGTCCTTCTATAGTGTACTGCTGTCATATATGGTCAGGCGCCCCCGCTGTTCATCTCAGTGTTCTTGACATGATCCAAAGGAGAATCAGTAATGTGATAGGTACCGACTTGGTGGCTGAACTCCAGCCACTTCCCGACCGACGGGATGTGGCTTCCCTCTGTCTGTTCTATACATAATTTCATGGCTTCTGCTCCAACGAACTTAAGTCACTGGTGCCCCTTCAACAGGTGTTTACTCGTGCAACCAGACTGGGATCTGGGTCTCATCCATTCACAGTTAGTTCAACCAAATGCAAACAATAATTCTACTCCATCAGCTTCTTTTCTCGCACTTCCCGCCTGTGGAACTCGCTTCCTTATTCTTGCTTTCCTGACGGCTACAACCTCCAAGAATTTCAATGCAATGTTAATACTTATCTCTTAACCACTTGAATCTGGTTCTTTCTACACTACCCTGTATATCCTTTCTTTGCTCTCCACCTTTGCAACTGTCATCACACCTGTATTCCCAACCTTCTCTTGCTCCTTTCTAACCCTGTTTGTCTTTCTCTTCACTCTCCTCCTATCTAATCTTTTTACTCTTATGTAGCCCCTTGCACATCAGTGACGTTACCGGCTTGCTCGGGGTGATACGATTAAAAAAATACTAGCTTCCAACAATTTTTCGTATGAACACTCCAACAAACTAACTTTCCTAAATACCATATATATATATATATATATATATATATATATATATATATATATATATTAATATATATATATATATATATATATATATATATGATATTGTCAGATTAAAAAAGACACCAAACATCAATATATATATATATATCGATAAATCGTCGGTGATGGTGGATTTTATAATATTTCAGTTTAAACTACCTCTCTGAAGATGGCTCATGTGAGCCGAAAGCTTAGAAGAAAACCAATAAATAATTATCCAAATGTTGGAGAATTTTTGTCTTTATTTTCAACTGAAATTAAAGCAAAAATACGACGTTTAGAACGGCTCATGATTAAACATAATAGACATTCATTGTCTCTTATATTTAATAGAATATGTCTAGAAAATATATATATATATGTATGTGTGTGTGTGTGTGTGTGTGTGTGTGTGTGTGTGCGTATATATATATGTGTGTGTGTGTGCGTATATATATATATATATATATATATATCGTTTCATTGTATATTTATCTATTTATCTGTTGTTTCTATCATATATTTATCAGCATTCAAAATTATCACATGTCGTAATGCTTTTGTTTGCGTCTAACAACTTGCTGTTCAAGATACACTCTTATCTACATATATATTCAACATTAGTCGTATTTACTTATTTATTTGTTTACTTTTTCATATAAAAAAATTAACGAATTTATTTCGGAGGTAGATCATCGACCCAAACACTGACCATTAAGCCTCATCCGACACGCTCATTACTCACAAGCCGCTCATAATTTACAGCAGGTCGGCTGGCGTCATATATGTGCTGCCAGTTTCTCGTACTATGATTTACAAACACATTAAAATGAATTAAATGTCTGAAAAGAGAAAAAGGAGACACTCTGTGGTTCGGAGGATTTTCATTCATAAAATAACTCTAGTCTGCTGCAAGGGAGTCTCAGAATTCCTTATCTAAATGCTCGCTATCCAATGAATGTGTAAAAAAAAACTGTCATCCAAACAGCCTTCTTCTTTTAAGTACCATGTCTTTTCAGGACATGGGTGATTATGGCTTCCCACAACTTCTAGTCTTTCTTGTTTTAAGAGTGACATTTTTTATCTTTGTCCTTGTTCTGCCATCCATTCAAACAAACCATATTTACTCGTCGTTTTCTCTGGCCTTCAGTATATCTTGTGAGTGTTAAATTCTCTAGGAGGTTTTACGTATGTATTGAAAAAGGTTCAGCTTGATATCCAATTATAATATCATTTTCTTTGCAGTTCCTATTCTCCTAATATTTTTCATGGCTGTACAAATATTATATCCTATTTTTTTCGCTGAAAGTCTCTAGTGCAACCTCGTTGTTGGAGATTAGATATCATATGGATGAGAGGAAATTGCATAGGATATAGAGGAGAGGAGATTAGATATTATATAGCAGAGAGAGGATTAGATATTATATAACAGGGAGGAGAATAGATATTATATAGAAGTGAGGAGATTAGATATTATATAGTAGTGAGGAGATTAGATATTATATACTAGTGAGGAGATTAGATATTATATATCAGCAAGGAGATTAGATATTATATAATAGTGAGGGGATTAGATATTATATAACAGAGAGGGGATTAAATATTATATAGCAGTGAGGAGATTAGATATTATATAGTAGTGAGGAGATTAGATATTATATACTAGTGAGGAGATTAGATATTATATATCAGCAAGGAGATTAGATATTATATAATAGTGAGGGGATTAGATATTATATAACAGAGAGGGGATTAAATATTATATAGCAGTGAGGAGATTAGATACTATATAGCAGTGAGGAGATTAGATATTATATAGCAGTGAGGAGATTAGATATTATATACTAGGGAGGAGATTAGATATTATATAGCAATGAGGAGATTAGATATTATATAATAGGGAGGAGATTAGATATTATATAGCAGTGAGGAGATTAGATATTATATAGCAGTGAGGAGATTAGATATTATATAGCAGTGGGGAGATTAGATATTATATAACAGTGAGGAGATTAGATATTATATAGCAGTGAGTAGATTAGATATTATATAACAGTGGGGAGATTAGATATTATATAACAGCGAGGGGATTAGATATTATATAATAGGGAGGAGATTAGATACTATATATAGCCCTGAGGAGATTAGATATTATATAACAGTGAGGGGATTAGATATTATATAGCAGTGAGGAGATTAGATATTATATAGCAGTGAGGAGATTAGATATTATATAGCAGTGAACAGATTAGATATTTTATAGCAGTGAGGAGATTAGATATTATATAGCAGTGAGGAGATTAGATATTATATAAAAGGGAGGAGATTAGATATTTTATAGCAGTGAGGAGATTAGATATTATATATCAGCAAGGAGATTAAATATTATATAGCAGTGAGGAGATTAGATATTATATAGCAGTGAGGAGATTAGATATTATATAGCAGTGAAGAGATTAGATATTATATAATAGGGAGGAGATTAGATATTATATAGTAGTGAGGAGATTAGATATTATATACTAGTGAGGAGATTAGATATTATATAAAAGGGAGGAGATTAGATATTATTTAGCAGTGAGGAGATTAGATATTATATAGCAGTGGGGAGATTAGATATTATATAACAGCGAGGGGATTAGATATTATATAATAGGGAGGAGATTAGATATTATTTAGCAGTGAGGAGATCAGATATTATATAATAGGGAGGAGATTAGATATTATTTAGCAGTGAGGAGATTAGATATTATATAGCAGTGGGGAGATTAGATATTATATAACAGCGAGGGGATTAGATATTATATAATAGGGAGGAGATTAGATATTATATAGCAGTGGGGAGATTAGATATTATATAACAGCGAGGGGATTAGATATTATATAACAGGGAGGAGATTAGATAGTATATAGCAGTGAGAAGATTAGATATTATATAACAGTGAGGGGATTAGATATTATATAGCAGTGAGGAGATTAGATATTATATAGCAGTGAAGAGATTAGATATTTTATAGCAGTGAGGAGATTAGATATTATATACTAGTGAGGAGATTAGATATTATATAAAAGGGAGGAGATTAGATATTTTATAGCAGTGAGGAGATCAGATATTATATCGCAGTGAAGAGATTAGATATTATATAGCAGAAATGAGATAAAATATTATATAGCAGAAATGAGATTAAATATTATATAGCAGAGAAGAAATTAGATATATTATAGCTGGGAGAAGATTAGATATTATATAGCAGTGGGGAGATTAGATATTATATGACAGTGAGGAGGTTAGATATTATTTAGCAGTGAGGAGATTAGATATTATATAGCAGTGAGCAGATTATATATTATATAGCAGAAATGAGATTAAATATTATATAGCAGAGAGGAAATTAGATATTATATTGCAGGGAGGAGATTAGATATTATATAGGAGTTAAAAGATTAGATATTATATGCCATTGAGGAGATTAGATATTGTATAGCAGTGAGAAGATTAGATATTATATAGCAGTGAGGGGATTAGATATTATATGCCAGTGAGGAGATTAGATATTATATAGCAGTGAGTAGATTAGATAATATATAACAGTGAGGGGATTAGATATTATATAGCATATAGGAGATTAGATATTAAACAGCAGAGAGGAGATTATGTATTATATAGCAGAAATGAGTTTAAATATAATATGGCAGTGAGGAGATTGGATATTATATAGCAGTGAGGAGATTAAATATTATATAGAAGAAATGAGATTAAATATTATATAGCAGAGAGGAAATTAGATATTATATATCTGGGAGAAGGTTAGATATTATATAGCAGTGTGGAGATTAGATATTATATAACTGTGAGGAGATTAGATATTATAGAACAGACAGGAGATAAAGAATTATATAGCAGAAATGAGATTAAATATTATATAGCAGAGAGGCAATTAGATATTATATAGCAGTGAGGAGATTAGATATTATAAAATAATGAGGGGATTAGATATTATATAACAGTGAGCGGATTAGATATTATATAGCAGTGAGGAGATTAGATATTTTATAGCAGTGAGGAGATTAGATATTATATAATAGGGAGGAGATTAGATATTATATAGCAGTGAGGAGATTAGATATTATATATCAGCAAGGAGATTAGATATGATATAGCAGTGGGAAGATTAGATATTATATAACAGTGAGGCAATTAGATATTATATGGCTGTGAGTAGATTAGATACTATATAGCAGAAATGTGATTAAATATTATATAGCAGTAAATATTATATAACAGATTAGATATTATATAGCAGAGAGGAAATTAGATATTATACAGCAGAGAGGAGATCAAATATTATATAGCAGAGAGGAAATAAGCTAATATTTATCAGAGAAGTAATTAAATAATATATTGCAATGGTGAGATTAAATGCTATATGCTATATTTGAGACAGGTGGATAAATATTATATCACTAAAAAGTGATTAGATTTTATATAACAGAAAGTAGATTAGATATCATATATCAATGAAGAGATAAGATATTATATATCAATGAAGAGATCAAATATCATATAGAAGTGAAAAGATCAGATATTGTATTAGATATTATATAACAGAAAGGAGATTAGATATTAAATAGCAAAAGGGAATTTGTGTTATATAACAGCGAGAAGAATAGATATTATTTAACCGAATGAAGATTAAATACCATAAAACAGAAAGTAGTTTAGATATCGTATAACAGAGAGGAGATTAGATGTTATATAGCAGAGGGGAGATTAGAAATTGTATAGTCATGAAAAAATTATATGCTATACAAGGGAGGAGAATAGATTAGTAGTGGAGTTGAGAATACATGTTATATGATAGAAATAATGATAGATATTGTATAACAGAGAGGAGATTAGATGTTATATAGCAGAGGGGAGATTAGAAATTGTATAGCAATGATAAAAGTATATGCTATACAAGGGAGGAAAATAGATTAGTAGTGGAGTTGAGAATACATGTTATATGATAGAAATAATGATAGATATTGTATAACAGAGAGGAGATTAGATGTTATATAGCAGAGGGGAGATTAGAAATTGTATAGTCATGATAAAAGTATATGCTATACAAGGGAGGAGAATAGATTAGTATTGGAGTTGAGAATACATGTTATATGATAGAAATAATGATAGATATTGTATAACAAATTGGAGGTCAAATGCCATATTAAAAAGACGTTAGATATTTTATAGCAGAGAAGAGATTAGATATTATATAAGAGTGGAAAATAAATTTCTTAAAACAGAGAGGAGATTAGTTATTATATAACAGTGAAGAGATTAGAAAAAGCACACACACGCCGGGGGAAAATAGTTGATGTCGAGATGTCTGGTCAGGACCTATAACATTACAGACACTTGTCTCGATTTTTTGAGAATCATCAGATACATAACAAGAGCAACAGACCAAATATGGCGGCAATATTCAATGAACTGAAGAATAGTAGATTTATAAATGTGCAAGCTAGATTATGGCAAGAGATCTTTGGGCACGGCACGGTAAACACATTTTCCTAGCAGTTGCTCTGATATAATCAGTCTGGGCCAAATTGGAAACAAAGGGCGTAACAGGGCGAAAAGTATAAAACGCCCAATAGAAGTAACTGTAAATAGTTTTATGTGGATATGGAAAAAAAGAAATATTCCGTGGAGTGTTTCAGTAAACATGACGCCATAACATGACTGATCGTGAATGCGTAATGAGGTTCACGTTGCATTCTCAGAACGCGAGGTTTGCCATTTTTCGAAATTTTTCATAAATCTTATTTCGCAATTAGACATTTGAACTAGTATATCTACAAGACACTAGTATATCGTTATAATGGGCCGTCACATAAGTGAGAAGGGCCGGTGTGCAAGTGAAACCGTTGAGAGGAAGGCCACGAAACGATGCACATTCTCTCCTGATGACCCCAAATTTAAATATAAATTCGTGAGGAACACATTAAAAAGAATTCAATGACGTTATATGCCGTAGAGAAGCTCGGTGGAAATGTTATTGGCATGAGGAGCCTTACACATTCAGCTCGCTTCAGGTGAGTTTCAATTACTTTCCAGTCATTTGTTTCTCCACTTCATGACAATGCAAAATGTGAGACCAAGAAGGCGTAATGAGTTGCTCTCCCGGCGGTTCCTGCTGTTGGAAGGTAGAAACAGTTGTCTATGAAGATTAAAAGATAGCAGTTTCGTTTTAGACGCGTTACAAGTCATTTTTAAATGTAGGTCATTTTCGTGAACAGTTGCCAGTTTTATTTTGTCGTGAGGCATGAATAAATAATTATCATCAGCATAAATACTGAAGACATCGGAAAGATCTTTAACAAAGCTAAGAAAGAATGTAGGTCCAAGAATAGAACCTGTATTAATGTGGGATGATCTAGAAGCGTGGCCGTTCAATACGTTCCTTCATTACACAATTTGTTAAGAACGATTAGATTAACTCAAATTTTCGAACAGAAACACCGAGCCCATCAGATTTTGAAGGAGGACATCATTCCAAACCCTTTCTTGTAGCTCTTTATATGCTTTTGGCGGTATTCACCCTGGGCGGGTTGAGACGGCTTCTTTCCTGGATAAATGCCTTTCAAATAATTAAATCTACAGTCCGAATATCGTAGTTTTTATCTAAAGCCTGGTAGATAAATTCAGTAATAACTGTTCATACATAGGTTTGGTTTATTTTGTAAATGGTACTTTGTAAATGGGTTGTTTGATGCCGAAAGTTTTTTTAGGAGAGGTTTGTATAAATAGAATACATATTCTTTGTAAAAATTCACTTTGTAAGAAATCAGATTTCATTGATGTATTTTTGTAAAAAGGGTTTTTGTCGAGATTAAAATAATAGCTTCTTTAAAAAAAAAAATGTACGGCTGGTAATTTTTTTTTCACAGATATATTGCTGGTATTTTTTTAATCTGTTTATAGCAAAATTGTCTTTAATTTTTTCAAACACTTATTGCTGGTATTTTTTAAAAAATGTTTCTGATAATATTTTTTAATGTATTTCTGGGAATATTTCTTTTTCAAAAATGTATATCTGGTAATTTTTTTAAAATATATTTCTGGTATGTTTTTCAAAAATGAATTGCTGGTAATATTTTTTTCAAAAATGCTTTACTGGTAATATTTTTTCAAGAAATGTATTGCTGGAAATGTCTTGTATATTTTCAAAAACGTATTGCTGGTAATTTAAAAAAATGGATTGTCGGCAATATTTATTTTTCATGTATTGCTTAAATTTTAAATGCGTTGCTGGTATTTTTCCAGTAATGTATTCCTAGTAATATTCTTTAAAATGTATTGCTGGAAATTTGTTTCAGTGCATTGCTCGTATGATTTTTTAATGTATTCCTGGTAATATTTTTTTCTGTATTGCTGGTAATTTTTAATGTATTACTGGTAAATTTTTTAATGCATTGCTGGTATTTTTTTAAAGAATGCGTTAGCACATTGGATGTTAAAATTTCTTATTGAATTCTCTCGTTGATCTAGTGAAACAAACTTATGTATACAAACACTGTACCCACCAGTGGTTGATTCGTACTGTGTTAAAAGCTAAAAATGAAGCTTTTATTCTTGATGCACAAGACTATTGCTTGCTAGTTAGAAGTTGCCAAGGACCCATAATGAATAATTGCATTAACCCGAAATGCAGATTCTGTGATGAATATTCATAAACAACTGACCATCTTTTATCAGGTTGCACAGTACCGAAATTAAGTGAAATGTTTAAAAATAAATCTATTTTAATGCGATACAATTTGCCTATTATTACTAGTTAATCCTGATGATGACAAAAGCATTTATTATACAAAACTAATATTTTCTTTTTCATATATAGTCTCTTTACCCGCTAAAGCACTTTATTCAGTAGTAGATAGTGATTACGTGGATCGAGCATTATACAATGAATATTTCAGATTAAAATCCGGCTAATTGCAGGCTTTGAACTTATTGATCTGTCGTCATGTCTTTTACTTTTTATTCAGAATTATTTCAATTTTAGTTTTTCGTAAATTACTTCTTTTATCTAAACTTATTTATAAATGGAACTTTGTCTGTGTGTGTGTGTGTATGTGTGTGTGTCCGTTACCTATAGTCTCCGAATCGGCTGAACCGATTTTCTTGAAAATTTACACAGTTGTACTATAAGCGTCTGCGAGTGTTGTTAGCTAGGTTTTGTATCGAAGTACCCCCGATAATCGAAAAATTGAGTTATAGAAGGAGTGGTCCGATTTTAATCAAATTTGATACACTCATAGACAAAGACATAAAAAACGATATTCAGAAGTTTCAAGGTCGCAGTTCTTAGAATAGTGCAGAAAATCGATAATATATATATATATATATATAAAAGGCAAGATGTTTGTGTGTGTGTCTGTTTATCTGCCTGTATGTCTGTATTTTTTTCAACCCTTTTATTTTAGTTTTTGCTTCGGGTTTGGCTCTAAGTAGGTATAATTTTAGTTCTTAGTCTCAGCCATGATACCATTTACTCAGAGGACTTATTTAACCTTCAAAATTTAGTTTACGACGAAAAAAATTATTTGATATCGATACCAGGAAATCAAAATTTGACTTACATCCATTCATTTTTCTTTCAGTCTACGGTTTCACTTTAACTGGAAACAACTATTGCTTTTTATTCTTTCGTGATAACGTCCAAATAGTCTGAGCTCCAGGACCATGACTTTCATTACACCAAAGTAACGCCGGGCTATACTGCTAGTAATTCTATATATATAGATTTTTTTTCTTTTAAATAAACAGTCTAATAATGTTTAACATTTTCGTTTTTGCTATGGTGAAACACGTCTATTTCTATGGGGTGAATAGACTCTCCCACCTAATTGAAGTAGGAGTAGTAAGAGGAACGAGGGTCAGTCGATGTTGGACGATTATAGTCGACAGTCGAATACGAAAGATATTGGCAAGATTACACTGCGTAATACATATTATTTCAAGTTCCTAACGTTTTGTGCGTTAAACCTATTAGGACCGAATTTATAACAAATACTAACCTTCACTGCGAAAATAACTCCACAACAAATTTTAAGTTCTCGAGAAAAAAATCTAGTTTGATTTACATTAAAATTCTAAAAAAGAAACAATAAAAATTTAAAATTTAAAGCAATAAAAATTGCCGATGAATCATATGATAATAGCGGTGGCAAGTGAAGAAGCATTTTTTGTTGTTTTTTTTTTTTGCTACGTTTGTTTAATTTTGTCGATAATTCAATAATCCCCCGGGTTACTGAATACCTCCACGAGACTTCTTGAAGTGTATGTTAGGCATGTTGCATTATCAAATTGACACTCTGACCTTCAGAATATTCTGAAAATTTTCTTTTTGTAATATTTGCAAATTTATTTCCTCAAAAATATCGCTTTAATGTGAAGTAAACATTATAAATGAATGAGGACAGTTGTAAAAGAAAGAAAGAAAGAAAGAAAGAATAAAGACTTATTGGAAAAAAAGAAAGAAAGAAAGAAAGATAGAAAGCAGTAAAGAAAGCAATAAAGAAAGAAAAAAGAAAGAAGGAAAGAAATCATGGTAAGTATTTATAACGGAAAGAGAAGAAATTTCTAGTCGCTAACGAAAAAACTGAGAAAAGAACGAAATGGCATTCTTAAAAGTAAATCAATGAAAAGATTATATGAAACGAAAAAAAGAAAACATGGCAAGAAAAAAAAATTAAAGAATAAAGGATTATTTAAAGAAAGAAAGAAAGAAAGAAAGACTTATTGGAAAGAAAGAAAGAAAGAAAGAAAGAAAGAAAGAAAGAAAGAAAGAAAGAAAGAAAGAAAGACTTATTGGAAAGAAAGAAAGAAAGAAAGAAAGAAAGAAAGAAAGAAAGAAAGAAAGAAAGAAAGAAAGACTTATTGGAAAGAAAGAAAGAAAGAAAGAAAGAAAGAAAGAAAGAGAAAGCAAGAAAAAGAAAGAAAGAAAGAAAGAAAGAATAAAGACTTATTGGAAAAAAGAATGAAAGAAAAGAATAGCGAAATGTTGAAAGAAAGAGGGGGAAAAGAAAGAAAAAAGAAAAAAAAGAAAACAATAATGAAATGTTGAAAGAAAAAAAGAAAGAACCGTAATATGATGAAATTAGATTCGTCTATATTTGCAGGAAACATGGAATAAGCAAAGAAAAACTTCACTTTAAAGTGGAAGCTTTTTTTTTCTGCTTATTATCGATACATTCTGAATATTAAAAAACAAATTATACGTGGATATATGAGGAGTGGCAAAACATGCTAGCCCTGAACAATAAACATGTGCTATATATATATGCATATATATATATATATATATATAAATTATTTATTTGAAGATTATTTTTGATCGATACTCGTATTTAAGTAGATAATCTATTTATTATCAAACAGTATATATATACTTATTTCTAACGGCCTGATTATTTACGATAAATTTTTATTACGAAAATATGTGTCATTCGGTATGATTCAAACCTGCGACCCTATCCACATAGCGGAAGCCACCAATTGATCTGGCACGACTTAGACCTCCCGACCACGAATGATCAACAATCTAGTCTAAAAGTAGTCAAATCAAGCCTATATAACACAATTTCCGATTCAAGCAAATAACCATATCTGCTTTGAAATGTATCGTAATGTCAACAAATGTAAACATGTTACGGAAATTAACGACGATTAACGAAATGGTTACAAACAAACCGACAATTTGAAATTATTAGTTTGAATATATATATATATATATATATATATATATATATATATATATATATTCAAAAAATATGAAAGAACACGTAGATAAAAAAATTCATTGTTCAAGCATTTACTTTTATAAAGAGTGCTCAATACAGTTTGTTCTTCCAATGGTTAATAAAAGCATAATATCACTAAACAAATAGTGATATTATATAAATCATTGTAATAACAAAATTACAATATATATATATATATATATATAATTGATTGATATATCTGTGTGTGTGTGTGTGTGTGTTTGTGTGTGTGTGTGTGTGTGTGTGTGTGTGTGTGTGTGTGTGTGTGTGTGTGTGTGTGTGTGTGTGTGTGTGTGTTTTAGCGCACAGGGGATCACATATATTTACATAATTATGACTAAATCAAGCAAGCGTCTGGTAATACCGTAACCCCGTAGCTTGCATAGAAGGCCAGAGTGCCAAACCCTGTCACTTGGAGATGTCCAGAGCAACAGCACGAGCCTTGCGTGACTCAAGGGCCTGGAGCATGTACTCCGTAACGGTTGTTAGCATGTCGCCCGTGGACCTGGCAAAGCGGAAGCCATACTACCTGTCAGAGTAGAGTCTGTGGGCAGTAAGATGTTGAACTATTTCAGCATTAATTATGGCCTCGAACACTTTCCCGAAAATTGGTAGAAGACTGATAGGGCGATAGTTGGATGGGTCCGAGGGTTCACCACAGTTCTTAAATACAGGAACGACTGAAGAGAACTTGCAGCATGCAGGAAAACTGGAAGCAGAAAGGCAGTAGTTATACAGTTTAGAGAGGACATGGGAGAGTTCAGGAGCACACCTCTTTCCTTTCTCTACACCTTTGCAACTGTCATCACACCTGTATTCCCATCCTTCTCTTGCTCCTTTCTAACTGGTTCGTTTTCCTCTTCACTCGCTTCTAATTAATCTTTTTACACATATATAGCCCCCTGTACATCAGTGACATTACCGCCTTGCTCGGGGTGATACGATTTAAAAAAAATACATATTATTGGAAATTCTAATAATCCAGAACATATACTGGGTGGGACAAACTCCCTGCATAATGATAAAAAATGAATTTAGTAAGCATACAACAACAGAAAAGAACTTTAGGTAAGTATGTGTCTCCTCAGCAAATATATTCAACTTGTGCTACTAGGCGATTCTGAGAGAATTAGAAGTTCCACCAAGGATTCATTGGTCACAGTCTTAACAACGTAAGATATGCAGATGATAGAGTATTAATAACAGACACATAAAGGAAACTAAAAGAAGGTAGTGAAGAAAAGCGAGTAGAAACGGCTAAACATCGACTGCAAGTAAAAATAATACACGTTTGCTAGCAAAAGAGACACCACCTCAAAATGCAAATTACAAATTGGAGATACCAAAATCAAGTACAACAATTTAAATACCAGGGAAGATAAGTGCCACACTGTGATCCGATGGCGCATTGGGATAGCGAAAGATGACTTCTAAAAGCTAAGTAAAATAAGATTTTATTAGAAACCATAAAATGTATTACACTGTTACACAAGATCGGTTCTCATCCATGACAATCACATCACAGATTAAGTAGAGATTTGTGGAAATGTGTTTCTACTGGATCATGTTGAGGATACCATGGAATGGACATGTTAGAAACGAAGATTAAGATATAATGGAAACAAAAAGGATACTTATACTTAACATTAAACGATATAGGTGAGATTTCTAGGGAATATTATGAAAAAAGAGGGGTCGAGAAATTCGTCGCATGACTTACCAAAATAGCTTATGTAAATGAAGGACAGACAGCAAAAAAAACAAAAAACAACAAAAAAAAACAAAAAAAAACAAATTTACTAAGAGCTACAACGGACGTCAATAAGGAGGTCGTTTCACGCTCCTCAAAACCTCCCGATCTGGCCTTGGGACCGAATGTAGTTTATTGTCATAAAAACGAGATATTTGAAAAAAAAATCCAGAATAAAGCTTATTTCGACAATAAGAATTAATCTAAACAAGTTTCGTTTGGTTAAATCTATCTATCTATCTGTTATGTCGTGAGTAAGAATAAATAACTCAACAACAGGAATAGGTTAATTGTTGTATTCCGTGAAAATAGTATTTACAAAGGTTATTAGTATCCAATACAAGAATAAAAGTTAATCGTCTCAATCGTCGTAAGACGTAGTATGAGCAATGGGTACTTCCGGGTCGTCACCGGAAGTCTACGACTGACTTGTTGATCTGCTGCTCGGCACACTCTCGTCGTAGATGCCACCATTACTTTACATAGTAATGGAATAGCCCATTATAGCCGAATAGGCGCGGGCGTCCCAACACTATCTATCTATCTATCTATCTATCTATCTATCTATCTATCTATCTATCTATCTATCAGACAATACACATCTATCTATCAGACTATACACATCTATCTATCTATCTATCTATTGTATCGTCGAGGTGAATGATCCACAGAGAAGAATCAAGGCTTAATATATGTGTTCAGTACAGTATCCGGTACTAACTGATATATAAAACAATACAGGACTATTAGTTAAAAACAATTAACAAGACAAAACTTACGAGCAAAACGGAGGAAGGTCTAAATGGTGAATAGCCGACAAAATAAATCAGTCCAAATATTAATCTGCATCTAATACACGTCTACAAGTATGTATCTAAACGGTCGCTTTTTGCATCAAACATACTTGTAGACTCTTTCAGGTTATGAGCCAGTCCGTCGATTAGAGTGCTGATGGGTGTTAGCTACTCTACAACACTATCTATCTATCTATCTATCTATCTATCTATCTATCTATCTATCTATCTATCTATCAGACCATACACATCTATCTATTTATTTTTCAAACCACATATTCCAGCGAATCTAAGTAAATCTACAAAACCTGATTGTGAAGCCAATGAGTATTTGCTTTATTGATTGATTCGATTTCTACGACTCATCAACCCATTTTCAGCTTACTTAAAACCAGAAAATAATTTCAGATTGTAAGAATATTTTGGATGGGGAAAGATTATAATGATTTAGTTAAACAAGTCTTACTAATTAACCTACAGTTGGTGGAAGAAGAGGTTGTTTAATAGCTTTCCTTAGGGATAATTGCGCGTAAGTGATTATAACGAACCCAAAGGGTATTGAAACTTGTCTCTCCGATTAACAAACTCGATCCCTTATTCATTACATCACCCGCTCAGCCAAGCTTACAGCCCCTGGTATTCCCAAGTGGTCGCCCAATCTACATACTGTTGCTTATCTTGGGTTATCGACGGGAACCAGTGTTTCAGTGTGAAAAAAATCATGCAAAAGTCATTGTGCTAGTTTAGCTATTGATGAAAAAGTATCAGAACTGATGCTATAAAAAATTAAAAAAAACTACATTACATATCAGTTCGACATTTAATCTCCTTCATAGTAGTCCTCTTCTGAAGACACACACTTTATTCACTTGAGGGAAGCATTCATAGAACTCCTTTTTGATGTCTCGTCGCATTCATTTGGTTTCTTCTTTCTTTCAAGTAAAAGTTGATTTTAAGAAGGGAAAAGTCGCAAGGGGCAAAATCTGATAAATTTGGTGTTTGTCAAACTTGGAGAATGTTGTCCTTCGCCAAAAACTGCTTCACAAGCTATTGTCATTGATGGAACCTCTCTAGTGTGATGTAGTGTAGTAAGACGGCCACACTCTACATATTCCCTTCCAAGCGCTGCTATAAACAGCGGAAGCGAGTAGGAACGTTATAACTTCGTGTGCATGCGCGACAGAGTCTAAGGTCAAACTGTGCCAACCGGCTTCACTCTGCGTAATTTAGCTCTGTTACCATAGCAAAAATTCCAATATATTTTGATAACCTTCGTACATAAAATTGGTTAAGGTTTCTAAGGAAATTGAATCTATGTTGTTTTGCTTTTACCACAGTCTATTTACAAATTGAATTTGGAAAATTAAGTCATAGGATATTTATGACAGTAAAAAAATATTATTAAAAATGTCTTATTTAAAAAATAAATTACTTCTTAAGTTGAATTTATATTTACCTGTCACAAGTACGACCAATTAAGAACAATGAAAACCTGGTAAGACATGCTTACATGTGCTAATAAAAGCTTCATAACCAGTCATCGTGTTTGTAGGGTTTTGGTAAATTGTGACCCATGGTCCGAGTGTATGAAAAAATGGGAATTTGGTTGATCTGTTCTACCTAAGCAATAATACTTACCTACCGCAGGTTAGCACGTACAACCAGCTAAGACAAGCTTGGATATGCTAAGACAAGCTTCGTACCAAGTCATCGTTTATGCGGTGGTTGGCTTAATTTTGAACATTGACGTGATTGTATAAATAAATGAAACTTGGTCTACCTAACCCGTCATACCTATCTGCCGCAGGCTAATAGATATGACCAGCTGACAAGTTTGGACATGCTAAGACAAGCTTCGTACCCTGTCATCGCGTATGCGGGGACTGGATAAATTTTGACCAGCAGCCCGTCTGAACCCGCTCGGGTTCCCCACATTAAAAACCTATCTTGTGTCACGATTCACCCCCCTTAGGGAAAATATATTTTATTTACTTGGCGCCTGGCTCAGATAATTTTAATACTCAGTTACCATGTTTGAGAGGGCTGGATAAATTTTTACCCTGTTGACGCAGCTAAGAAAAATAAATTACTGAGAGTTGTTCGGTCCCGGAGAACACCCAGACTCCCTCCTATTGCACTAAATAGGTGGATCGGCAGTCGCCACCGAGCCCAGCGCAATCAACGGTTGCGCAAGCTGGGCAATTTTGGGCCCTGACTCGGGCGTACGCACCCGGGTTCCCCACCATAAACTCGACCTTCTGTAGCATTGTGTCTCAGTAGGGAGACAAGGTAAATAATACTTTTTTAAGTTGAACGTTAATATTAAAAAATGAAATTTTTTCCAGGCCATATTTGCTCAAAATGTTGATACTTACCGGATTAAATGTCACGCTAAAATTTTGACTTCCTACTTGAACTTGAAACTAGAATTTCTAAAGATATTAAAATGTCACTTTTGTATGTAGCAGGCTGTGTTGCAAGAAAAGATTATCCCACAGAAGACGGAAATATTGAATAATGTAACTTTTTATTTTCAAGATTATGTAAAATATTTCGAAAGAAATATATCGTGGTAATTAAAAAATTCCATTGGATACGGCAGTTCAGTAGATGGATCTGTTTTATAATGTAAAACTGAAAACTTGCAGAAATTCTTTGAGAAAAAGTGTTAGCTTCTGAAATTCCTCATTTCAATATAAAAAGCAATTATGTGGTCCTGAGCATGACGGTAAACTGCATCCAGCAGCAAAGCCTCTGATTGGGAGGAGCATGGAACCACCTCTAAATTGCTGTTGTTCTCAGATCCACCCTGACCCGGAGTGGTAGCACTTGTTGGGGTCCCAGTTGTGGACAAATAGTTAACCTCAAAACTGGGATCAAAACATTATGAAAGTATACAATTTATGTAACCCCCTGCACATCAGTGGCATTTCCGCCTTGCTCGGGGTGAAATGATTTTAAAAAAAAATACAAATACAGTTTTATTGAAATATATACATAAAAATAGAGATTTATAGAAAAATATACATTTTTGAAGGAAAAATTGCACTCAGCAAAACATTTTTGAATACCAAACTAGAAGACATTTTCAGTTTTCTAAAATAAAAAAGAATAAAAACAAAAAATGTTCATTCAAATCTGACTTAAATCAACCTTTTCACTATAGCTGAACATTCAAAAAATACATTAAAACCCCACCTTTTTGACATTAAATAACCCACAGAGGTGTTGATATGCCGTTAAACAAAGCTCAAACTCGAACTCAAACTCAAAAGCAATTATGGAATTATAATGTCAAATATATTTTACAAAAAATATTATTTGATTCTTTATGGTGTTCCATTAAGACTGATCGAAATCAGTAGTAAATAAAACAGTGTTATTAGTGAAATTCTGTTGATTTCATTGTTGGATCATGTTATTTGAGTCGTGGCAATTATGTGTGAAAAAGAAATATCACTCAAATATCCACCAAGACTTTGACAGCACACCTCCTCTCTATGGTCAAAATGTTTGATGACGTCTCTACATAACTGCTCCTCGATCTCACCAACATGCCTTATTAGCTCATCCTGTTGAATTGTGGTTGGCTTGTTGGTATAAACCTTACTTTTGAGATGACCCCAGAGGAAGAAATCTGAAAGCATCAAGTCACAAGATCGTGGTAGCCAATTGATATTACTGTTTTGAGATTTGATGCGACCTCGGAACATTCAATAAAGCCATTGTTGTATTGGCTGAATTGCTTGTGGTGCCGTCCTGTTGGAAAAACAAATCTTCGACACTCATCGCCTTCAATTCAGGCCATAATTACCATGACTCAAATAACAGAATACAATAGTGAAATCAATAAAATTACACCAGTAACACTGTTTTATTTTCTGTTAACTTCGATCCCTCTTAATATCACACCCCATACTAAGGCAAATCAAGAACAAGCACTGAAAGTTTTGAAATTATTTTCAAATGTTATTTATAAGATAAAAATCTTTTAAGAATATGACAATGGGAAAAATTAAATAATGCCTTCGGCCGTTACTAGGTTTCTTCTTTTATGTGCTGTGTCTCTTCAGAACCTAGGCGATCCTCCACATCTTCTTATTTCTTGTAGCTCTTTATATGCTTTTAGGCGGGATTCACCCTGGGCGGGTTGAGACGGCTTCTTTCCTGGATAAAGTTTCATTGGACTTTTTGACTTCACAAGCGGTCCCCAGCCTCATGGGTGTGAAGATTTTCCCACAATTGGTTATTGAGGTATACTGGTTGCCAACCAAGGCTACACAAGCCAATCTTTCCTGCTTAATATATTTTGTCTTGTTGTTTCTAACAAACCATCCGTTTGCTCAAGCACATCTAGTATGTCATACGTGTGATTGTGTACTGGTACTATTTACTTACGAAAATGTATAGATAGAAACAAACACTCACACAATAAAAACAAACATTCACTCATACACAAATATACACATATACACCAATATACACACATATAAACGCACACATACATATATATATATATGGGCACCTCGAGGTGGTGTAATGGTTAGTAATCTTGTCTCGCTAGAATCATTACAATTTAGTAGTGAGTTCGATCCTCACTGGGTGTCTCTTACTTTCGGCCTTGTGCCACATCTAAGCTACGCTTGGAAATTCACCATATATATATATATATATATAGTGAGAGAGAGTGAAAGTAGGAAAAAGATAAAGGAAAAAGAAAAAGTAAGCAATGGACGTATTCTGTGTGAGTTTATACAAACAGAAATGCACGCACATACACACGAATGTGTGTGTGTGTGTGAGGTGCTGGGAAATAAGTAGATAGATAGATAGATAGATAGATAGATAGATAGATAGATATGAACAGACTGAGATAGATAGATAGATAGATAGATAGATAGATATGAACAGACTGAGATAGATAGATAGATAGATAGATAGATAGATAGATAGATAGATAGATAGATAGATAGATTGTTTAGTATATAAACAATTTATGAAAACTCTTCAGTTATGTTCAGTCCCTAATAGATAGATAGATAGATAGATAGATAGATAGATAGATAGATAGATAGATAGATCGTTTAGTATATAAACAATTTATGAAAACTCTTCAGTTATGTTCAGTCCCTAATAGATAGATAGATAGATAGATAGATAGATAGATAGATAGATAGATAGATAATGTTTGTGTTCGCAGTAGACACTTAGGAGAACCATTACATTTCCACCCTGCCGAGAACAATACTCCTTGTTCAGCTGTCGGGCCGCTTGTCACATTAACAAAGTTATTTCATTCGCCCTTCCATTTGCATTTTATCATCATCTACAAATGATGTCTTGGTAACCCAAGCCTTTTATAGAGGGCCGGCGAATGGCAGCACCTACCCGACGGGGTGTCTTGCAGCTGACTTTCCGTAGAAAATCGTGTGTGCAGCCTGAATGAAAATTCCCATCCAGCCCTATCTATGGCGGATTGGAGTCTAAATGTGCCTGTACTTGACCAACGTTATTTGTTGTATGGTGCCGTCTCATATTACTTTCAGTTAACCTTGTAATGAAGCCGTTATCTATGCTTCGAGGATTCTTTTTTCTTTTGTTTCCCTTTAGTTGATGCAAAAGTTCCCAGCTCAATCATTTATAATTTGTTAGTGAAATCAGAGAAGCGTAAATTAAATTTATTCTGATTTTCATTGACTTTACAGTAAGTCACCAGTAGCATATATTAAATAGAATTTAGGCAATTATCTGAAATTAGAATAATATCTTGTTGAAATCTTTTATCTACATTATATAACATATACTCCTTATCTACATTATATAACATATACTCCTTATCTACATTATATAACATATACTCCTTATCTACATTATATAACATATACTCCGAGACGATCCTCAAAGATCTACAATAACATTCAGCATTTATAATTGGTGGACATGATCTTAACAACATATGACACGCAGATGACACTGTGTTTAATGGCTGATTCCGAAGAGAAACTGAATATACTCTTAGCAAAGATAGTGTTATGAGGAAACACACCTATTCCTCAGATAATGGACTCTCCCTCCTATATTAATAAGAGTTAACAGGAAGTTCTGGGGAGGTTCATAGGAGTTCTTTAGAGTTTTATTGGAGCTTCCTCTCTCGCACTTCCCGCCTGTGGAACTCACTCCCGTATTCTTGCTTTCCTGACGGCTACAACCTCCAGAAATTTAAATGCAAAGTTAATACTCATCTAGCCTCTAGCTCTCTCCCCTCCCCTGTATAACCTTCCCTTTCTCTCCACCTATGTATCTGTCATCGCACCTGCTTTCTCAGCTTTCTATTGTTCCTTTCTAACTAGCTTGTACTCCTCACTCTTTTCTAATTAATCTTTTTACATTTATGTAACCCCCTGCACATCAGTGGCGTTTCTGCCTTGCTCGGGGTGAAATGATTAAAAAAAAAAAGTTCAGTAGAATGACTAGGTAGTTGATATTAGTCGGCAGTTAGCCGAATAGTAAAAAGTAAGCTTTCAGTGGAAGATTACCAAGTTCCTAACATTTTGGGTACGTTAAGTCGATTAGCAACCGACATAGCCTTCAGTGCGAAAACTACTCCACAACAGATAGTTAAAGAAAAGCCAGAAGAAAGGATTAACTATTAACTTTCAGTTTTATTCAGCGAAACGAGCCTAAGGAACAAGAATATTTACCAGGATTTATTAACAACAGATATGATCTTAACAAGCAGACGACACTGTTTTAATGGCTGGTTCGGGAAAACGGAATAAACTCTAAGTAAATGAAAGTAGAAAAAAGAACTGACTCTCAAATCTAACCGGCTTTATTCAGCTTATATTGATTCTAAGGGAGACTGAAGAATTATTAACGATAGAAATAATCTTAACAATCATCTTTTCACACTCCACCCACGTCTATTGAACAGGTTAAGAGGCACATCCCTTGTTCCCTGTTTAGGATGTGGTTTCCGGCTTTCTCTTTTCCAATCTTCTCACTTTGTATTTTTTTTCTCAATTGGAGTAGATAGATCTATCTATCGCCCGGTTCACACTCCACCCACGTCTACTGAACAGGTTAAGAGGCTCATCCCTTGTTCCCTGTTTAGGATGTGGTTTCCGGCTTTCTCTTTTCCAATCTTCTAACTTTGTATTTTTGTTTTTCTCAATTAGAGTAGATAGATCTATCTATCGCCCGGTTCACACTCCACCCACGTCTATTGAACAGGTTAAGAGGCTCATCCCTTGTTCCCTGTTTAGGATGTGGTTTCCAGCTTTCTCTTTTCCAATCTTCTCACTTTGTATTTTTGTTTTTCTCAATTAGAGTAGATAGATCTATCTATCGCCCGGTTCACGCTCCACCCACGTCTATTGAACAGGTTAAGAGGCTCATCCCTTGTTCCCTGTTTAGGATGTGGTTTCCGGCTTTCTCTTTTCCAATCTTCTCACTTTGTTTTTCTTTTTTTTTTCAATTGGAGTAGATAGATCTATCTATCGTCCGGTTCACACTCCACCCACGTCTATTGAACAGGTTAAGGGGCTCATCCCTTGTTCCCTGTTTAGGATGTGGTTTCCGGCTTTCTCTTTTTCAATCTTTTCACTGTTACGTAGCCCCCTGCTCATCAGTGGCGTTACCGCCTTGCTCGGGGTGATACGATTAAAAAAAATAAATAAATAAAATAAAATATACGCTGAAGATATTGTTTTGGTTCAAAAGGAAAACTAAAATAACTCCTAGACATGATAGTAAAGAAAGGACTAATTATAAACCCTCACCGGATTTATTCAGCTTATATTGCGAAATGACACTAAGGATGCTTCTTCTTTTATGTAGTATGTCCCTTCAAGATGTAGGCGACCATGGCACTCCACACCTTCCTGTTCCTTGTAGCTCTTAATAATTCTTGCCTTTTGGTTTTTCTCCCAAACCCTATTTTACCATCCATTTGCTCAAGCCAGTCAAGTATGTTATGCGCTGCTTTCCTCTGTTCTTCTTTCCCTCAGTCTGACTCATGAGTATCAGATTTTCCAAACCCTGCTTACTCATTACTTACACCAGAAATTTCAGCTGCCTTTCCCTTATGTTAAACAAGCAGTATAGCCAGGCGTTGCTCGGGTGTAATGAAAGCTTTAAAACTAATCCGTGGTCCTGGAGCTCAGCCTCTGAATAGTATAAGATATGCAGATGATACAGTGCTGATAGTAGACACAGAAAGGAAGCTACAAGAATTCCTACAAAAGATAGCTAAGTAAAGCCAAAAGAAAGGATTAAACAAACTACAAAAAAAATTGAATGCATGGTAATCAGTAAAAAAGGACCCCAAAATGCCAACTAAAATCGGGGTATTGAAGTCAAACTGGAACACAACTTTAAATACCTGTGAAGCGTTTAAACAGGGGACAGAAACCGGAACACTGAGATTCGACGGCTAATTGGCATGGCCAAGGGTGCATTCCAATGGCCGAGTAGAGTATTAACAGACAGGAATATTTCATTACAAAGAAAGAAAAGAGTACTGGACTGTTATGTGATATCTGTCCTCCTGTATGGCAGCGAATTCTAGACAATGTCTTTAAGGAAGAAGGACAAATTCGAAACAACAGAAATGTGGTTCTACAGAAGGATACTGTGGATACTATAGACCGAACATGTGAGCAGCGACAACGTTTGAGAGACGATGCAAACGAAAAAGAAACTTATACGTAGCATCAAGAAGAGACAGCTGAGGTTTCTGGGACATGTAATGAGAAAGGAAGGCTTGGAGAATCTAATACTCACAGATGGAAAGAGAGAACAGTAAAAGCATACTTGATGGGCTTGAGATAGTGGACGGCGAAACTGGATTTAGGAAAAATAACAAAAGGAAAAATATTGAAAGAGATAAGGCATAAGGTCAAGTGGAAGGCCATAATCGCTTACATCCTTAAAGGTCACGGCACATAAAGAAGAAGGAGAATCTGTGTATTACGTTTATTAGCGAAAGTATTCTAGAAATCTACATATATAAAAGGCAATCTGTGAGTCTGTCTGTGACTGTTCCCTATGCACGCCTACATTCTTTAAGCTTCGCCATTCAAACTTTCTAGGTACACATATCTACGGGGAAGCCAGGTCGACACATACTTTTTGAGTTTAAGTTCAGCAATTTTCCCTTTCGCACTTTTTGGCCAATGGTGCAGATTGTTTTCATTTGCTCCGTAAAACATCTAAGATCTAAGATGGTTGCTAGATTACGTCACAGACACCAAATCACACGTGTCAAACGCGGCTAAAATGTTTTTTTATTTTAAAAAAATGAGCCTTTATATTTAATTTTTATTCCGACGTTTTAAAAATTCATTAGGTCAACAAAAAATGTGAATATTTTTCCCCGTAATTTTGAAACAAAAGAAATATTAAAAAATGTAGGCGTGCCTAGGGAACAGTCACACACAGTCACAGATTGCCTTTATATATATAGATTATATTTTAAGTTTTCTGCAGCGAATTTAAACGTATTTGTTTCATCCGCTGAAAAAATTAAAATGTTCTGAGTTGCACGGGCAACGCCGGGCTGTGATGCTACTACTAATAATGAAAAAAGGTAGATTTATGTCAGTTATGTGTGTATTACGTTGATTGTCCTACTTGGCCTGCCTAATCAAGTAAATGTGTATGTTTATGAGCATCATCTGTACATTAAATATATTGGCCTAGGTAATACACACTTAGATTAGAAGATGTATTTGTATGGCCAAAGATATATTCCAGAAGCTGAGTAGAGTATTGAGAGAGAAGAAAATTTTACTAGAAACAAAGAAAAGAGTACTGGATTGCTATGTGATTTCTGTTCTTCAATACGGTAGTGAATGCTGGACAATCTCATCAAAGATGAAGGAAAAACCAGAAGCAACTGAAATGTGGTTCTACAGAAGGATGCTGCGGATATCATGAACCGAGCATCAATGATGAGGTTTTGGAAAGGATGGAAACGGAAAGAAAATTAATACTGAACATCAGGAAAATACAGCTGAAGTTCCTGGGACTTTTCAATGAAGAGGGAGGCATACTCACAGGTCAGATACAGGAAGAGAGACAGAGGAAAGCAGCGTTCTAACATACATGACGGGCTTAAGCAAATGGATGGCAGAGCGGGGTTTGGGTGGGGTAACAGGAGAAAGCATGCTAAGTGCCACCAGGGATAGGGAATTGTGAATCGCCTACATCCAGAAGGGACACGGCACATAGAAGAGGATTCAAGAAATCTTAATAAAGAAAATGTACAAATTGATCACAATTCAGAAGATTCAAGGTTGCAATTCGTACAATAGTGCAGAAAATTTGATATCGATACCAGGAAATCAAAATTTGACTTACATCCATTCATTTTTCTTTCAGTCTACGGTTTCGCTTTAACTGGAAACAACTATTGCTTTTTAGTCTTTCGTGCCTACGTCCAAAGTGTCTGAGCTCCAGGACCATGGATTAGTTTTAAAGCTTTCATTATACCCGAGCAACGCCGGGCTATGCTGCTAGTATATATATATATATATATATATATATATATATATATAGAGAGAGAGAGAGAGAGAGAGAGAGGAGAAGATAAAGAGAAATACATTTTTATAGTAATATCACCAACAATAGATATTATGATCTACAAACTATATACCTAAAAGTATGTCTTTAACCTGGAAGTACAAAATTATGTAAAAAAATATCTGTAGTTGAATGCGAAGGAAAAACATAGATTTCGGCATTAAATAACCAGTCAAGTACGACTCTAACCGTCTAACCATAACCGTCAAGTATGGTGTAGAAGACGAAGCGTCCATTACTAATTTAGGTTTACGAGTCGACTCGGCGTAACTGGGGTCATGAAATAAAACAGGCAATAAGAAAGACGAAAAGGCGAAAGTAACAAGAAAAACAATATATTAACAAAGGTCACATAGGGTTGACAGCATGCATAAAATTAAGGAAAGAAGAGTTCTTTCCTTTTGTCTGGACAGAAACGTAAAATGTTTGGTAGAAAGTTATTTTCTGTAAAGTCCAGTTTGAATGAAAGTTAATGTGCATAGTGTCAATGTCTGTTTCCAATTGGAGTTTTTTAGTGTTGTGTGTGTGCATGCTGGTGAGAAATAAAAATTTGCGCCACTAATTGCTACCCGCAATTAGTGCGCGTCTGTTTGTGTGAGTTAAGGGAAACATGTCTGCTCTTGCCCGGGACAAAATCCTAACTAGCGTACCACGTGACGTTCCCCGCTTTTATTGGCATTCGTTTACGCGGGAACTAAGTTATCACGTGAACGCTGAATGACCATGTGTGTGTGGGAGGGTGTCAATGGCCACAATGGCTCTAAACAAATTCAACCAATGAAACAATCAATGTGAAAGAACAATTCCATGAGTCCATATAATATCTTACAATTTCTTAATTAAATAGTAATTTATTAGATTAACTATTCACTATGATGTTTATTCTTTAAATTTAAGCGCAGTGAGCATGTGAGTGTGCATTGTGGTGCATTGGATATCCGGCTCGGAACGAGAAATCGGGGAGCCGAATTCATTGCATTCACTTACGTGCAAATACCCTTGGGAAAGGTATTAATCCGTCTCTTCCTTCCAGTTATGGGTTAAATAACAGGACAGATTGGGTTCTCTAGCCTTGGCTGGCAACCAGTCTACCGCAGAAAGCAATGGCATACCTACTGCGGGATAATCTTCTGCCCAGTCAGTCATGTCTCTTTCGAGACATGATCGCCCAAGCGTGTAACACGTATGGCACTTGACTGAATGCAATTATTTTGGATTATAAAAATGACATACAATATCAAATACCAAATTCAGTCATTTAAAGTGCCATACGTGATACACGCTTGGGCGATCATGTCTCGAAAGAAACATAACTGACTAGACAGAAGATTATCCCGCAGTAGGTTGCCATTAATTTCTGGATTAATTAATTTAATTAAATTGGAAACGGCAAGTTGTGTTCAAATTCACTTCCGCAAAATGCGCTTGAATCTATTGTTTATTCTCCCCCAGCTATGGCTTAAATAACAGAATAAACTGGGCTCTCAATCTTTGGATTTTATCCAGTCTTTTAGAAGGATTATTCGGCGTTTAAAACCGACGAGAAAGCATTCATTCCACTATTTATCTTTTTCATGAACATCCATTACTTTTGGCTTACGGCCATATCACGTTGAATACACCGGCTCTCGCTCGATCACCGAAGTTAAGCAACGTTGAGCCTGGTCAGTACATTGATGGGTAACCGCTTGAGAATACCAGGTGCTGTAAGCGTTTAGTGGCGGATGTGCGTTGTGGTGCAGTGGATATCGGCTCGGAAAGAGAAATCGGTGAGCCGAGTTCGAATTCCAGTTGAATACCCTGCATTCACTTAAGCACTGGTACCCTTGGGAAAGGTATTAATCCGTCCCTTCCCTCCAGTTATGAGTTAAATGATAGGGTAGGACTTGGGGACCCTGCTCTTAAAACAAATCCCAATGAATCTTGATACTCGAAAAGAAAAGTTTTACTAGACACAAAACTTATATACAAAAACAACAATAAATTGTTGAAAGAAAAAAAAGGTCCTACCAATAATAAAAAAATAAAATTTAGTTGGCAATAAATAACCCGCCGAGGTTGATATGCCATAAAACAAAACAACCAAACCATTACTTTTTTTTAGTTGTATCTAGCTGAGTCAGTATAAGATTTTTGTGGTGATCAAAATATAAACTTGTATAAAATTGACAAACATTTGTAAATGCTTTAGATGGTCTACTAGTTCAGTATTCACGAATAATTTTCTGTTCAAATGATGTACAGATCAATGCTTTAAAGTGTCTTTGAGCGAATACATTATTTAAATCTTAAAAAAGCTAACCCCTCACCAAATCCTATAAACTGACATTAAAAATCACAAAGAGCTTTACTAAGTAACAAATGCCCATCTCTTGTAAACTTCCAACGTCCAAAAATAAAAATAGATAACAAATGTAACGAGAAAAAGAAAAAAAAATGAAATAATCAAACTGTTATCTTTCCACAATAGCAAAAAACAAATGGTTTGAAAGGAACCAACCCACCAATACAAAAAAGACAGAAACGGTGGAGCTGAGAAATCTAATTTCCAAACATTTCGGCAATGACAAGGTCAAAGAACTAATAAATTAAATCTATCGGAAAACATAAGTAGATCTCTTTTAATAGCACTATCTGAGAAGCCATTTACAAACGAATGCGAACTCCATCGGATAATCTTTGAACGATTTTTTTTTACAAAATGGAAACAAAAAGGAAACTAATACTTAAAGTAAGGCAGAGACAGTTCAGGTATTTGTGGAACATAATGAAGAGGGAGGGTTTGGAAAATCTGATACTCACGAGGCAGTCAGAAAGCAAGAGGAACAAAGAAAAACAACACATGAAATACGAGTAAATAGATGGAGAAACAGGACTTGGGAGAAATAACAGAAAGACGAAGTTTATTAAGAGCTACAAGAGATAGGAAGTTGTGGAGAGCTATGATCACCTACATTCTGAGGGGACATGGTGTGTAAAGAAGACGCTCTGTTATTATTTTGGAAGCATATATTTAGTGAAATAAACCGGAATCTCACTGACGAATCACATGTCTGCTATTTGATCAATTGGGTCTGATGAATCATCTAAGGTTTAGTTGGAAAAAAAAATACTCATTTTGACAGTGAGTTTGCTAACAAAGATCCAGTACGTTGAATTCAAGACATTAAAAAAAGATGACAATTTGAACAGGATCAGGACGAAATTGATTAACCCTCTAGGGCCATTCGTATCATATTTGATACAGTATGAAAACAAGCCTTGAAAGAAATATTTTCCTGAAAATTTTTTTAAGAGAAATATTTTATAAATTTCAAATGAAAGCAGTACTGACTGCTCAGTCAATGAATACCAAATGTTTCCTTACAGGGAAATACCAAATGTTTCCTTATAGAGAAATACTGTATCAAATATGATACGAATGGCCCTAGAGGGTTAATTGGATCAGATGAATCGTCCAAGGATGGTTGAAAGAAGCGGTTTGACAGCGAATAGGTTGCTGGCCATGATTCAGCGTATCGAATTCAAGAGATTAAAGCGGATGACAATTTGAACTGGATAAGAAAAAATTTGATTTACTGAATCTTATAAATCATCTAAGGCTTGGTTGAAAGAAACACTCACTATTCGAGAGCGAATAGATTGCTGGCCATGATTCAGCGCATTAAATTCAAGACATTGAAGCGGATAAGCTTTTGAACAGGATCAGGACAAATTTGATTTATTGATTCTGATGGATGATCTGCATGGCTCGGCAACCTACGGCCCGCGGGCCGGATCCGGACCGCGAAGGCATTTTGACCGGCCCGCGAGTCTGATTACAAATGACTCTATTTTTAACATGATAGACGCAGCTTTCGAATTCAACAAAAGACCTGCTGTCATCTTCCTCTGATCTACCCAACCGAATTTGGAATACTATGACCGCAAAAACACGATCAAAACTCAACCACCTCGATTTCTGCGTAAAAAAAATAAACATAAAACAAAAACTGAGAGCCGATTTGACCAACCGACCGACCGGCCGGCGACAGACATTAGCCGGGGACAATGTTATCTCAGTCGGCTTTTTAAATTCATTCCTTCAACAGCGACCACCCATCGCTTACCCCTGCTACCTACCCTATGTAAGTTGCTGGAATCTTTCAATGGGCCATGTTCTTATCTCATCATACGTAAGTGTATATGTTTGCAACTATTTGTACTCATATGTATGGGTATATGTGTTTCGTTTTTGTTTGATGTGTGTGTGTGGTTCGTTTCTGGTATAATTTTCAATAACGGTTTCAAACCTACACGTCATAATTTCATCCGTTTCACTTCGGTTGATTTTTTTTTCACTTTGAAGTATTTTAACATTCCTTTGAGGAAAAGTAATTTTTGTTAGGTACTTTTTAATTTTAGATTGTTATTTATTTTTCTGATTTCTCAATGTTTATTTTCATTATGGTTTTAAATATTTAGGTTGACAGGGGTCTGCATATGTAATTTTCATTAATTTTTCATGAATGGCCTTCGTCCTGCCCGCGACCCGTCATTATAACATGATCCGGCCCGCGGGGTCGAATGAGTTGCCGACCCCTGAATCTAAGGCTTGGTAGAAAGAAGCACTCACTGTTCTACAGCGAATCAGTCAGTCAGTTAAGTGCCATACGTGATACACGCTTGGGCGATCATGTCTTGAAAGAGACATGACTGACTGGGCAGAATATTATCCCGCAGTAGGTTGCCATTGCTTTCTGCGGTAGACTGGTTGCCGACCAAGGCTATAGAACCCAATCTGTCCTGCTATTTAACCCATAACTGGAAGGAAGAGATGGATTAATACCTTTCCCAAGGGTATTTGCGCGTAAGTGAATACAATGGATTCAGCTGGAATTCGAACTCGGCTCCCCGATTTCTCGTTCCGAGCCGATATCCACTGTACCATCGAATTCAAGATAATTAAAAAAGATAATTCTAACGAGATCAGGACAAAATCGATTATTTGAATTTGATGTATCATCTAAAGCTTGATTGAAAGAAGCACTCACTGTTCGACATCGAATAGGTTCCTGACCAAGATTCTTCCACTGCAAGTTTTTAGTCCCGTTGTGCATGTTCATTGCAGGCATCATGTTTAGCACACTGCGTGGAATATGGAGTTGTGGCATGAAGGACGTGACAGAAGAAATTCTATGGAAACGAGAAGTTTACCTCTTGCCAACTGATCTTGTTCTTTCAGCATCATCGTAAAGTCAAGATCAAGACGGAAAGACGACGACTTCCTCCATTAGAATTTGCTAAAAGGTGAGTGAATCTTGCGCGTATCTGTCGAGTGAAAGATGCTGGCTTTGATGCCGGTAACGCATCAGGATATTAGTAGCCCTGTATTAAACATTGGCAATCTACCTCCACCCCACAAAATGTAGGGTAGTTTAGACTTTTTTTAAATATTTTTTACGCCAAGGGGATGTATGCTTGTTGGTTTATTTTATTTTTGTTGCCGCTTTCTTTAGTTTAATTCTATATCATCTCCCCCGTTAGGCGAAAAGAAATTTCTGTTCTCTTTTCGTTTTTCGAGTGTGTTCTTTCGTAATTGTTGCCGTGTCTGAATGAGTGCGTAAATGCATGTGTGGTTGGTCGAATGATTAATGTTTAATTCATTCAGTCCGCATTAATTTCGTCCAGTTTTTTTTTCTAATACTAATTTGTTAAGTTTCCTGTACATATAGTATTATGCATTTTAAATATTCATTGGGATTGTCATTTTTAAACGTTGGTATTCTACCCACCTCCCAGAACAATTGTTAATGTAGAGACTTCACATAGATTTTCAGATAATTTAGACTTCATGAAAATGAGGACAAAACTGGAAGCGGCCGAAATGTGGTTCTACAGAAGGATGCTACGGATATCGTGGACTGAGCATACAAGCAACGACGAGGTGTTAGAAAGAATGGCAATAAAAAGGAAATTGATGCTGAGCATCAGGAAGAGACAACTGAAGTTCCTGGGACATGCAATGAGGAAGGAGAGCCTGGAGAACCTGATACTGACTGGACAGATAGAAGGAAGGATGGACAGATGAAGGCAGCGGATAACATATTTGCAGGGCCTGATCAGGTGGATGACGGAACGGGGGTTGCCAGGAGCAACAGGAGCAAACATACTAAGAGCCACAAGGGATAGGGAGACGTGGAGAGCCATGATCGCCTACGTCCTGAAGGGACAGGGCACATAGAAGAAGAAGAAGAAGAAGAGATTTTCAGGCTTTATGGTGATTGTGGTAAGAATAGTAAGAAATACTAAGTAAAAAGGTGGTGTTTTGATGCTAGGAATATTGTATACTTGTTTTGGTCAGTGATTGTGGCTGACTAAGTTTAAGTTAAGACGGATGATGCCTTCCCCATCCCCACTTTTGACTTTGTTCCGTATTATTCGTATTTTTACGAAAATAAATATTAGTCCATTGGAGTCAGTCGAGAAGAACTTCTAGTGACGTCACTGCTAATAGCCTAATCAAAACGTAATATTATGACTATTATGGAAGCAGTTTATAGATAGATAGATAGATAGATAGATAGATAGATAGATAGATGTGCTTTAATTACACTAGCATAATATACCCTCCTTCTGACATTTCCTATACCCAATCCCTCTATGTAACCCCCTGCGCTATAGTGGCAGTGGAATGCCTTGCTTGGGGTGACACGATTAAAAAAAATACATTCTAGTG
>JBBBDQ010001466.1:710000-732500 GCA_037127315.1 Ascarosepion bandense | reverse complement strand
ATGACTAGCAGTATAGCCCGGCGTTGCTCGGGTCTAATGAAAGCTTTAAAACTAATCCATGGTCCTGGAGCTCAGACTCTTTGGACGTTGGCACGAAAGACTAAGAAGCAATAGTTATTTCCAGTTAAAGCGAAACTGTAGAGTGAAAGAAAAATGAATGGATGTAAGTCAAATTTTGATTTCCTGGTATCGAAATTAAATCAGTTTTCTTCGTCGTAAACTGAATTTTGAAGGCTAAATAAGTCCTCTGAGTAAATGGTATCATGGCTGAGACTAAGAACTACAATTATACCTACTTAGAACCAAACCCGAAGTAAAAACTAAAATAAAAGGGCTGAAAAAAAAATACAGACATACAGGCAGATAAACACACACACACACATACACACACACACACACACACACATCTTGCCTTATATATATATATATATATATATATATATATTATCGATTTTCTGCACTATTGTAAGAAATATTTATCGGGGGTACCTCGACACAAAACCTAGCTAAGAACACTCGCAGATGCTTATAGTACAACTGTGTAAATTTTCAAGAAAATCGGTTCAGCCGTTTCGGAGTCTATAGGTAACGGACGCACACACACACACGCACAGACACACGCACACAGACAAAGTTCCATTTATAAATAAGTTTAGACAAGCAATAAAATAAAATAAAATGCTTTGATACAAGTGCAAGTGACATAGTGTGGCCTAAATATGATATTGCAAGCAATAAATGTTTTGTTTCTATTTCGATACAAGTGCCGATGACAGGAAGGACAACAAGATGTCGCCTAGATATGACATTGCAAGCCATAAATGTTTTGTTTCTATTTCGATACAAGTGCCGATGACAGGAAGGACAACAAGATGTCGCCTAGATATGACATTGCAAGCAATAAATGTTTTGTTTCTGTTTCGATACAAGTGCCAATGACAGGAAGGACAACAAGATGTCGCCTAGATATGACATTGCAAGCAATAAAGCATTTGCATCTAATCCGATACAATTACAACTGCCAGAAAATATACTAGGTTGTTAATATCAATCGTGAAAATTTGAGTCGGAATACCAATATACGTTCTGCACTTCTTAACTTAGCATAAAATTCATTTTTACTGATTTTTTGCATCCCGATAAAAATCATTCTAGTTGTGATGAACTGAGAAAACAAACGTTGTCACTGTAACTTCCGTTCACTGCCAGTTTTTTTTTAATCAAAACCAATTCATTCCGTTCATAATTCACAAATATGTTAATGCCTGCGTGTAAACGTTTTAAGCACACGAGCATAACTATACAAATACCTTTAAAATAACTTCCGTTAACGCCTCGTTGCAATCGTCTGCTTGATGGCGTTTCTTTTGTTCATATGTACAATAACTTCACAAAATGGGCAGCTCAAAAGTAGTAGTGGCAAATTTCCGTATTACAGTTTTCATGCCATTTAAATTTACTGAAATTTATGTAGCACTAAATAGACACATTTATGAATAAAGAAGAGAAGAAAACTTATTTTTACCAACACGTTTCGTCCTCTGATGCAAATAGAAGGATTTTACTTTGCAACATATAATTATTAAAATCACACTCACACACACACACGCTCACATACACAGAGATACACACACACACACACACACACACACACACACACACACACACACATATATATATATATATATATATATATATATATATATTCTAAACATATACAGTTAAATATCCACCATCGAAGATGATTAAATCAAAACAAAACAACAAACACTTAATAAAATCACATTTCAATCTAGTCAAAACATATTACATTGTATTTACAGATATTGGTTTGTTAACATTTTGGTCTCTCACGTGGTGTGACGTCATAGAACCGCATAACAAATTTACGAACTGCGTCTGCTATTCGGTGTCTGTTATCGTTGCATAGCAATGTTTTATGTCAACACAAGATAAAGTCATCTTTGATGGTGGATGTCATTATGTTAACGTCCCTGTAACCACTCTGAAGATGGCTCATGTGAGCCGAAAGCATAGAACCAGCATAATAAAAATTATCCAAATATTGGACAATTTTTGTCTTTATTTTGACCTGAAATTAAAGCCAAAATACGATGTTTAGAACGGCTCATGATCAAACATAATGGACATTCATTGTCTGTTATACTTAACAGTATATGTTTAGAAAATTATCTGCTGCCTCGATACACTATATATATATATATATATATATATATATATATGTCATATAATTAATTTTGAAATTAAGCTTTGCAGAGTGAGGACGTCATAATGGTGCCTTCATGAACTTCGAAGTAGGCATGAATCAGCTCTGTTAAGTGACTTCTTCATATTAACCCTCTCTCTTTCTCTCTCTCTCTCTCTCTCTCTCTCTCTCTCTCTAAATTTGGAGGAGTTACACCAAAAGAAGAACAAAAGTCCATATAAACACATGTTAGCAAATACTTCATTTTTAATTTATGAAGTTTAAAGAAAGTTTACGGTAGTGTTGCCATGAAGAATAGGTTACATTTGTCATTCGTATACATTTATTGTTAGTTTGTCTTCACTGTTTAACGTGTGTAGTAGTGGGTTAACTGAAAAGCTTTTCTTTTTAACAGTGGCGGGATATTCCTATCGTGAGCATGCAAATATTTTTTACCTACGGCCGCACGAACGGTAACGGACGCGAGGTTGCATGGCTGTATCAGATCGCATTTCCAGACCGAAAGCAGTTACATCATTCAACTTTTGCTACTGTTTATAATTGCATTGCTAAGATCCGTGGCACCACAAACTATGCATCAAGGAAGACTAAGATCCGTTCGTACGCCTGACGAAAAACACATTCGGGGATGATCCAGGTATCAACGCATATCAAGTGACCCTAATATGCCGTATAGTAACGCATAGGGAGTAATTCAAGAGCAGCTCCTGTATCCGTATTATTTTTAACATGTACAGACTTTTATGAAATATATACATGAAATTTTTTGAATGAAAAATATTACCAAGAAAACATTTTTGAAGAAAAATATTACCAACAAAAAGTTTTTGAAGGAAAAATGTTACCAACAAAAATATGTTTTTGAAGGAAAAATGTTACGAACAAAAATACGTTTTTGAAGGAAAAATGTTACCAACAAAAGTAAGTTTTTGAAAGAAAACTGTTACCAACAAGAATACGTTTCTGAAGGAAAAATGTTACCAACGAAATACGTTTTTGAAGAAAAAATATTACCAACAAAACATTTTTGAAGGAAAAATGTTACCAACAAAAATACGTTTTTGAAAGAAAACTGTTGCCAACAAAAATACGTTTTTGAAGGAACTAATGCTTCGACATTAAATGACCCCAGGGGGGTTGATATGCCGTAAAACAAACCAAACCAAACCAAACTGACCACTTAATACGGGAAATATTTTGCCGTGCTTTATTGCACAAAATGCCGATTCCTTGTTTGTATTGTTTATGGATGGGGAAACATTTAGAAGATATGGAATAATAAATTTACTCAACCAAAATCGGTTGGAGGATCGGAATCCCCATATTACAATACAGGCTAGACGCCATTCGCAGTTTACGATCAATGTGTAAACTGAAAGGCAGAACAGGGATTAGCAGACATAATAAAAATACAACCTATTTTAATATACCCTGGTTAACAACGATGACGATCGTCTTGTCCGACAAACAAGGAACACGAACTCGTATATATAAGAATATTAACTTATATTTTTATTCTTCGTCAGTTACCGTTGTGTAGAATGGTAGTCAGAGGGAATCACGTACATACGAGGGAGTTGTCGGGAGTCGTTGAATTGCGGGAGTTGTCTTCTCTCCTCCTCTCTTCTCTGCGTTCCATGGTTTGCATATTTGCCTGACCTCGGTCCGTTGGATTTTATCTGTGGGGGCTACTTAAAACAATTGGTTTATGTAGCAGACATTAATATTTCAAAGACGCTTTCATCACCGTGTCAGGGGGTTTGTGAAACCATTCAACACCGTGTGGGGTATTTGCAAGGGTCAGTTGGTCAAGGATCCGATGGGTGCATTCGTGTGTAGAAGCAAGCGGAGGACATTTGGAACATTTGTTGCTGTGTTGAGGTACAACGATTGTACATATGTCTATATGGACATTCTACCTTAAGGTCAGGAATCCACCCCAAAGTTTGAAAAAGGATTTTTGATAAACCTTGTATATATGTATGTATATACACTTTCGATCAAAAGTTTGTGACCACATTGGTTTTTTCCTCTAAACTTAAATAATTGATCAAGTTTCGTGTCTTGAGATAATTTTTTTCTGTTTGCATGCAAAAGGAAATATAGAATAATTAGAATGTCAGTTAAAGCATTTTTTTTTCATCAAAGAATCCACTATGAGCATTACTATAGACCAAATTCTTGGCATCTTTTCTTGTAACTTGTAAATGTATGCTTGTGGATGTGATTCCTAAGAAGTGTGTAAATGTGAAAAACAATTCTTCCTTATTCTTAGGAAGTTCATTTTGAAGTTTACAATTAATTTCTTTCCAGACTAGTCCAATTAAAAGAAAGATATGGAAACTGAGAAGGGCAAGTCATTTTGTTGAAATTCTCTTATCATCCTTTGATTTAAGATAATTTATACACAATTTTATGTTTTGGGTCATTATCTCGTTGCAAAGCAAAATTATGTTCAATAATGTGGCAGCTAGAACGAATTGCATGCCTTTCTAATATGGAATGGTACACTTTCTTTCGCATAAGGCCTTAAATTTGAACGAAGTACCCCGCAATCTCACCTCCAAACCATTCCCAAACCATTCCAGCACCACGACTATGCTTTACAGCTAGCAAACTGCAATTTTCACTCATTCATTCGGAAGAAGTTCGTCTAACAAACGCTCTTCGTTTACTTCCAAAAAGATCAAATTTGGTCTCAACAGTTGATATTAAATTTTTTCCAATCTTGTAAACTCCAGTCATGTATAGCAGGATCTCCAGACCATAATATTCAAAGTATGGAGAAATGGTAGACTTATAAATATGTGAGATAAGTTATGGAGAGAAAAATTGTCTAGTACGACACAATGAACCAACTTTCCTAGTCACAGATCTAGTAAATGATTCAATATAATTTGTCCATTCTCCATTATTTGCTGCCACTTATTGGGCTTCTCTTCGATGCTTTTTAGTAATTTTCTTTTATTCTTTTTTCCCTTAGAGTAATTTTCCCTCCATCAAAGTATTTTAGAGTGATCAGAAAAGTTAAAAATTGCTTAGTACAGTTTGAATGTTTTGGTTCAGGCAAACAGATAAACGAATTCGAAAATGTGTTTCTGTGTTATTTTTCCTGTATGTGGTCATGCGTTGTCATCAAAGATTAAAGTCGTTTTTTCAATTCATTTTCTTTTTTTAATAGAGATTTCTTTTCATCCTTTAAAACCCAACAGAAAGAAGTCTTCTCTTACCAGTTATTGAATATTGGGGTGAAGAATTAAATTCAGCTGTTAGTTGGGAAGCTGTTTTTCTTCTGTTTCTTTTGCTAGACAAGATCCAGAATTTATCCTCAGCAACAGATGTTAGTCTGGGCCTCTAACATCTTTTTCTGTCAACATTTGCACAAGTTTCAGCATGTCGCTGCAGGCAATAATGCGCTCATTTCTTAATATCTGTAACTCCTAGCAGAATTTTCACTTGGACTCTTTTTTTTTTTCAATACTCAATCTGTTTAACATAATAAATTTATAATGTTTGTAGAAACATTTGGTTTGAATTTTATATAAGGGTTTGCATGTATAAACAATAAGTGAATTTATTTATCCAAGTATACAAAATTAGCCTTTTTATGAATTTAGAAATACAATTCGGGTTGGTCCCAAACTTTATATATATATATATATATATATATATATATATATATATATATATAAAGGGAACATTGTCTCTGTGTGTGTCTGTGTATGTTTGTATCCGTTACCTATAGACTCCGAAACGGCTGAACGGATTTTCTTGAAAATTTACACAGTTGTACTATAAGCCTCTGCGAGTGTTCTTTTGTGTCGAGGCACCCCCGATAAATATCGAAAATCGATAATCGAAAAAATCAGGTTATAGAATGAGTGGTCCGATTTTAATCAAATTTGATACACTCAAAGACAAAGACATAAGAAACGATATTCAGAAGTTTTAAGGTTGCAGTTCTTACAATAGTGCAGAAAATTTGATATCGATACCAGGAAATCAAAATTTGACTTACATCCATTCATTTTTCTTTCAGTCTACGGTTTCGTTTTAACTGGAAACAACTATTGCTTTTTAGTCTTTCATGCCAACGTCCAAAGAGTCTGAGCTCCAGGACCATGGATTAGTTTTAAAACTTTCATTACACTCGAGCAACGCCGGGCTATACTGCTAGTATGGAATCCCGGTGATAGTCCTTAAGAGGTGTGCTCCTGAACTTTCCCCTGTCCTCTCTAAACTATTTAACTACTGCCTTTCTGCTTCCTGCTTTCCTACATGCTGGAAGTTCTCTTCAGTCGTTCCTGTATTGAAGAATTGTGGTGAACCCTCGGACCGATCCAACTATCGCCCTATCAGTCTTCTACCGATATTCGGGAAAGTATTCGAGGCTATAATCAATGCTGAAATAGTTCATCATCTCACCGCCCACAAAATGTTCTCCGACAGGCAATATGGATTCCGCTTTGCCAGGTCCACGGCCGACCTGCTAACAACCGTAACGGAGTACATGCTCCAGGCCCTTGATGAGTCTGACGAGGCTCGCGCGGTTGCTCTGGACATCTCCAAGGCTTTCGACAGGGTTTGGCACTCTGGCCTCCTATGCAAACTACGCGGTTATGGTATTACCGGTTGCCTGCTTGACCTAATCCAATCTTTCTTAAATAACCGCAAAATGAAGGTCGTTCTGAATGGGCGAGCCTCTTCGTCCTACAGCACGAATGCTGGTGTCCCACAGGGCTCTATCCTGGGCCCGACGATCTTCCTTATTTTCATCAACGACCTCCCAGATGAGATCAAGGGCCACGTAGGCATCTACGCAGATGACACTACAATATACTCCCGCACCAGTAAGAAACCTGTCGTGGCGGACAGACATAATCTTGCTGCTGACCTTGAGCGGGATCTACACTCTGTGGTGAACTGGGGCAAGAAGTGGCTTGTCAACTTCAATTCATCTAAGACCAAGCTGTTGTCTGTCAACCATTACAGGCAACCTCTTCCGGAGAGTAATACACTACGCCTCCTCGGACTTACCCTGTCCTCAGACCTCAAATGGAACCACTATATTGAATCCATAGCAAAATCTACTGCTAAGAAGGTTGGGTCACTATGTCGATCCAGGATGTTTTTTTCGCCTGAATCCATCCTGTATATATACAAGTCAACCATCCGTCCGTGCATGGAGTACTGCTGCCATTTATGGTCAGGTGCCCCTGCCGTTCTCCTCAGTGTTCTTGACAAGGCTCCAAAGGAGAGTCTGTAATGTGATAGGTACTGATCTGGCGACTCGACTGCAGCCACTTCCCCATCGTCGAAATGTGGCCTCCCTTTGTCTGTTCTATAAATACTTTCATGGTTTCTGCTCAGACGAACTTAAGACACTGATGCCTCCTCAACAGGTGTTTACTGGTGCAACCAGACTGGCAACTGGGTCCCACCCATTCACAGTCAGGTTAGCCAAATGCAGACGACAATTCTACTCCTGCAGCTTCTTCTCTCGCACTTCCTGCCTTGTGGAACTCGCTCCCGTATTCTTGCTTTCCTGACGGTTACAACCTCCAGAAATTGAAATGCAAAGTCAATACTCATCTACTAACCACTGGACTCTAGCTCTCTCCCCACCACTGTATAACCTTCCCTTTCTCTCCACCTATGTATCTGTCATCGCACCTGCTTTCTATTGTTCCTTTCTAACTAGTTTGTACTCCTCACTCTTTTCTAATTAATCTTTTTACATTTATGTAGCCCCCTGCACATCAGTGGCGTTCCCGCCTTGCTCGGGGCGAAATGATTAAAAATATATATATATATATAACAAAGACTGTATTCCACAAAGAAATAAAAAATGTAAAAAATAAATGGCCGCCTACGATATTTCTTTTTAAGGTAAACAATCTTTATAATTAGTGTGCTAATCATCACGTGATAATATGAAAACACTTCTGTCTTGGTATTGGATATGCTGCCAGTTTAAATCAATAACTAATCTTAACATTGTAAACATGAATGTGCTCTTCGGTTCTTCTTACTTATCATTTGCATTCGCCAATCGAATATCTGTGCGTATATCGGTAATTGTTATGCCTAAAGACCTAGAGAATTGGCTTCAGCAGATATTGGCTGTCTTACCTCGCTTGGGTAAGGGGCGTCCTGTCCAGAAATGGTCAGTACCTAAATGGATGACCTTTTGGAAATTCAGGTTGGATGTGTGGTTGGTGCAATGGCTCGAAATCGTTAATCGAAGATACAGGGTTCAATTCCCATTGATCTTCTTATATTCATTTACGTGCAAATATTCTTGGAGAAGGATATGAATAACCGTCTTAGACTTTCTCAAAGATTTTGTAAAGAGAGACAGAGAGAGAGAGCAGGTAGATAACACATGGCATTTCAGATATGAAAATGGACTCATCGACAGGCCCAAGGATACGACAACATCGTCTTCTTCTTCGTACCAAGAATTTGGTGATCATAGCTTTCCAGTTCTCCTGTTGTTGCTCTCGGTATAATGTAAGATATTTCTGTGATCTGACGGAAATATCATTGACACCAAAACTTGGACCAAGAGAAGTGTGGTCGGCGTCAAAGGCAGAAAGTATAAACAGGACCGACAGAAGTGTGATTACATTTGATATATCCCGAAAAGGAATACAGTATAAAATGATCAGTTGAAGAATGGAACTCCACACCAGGAATAAGAAATACAGATTTATTGTACTAAGGTACACTTAACAATAATACACATATTGGAAAGCCACGGGTTGGAGCGGAATCGACTATCGAATAGTGAATGTCTTCGCCTAAGACGTCTTCTCGTCGTCGGATCGCTCGTTACCGTATTTTATAAAGTAGAGCATTCTATTCTCGGGGATGGCAGGATGTTCCACTATAACAACATCAAAGGCAGCCAGCTTCAAAGGCAATAATCGTTGACAGATGGGTTTAACTATAGATGACACAATGAAGCGAAAACCCAAGAAGTCAAAAATGCGAGGAAGTTTCAGCTTATATAAGTCCATTTTTTTATGTCAAGCCGAGATGAGAAGATCGAGAGAACGCAGAGAAAAGTGAATGAAACGAATTCAACTGGAATTCGAACTCGGCTCTCCGATTTGTCGTTCCGAGGCGATATCCACTGCACCTTAACATACATCCAATTTAGTACTGCTCTTAAATTAATAAAGAATAAATCCAAAAGAAAGAAGTTCATCAGAACTATTACGATGAAAGTATTTAAAGAATACGCACAGGGTATACGCACATTACAATGAAAAGAATACGCACATTACAATGAAAAGAATACGCACATTACAGTGGTGGGAAAGTGACCAATGACATAAATTCTTTTTTGGAGTCTGTCAAGAATCTTGACATGTATAGCAGGATCTCCAGACCATAATATTCAAAGTATGGAGAAATGGTAGACTTATAAATATGTGAGATAAATTATGGAGAGAAAAAATTATCTAGTACGACACAATGAACCAACTTTCCTAGCCACAGATCTAGTAAGTGATTCAATATAATTTGTCCATATAATGTATTCACCATTATTTGCTGCCACTTATTGGGCTTCTCTTCGATGCTTTTTAGTAATTTTCTTTTATTCTTTTTTCCCTTAGAGTAATTTTCCCTCCATCAAAGTATTTTAGAGTGATCAGAAAAGTTAAAAATTGCTTAGTACAGTTTGAATGTTTTGGTTCGGGCAAACAGATAAACGAATCCGAAAATGTGTTCCTGTGTTATTTTTCCTGTATGTGGTCATGCGTTGTCATCAAAGATTAAAGTCATTTTTCCTTTATCCACTGTGTACGCTACCACAGTCTTGCAGAAACTAATGTATGTTAGTTCACACAAGATTTAATCTTAAGTAACACGTGTAATTAGTATTTGTCAATACTTCTGAGATGAAGTGGTATTGACATTATTTACATTGGACTATTGTGCTCATCTTTATTGCCATGTTTACAACGTTTCGGCTGTTGTACGCTCCGGTCTTCTCCAGGCGCTAGAAATTTAGGACCGAATCCTTTTTTTTTTCTATCATTCTCATTCAATGTGCGATGTCACTTCCGGATGTCATGCAGTTATCTACCTTTAACTCAACTTTCCAAATTTGTTCACTACTGCTGTAGTCAGGTACTGAACTCACAACTTCTTCATTCATGATCTAACCAATGCAGTGATTCAGTGACTTGCGGTCACATGTGTCCTTGAGGACATCAGTGTATGAATCTTTGAGACTTATAAACTTTATGTCTCCGTAACCAACTTTTTTTTACCACTGCTCATATTGCAATCTTTGAAGCTAATGATTTTTTCTAGCACTCCGTATTATTGGTTCCCATATTGTATTCATTTCTATGTTTGGCCGGCTTAGGAAATTTTGATTAGTAGTTTGGATAATACATTCATCATTATAATTGATTCCAAAAAAAAAAAACAGAAACAATCTAATGAAACGAGCTGTTGAGATGAGCAGTTATTTTCCTTGATCGGGAAGGGAGCACTCATCTGGGAGGACTCTAATTTTCTCTGCGTTTCTTCACACTAAGGCGGCTATCGGTGTCTTTAGATAGAAGTCTAAAATTACTGAAAAAAGATGACACAAGGTGTCCAGCGAAAATGGACGCATAGTGAAGTCAACCATGCAGAGACTTTTGTTGTTCTTACTTTTCTATATTTCCTTTTTCTTTCTTTTATTATTTTGTTTTATTTTATTTATTTATTTTATTTTATTTATTTATTTTTTGTTGTTGTTGTGTTTCACATTAGTTGGTAGCGTTTTGTTACTGTCATGACGACAGACAACGATTAGAAAGAAAGAAAGAAAGAAAGAAAGAAAGAAAGGTTTCAAAATATAACTGAAAGAGTACGAGAAGCAAATAACATATCAAAAGTAAGTAAGGTATCAAATTAAAACAAAGAAGAAAGAAAAAAAGAAAGAATGGTTTTAATGCATAGTAAGAGTAATAAAGAAATAAAATTTACACCCACAAAAAAGAAAGAAAAGTATCAAATGAAAACAAAAGAAAGAGTAACAGTACCAAACAAAAAAGAAAAAAGAAAAAAGAAAAACAATATACGTACCAAAAGAAAGAGAGAAAGAAAGAAAGAATTAACGAAAAAAGAAAGAAGGAAAAATAGCGAAAGAAAGAAAGCATAACACAAATCACAACAGAAAGAGAAACAGAAAGAAACAACAGACCAAGAGAAAGAAAAATTTAATTAGAGACAAAAATAAAGAAAGAAAAGAAACTTATTAAAGTGAACGAGAGTGAAAGAAACAATATACCAACAGAAAGAAAGAAAGAAAGAAAGAAAGAAAGAATTAATGAAAAAAAGAAAAAAGAAGAATAACACAAATCATAACAGAATGAGAAACCGAAGGAAAAACTTCACTAACAACGGAAAAAAAGGAAGAAAGAAAAAAAGAAGGAAAGAAGAATAACACAAATCACAAGAAAAAGAAAAAGAGAAACAGAAAGAAACAACGTACTAAGAAAAAGAAAGATTCAATTGAAAACAAAAAGAAAGAAAGAAAGAAAGAAACTTTATTAAAGTGAATGAGAGTGAAATAAACAATATATATTAAAAGAAAGAATGAATGAATGAATGAATGATGTCAAATGAAAACAAAGCAGAAACAAAAAGAAAGGAGAACCGGTGCCAAATGAACGCAGAAAGAGAACCAGAAGAGAACATAAAAAGCAAGAGAAAGACAGAACAAGAACATAAAATTAATAAATAAGGTAATCTCTTAAATTACCCCAGCCCCACCCTAAAACGTTCTTTAAACAAAAAAGGTAAAGTATATGCAAGAAAACAAGGAAGATCCTTGTGTGAGAGGCAAAGAAAAATTTGGAGAAATGTATCCAAGGGTAATGTCCCTGCCTTGTAGGTTGATCTGTCTTGTACGTATGCGTGCTCAGAAGCAGAGGAACACCTTGAAGCAGTTGTAAGTGGAACCACATGCGCTCGTAACACAAACCTGTAGACAGAGAAACACACTGTTGTACAAACAGAGACGGTAAATAAAAGAAAACAAACGCTTACATGACGACCAACCCGACCCTAAAATAACACAGAACAAAAAAACAATAACAACAGAAAGGAGACGCTTGTAAGTTGTAAAAATCCAAGCAAAAAGAAAAGAAAATGTCGACAAAGAGAGAAGAAAAAAGGAAAAAAAGGGAAGAAATCTCGCTTCGGTAACAATAACATCATGAACATCCATAATGATAGACTGCAACAATGTCGTAATTACGAAGTTATTTGCATTAATTTAGGGCTTACAGCCATATCACGTTGAATACACCGGTTCTCGCTCGATCACCGAAGTTAAGCAACTTTGAGCCTGGTCAGTACTCAAATGGGTGACCGCTTGGGAATACCAGGTGCTGTAAGCACAGTGATGGATGTGCGTTGGGGTGCAGTGGAATATCGGCTCGGAAAGCGAAATCGGTGAGCAGAGTTCGAATTCCAGTTGAATACCCTGCATTCACTTAAGCACTGGTACTCTTGGGAAAGGTATTAATCCGTCCCTTCCCTCCAGTTATGGGTTCAATAATAAGGGTAGGACTTGGGGACCCTGCCCTGCTCTTAAACAAATCTCAATGAATCTTGATACTCGAAAAGGAAAATGTTGTAAAAATAAAATAACCTTACCCAAAATCATTGGTTACGGCCTTAAATGATCCCATAAGGATTGATAGGTCGTTAAACCTCGAAACAAACATTAATTTAGGTAATGATGTTTTTCTAAGAGAAATTTACAACTTTAATGTAATTATTATTATGCAATATCTACGGCTATATCGTGTTGAATGCACCGGTTCCCCTTCCGATCACCGAAGTTAAGCAACATCGAGCCTGGTCAGTACTTAAATTGGTGACCATTTTGGAATACCAGGTGCTGTAAACGTAAGGATCAAGAATAGTCCATCGGTCCTCCAGGTTTGGGGGTTGGGTGCAGGGCTAACAACCCTGCCCCGTAAAAAAAAAAAAACAGTTTGTTACAGCAACAAAAAGTTGCTGCCCTATGCACCATCTGTGTGTGACGGATAAATGATGATGATGATGATGATGAATATGTAATTAGATGAGATCGACTATTTACTTCGGGATATCTTGTTTATTTGTCCTGTTGGTACGCGACAAAGGCGACCATAGATGTCCACAATTTGCTGTCTTTCATTGCTCTTAATAAATTGTCTTTTTGTTAATTCTCCTACACTTTACTCCACCACGCATTTACTCATGCTCACTAAATAAGTTATGCTTCATTTTCTTCTGGCCCACTTGCTTTCAATCTGTCCCGTATTAGATTTTCTAAGCCTCCTTTCCTCATAATATCCCTAGAAATTTACAAATTAATCTTCTTGATGTTAAGTCTCAGTCAGTTAAGTGCCATACATGATACACACTTTCGGCGATCATGTCTCGAAAGAAACATGACTGACTGGGCAGAAGGTTATCCCGCAGAAGGTTGCCATTGCTTTGTTAAAACACTTCCCAGATATTTTAGTTTTTATACTTCTTGGTATCTCCGATTTATAATTTGCGTTTAGGGCTCATCTTTTTTGTAACAATCATTCATTCTGTCTTGTAGTTTAGACTTAGTCCTTTCTTCTCGCTTTCCTTCCCTACCTTCTGTATGAGTATTTTCATTTTTTTCTTCTTCTTCTTCTATGATATGGATGATTATGGTTCTCCATAACGTCCTACCTCTTGTGGCGCTTAGCAGTTTTCCCCACTTCCTAAAGCTCCGACCTTCCATTCTGCTATTCATTCACACAAGCTTGTCAGGGAGGTGGCCATTCTCTATCTCTCGTGCTCTCAAAATACTCTGTGATGGTTAAATTTTCCAAGCCGTCTTTCCTCATTATGCCTTCAAGGAATTTCAGCAGTTTGTTCTTGGTTTCAGAGTAAAAGAGGTTCGTTCTTTAAGACTTCCTCGTTACTTCATCGCTCCGTCGATGGAATTGTTAGTATCCTTCTGTAGAACCAGGTTTTTGTTGCCTCCAATTCTCTCGTGGTGAGCGAGGATTTTCTAGCATTCACTGCCATATAAGAGGATGAATATCGCATAAAAATCCAGCATTATTTTATTTGCTCCTAACAGTTTTTCTGTTTCTCAGCTCTTTGTGTAGTATTTGGGATAACTATTTAGTTAGTCTATTATTTGATCGGATTACGGTGTCACATTTTTTATCTTCCACGCCCCCCCCCTTTTTTTACTTCTGAAGGGTAATAAAAATGGTAAAAATATCGACATAGGTAGGGTAAATAGCTAAAAGAGAAATATACACATTAAAGGATTAAAGGATTAACAATCAACTGCAAGAAAACAATATAGTGATTTACAAAGACTAGTATGTGTTGTGAATATCGACTCGGAACGGGAAATCAGAGAACCGAGTTCGAATTTCCAGTTGAGTTTGTTGCATTTACTTACGCACAAATACAATTGAGAACGATCCCCCCTCATCTCTCTCGAACTATGAGCTAAATAGCAGGAAAAACTGTTCTATAGCCTTGGTTGAAAACCAGTCTACCGCTAAAAGCAATGGCAACTTTCTGTGTGAATTCTGACCAGTCAGTCATGTCTCTTTCGAGACATGATTGCCCAAGCGTGTATCACATAAGGCACTTAACTTACTGACAAGGCCGCAAGTATGAAGCTGTTCGTGAGGATCGAACTCACTATACAGTCATATTAGATCAGGCGACTCAAGCTTGCTAACCCATGACACCAAATTGTAGTAATCATCTTAGATGCCGGTATTGTGAAGCATCCGGTTAGAATCAAACTCAATACTCAGTCATGGTTGATCGAGTGACATGCGTTAACCATAACGTCACATCGAAGTACCTAACTTTCTTACAAAGCGAATTGTGGAGAATCCATTTACGATCTAACTCATTACTCAGTCGTAACTGCTCCAGTAAAACATGTGTGCTAACCATTGCGCCACATGGAAATGCCACATAGAAATGCCCAAGAAGACAGAACATATTGTTGTTAGCAAGAACAGCCCAAGATACGAAGCTATGTATTTTGAGATTTCAAAATGAAACAGATCTTAAAATTTAAACATTGATTTTTGGAATTTAATATATTTTATAACTGCTGTCTTTTCTAGAAAAATATTAAAAGGTACAAAATAGTTATACAATAATGAAAAGCAAAACATGGGCACAAAATGTCTTGATTATACAGGTTGTCGCTAACGTCTGGACACATAAGAAATATTATTAACTATATATATATATATGTGTGTGTGTGTGTGTGTGTGGTATGCAACATAATAATAGAAGGAAAACACTTCCAGTTCGAAAACACAATTACATTCGAAATAAAATCGGATCTGAGCTGCAACTCGAAAAATGTAGTTTACGCTCTAAAATGCGACAAATACGCAAAGATATACGTGGGAGCGACCCAATGCTTGAATAATAGAATATCCCTTCATAAAAGCAATATAAGATTATCATATAACAGGAAATTATATGTCTCCCAACATTTGCATGAGTGTAGTGATGGCAAATTGAAAGTTATACCTATTTACCAAAATACAGACTACGAAACAATAATAATGCAGACAGAATGATTCATAAAAAATACAAGCCTTCGCTCAACAAAACGACATGAAAAACACAGACATCGAAAAACATACAGACACACACATACATACACACACATACACATAGTCATACATACACGCACATACATACCCGCATACCAAATTCAAATGATAACCCCAAACAATAAAAAAGAAGCAGATGAACCATAAAAAACAATTCTAAAACATAAAGATGAAATCAAAAAACGCTCACACACACACACACACACACACACACACACACACACACACACACACACACACACACACCTACAAAATGCAAAACACTGTAAAAGCAATAAAGCAATCAACTGACCGATGAAGAAACTTGTAGATAAAGAAAGGCGCCTAGAATATTTATTTATCTGTTTATCCCTTTATACACGTGCTGATGTGAGAAAACACAGACTATTCAACACGCCAACATTTGATTTATTTTATCTTATTTTATTTTACTGATTTGATTGATTTGTTTATGTTTTATTTTTATTTTTCTACTTACTTACTAATTTATAAACAACAACTTGGCCCTCAGAAACAAAAGGAACGCGATACGTAAAGCCACAAATTTATTCACTTGAAGAGAGTCAATCTTAGACTCGAAACACGTGTAGCGTCACAAAAAATATCATGCACACTTAAAGTATAATAACATGTATAATAACAACAACAACAATAAATATATATACTAGCAGTATAGCCCGGCGTTACTCAGGTGTAATAAAAGCTTCAAAATTAATCCATGGTCATGGAGCTCAGACTCAGTCTTGTGGATTTGTATAAAGGACATACAGACAGATAAACCGACAGATAAACCGATACACAAACATCTTGCCTTATATATATATATATATATATATATATATATATATATATATATATATATATTGTCGATTTTCTGCACTATTGTAAGAACTGCAACCTTGAAACTTCTGAATATCGTTTCCTATGTCTTTGTCTATTAGGTACTTGCTTATTATTGATATGTTTATTATTGATATGTTTGTACAGGGTGTTCCCAAAGACTGGACACGTAGACAAAAATGCATCTTTTCATGCAATTCAATTTTCTACAACATTTTATTGAATTGGAATATTATGCGTTTTTAACCCTCTAGGGCCATTCGTATCATATTTGATACAGTATTTCCCTATAAGGAAACATTTGGTATTTCCCTATAAGGAAACATTTGGTATTCATTGACTGAGCAGTCAGTACTGCTTTCATTTGAAATTTATAAAATATTTCTCTTAAAAAATTTTTCAGGAAAATATTTCTTTCAAGGCTTGTTTTCATACTGTATCAAATATGATACGAATGGCCCTAGAGGGTTAAAGATTAACATAAATTCGATGCAATAAATTCACATTTCCATCAATTTTAGTATGTTCACTTTTCATCCGCTCAATCTTGTTTCATTTTCTTTAGCATAGCCCTCAACCCCCCCAAAAAGAAGTCGATTCTTTCTTCTTTCGACGAAACTATGTTCAATCTGTGGAGGCAATATATATATATATATATATATATATATATATATATATATATAAATGGAACTTTGTCTGTGTGTGTCCGTTGCCGATAGACTCCGAAACGGCTGAACCGATTTTCCTGAAAATTTACACAGTTGTACTATAAGCATCTGCGAGTGTTCTTAGCTATGTTTTGTGTCGAGGTACTCACAATTAATATCGAAAATCGATAATCGAAAAAATCGGGTTATAGAAGGAGTGGTCCGATTTTAATCAAATTTGATACACTCATAGACAAAGACATAAGAAATGATATTCAGAAGTTTCAAGATTGCAGTTCTTACAATAGTGCAGACAATTTGATATCGATTCCAGAAAATCAAAATTTGGCGTACATCCATTCATTTTTCTTTCAGTCTATGGTTTCCCTTTAACTGGAAACAACTATTGCTTTTTAGTCTTTCGTGCCAACGTCCAAAGTGTCTGAGCTCCAGGCCCATGGATTAGTTTTAAAGCTTTCATTACACCCGGGCAACGCCGGGCTATATTGCTAGTATATATATACATACCGGCTACTGAAGCTCAGCTTTCCGATTAACGATTCCGAGCCATTATCCATTACGCCACCAGCCCATTCAAGCTTACGGCACATGGTATTCCCAAGCGGTCACTGATCTAGATACTGACCAGGTTAGACGCTGCTTAACTTCGGTGATTTCAACCAGATAGATAGATAACTTGATAGGTAAGATAAACGAATAGAAATAAGAAACGCTTAATGAGACAAAGAAAGAGAGAGAGAGAGAGAGAGAATGAACGTGTGAGTGAGAGAAAGAGAGCGTGTGTCATGCATGTGGTTTTGTATTGTCCATCAAGATATTTTCGTATCCCAGCCGCCACATGTCATTTGAATTCGTTTACTGCTCGCCATATGCCCACTATTTTGATACAGCTACTTAAGAAAATGTTAAAGTTAAAAAAAAAAAAGATGAGAAAAAAAAACGAAAAAAGAATAACTACCGCCCTGATCAGAGGCCATGATATCGAGACTCCTTATTTCATGGCCCCTATCTTTTGTTTTTTCTGCTTCAAATAGGGCAATGTGTTTGTCCCCAGGTACCACAAATATAAACACCCCAAGAGACCGTTGCATGGGTTTGATTTACAAAGTTATTAATGTTTGCTTACCAAAGTAGTAAACTTGTTGCTATTTTGCTTAGTTTTAGCACAAAACCACGAGTATGAGACACTCAGTGAGGTTCAAACTCAATACACAATAATAATTGTAAATCAGACGAGTTCTTTAACCATTATTCCACGCAGAGTTGCCCACTTTTTGCGATTTTTAGTTCATCTGTCTATTTGTTGCCTTTAATAGATATACCTCGAAAAATTCGCTAGAAAGAAGAGACCGGATGAAAAAAAAATGCCGAAGGAACTTTCAGCGGACCTCAAATGGAATGACTATATCGAATCCATTGCTAAATCCGCTGCTATGAAAGTCGGTTCTCTGTGTAGGGCACGGAAGTTTTTTCCGTCTAAATCTATCCTGCACATATATAAATCTACCATCCGCCCGTGCATTGAATACTGCTGCCATATCTGGTCGGGTGCCCCTGCTATTCTCCTCGGGCTTCTCGATAAGGTTCAGAGGAGGGTCTGTAATGTGATAGATACCGACTTGGCAGACCGCCTGCAATCTCTCTCCCATCGGCGCGACGTGGCTTCCCTGTGTCTCTTCTATAAATACTTTCACGGCTTCTGCTCCGATGAACTTAGATCACTGGTTCCCCCTAAATACGAATTTGCACGAGATACTAGATTAGCAACTAGATCCCACCCTTTTACAGTGAAACCGATAAAATGCAATCGCAACTTCTACTCCAACAGTTTCTTTCCTCGCACTTCCCGACTGTGGAATTCCCTTCCACATGACTGCTTCCCCAACGGCTACAATCTCCAGGAGTTTAAATGTAAGGTTAATAGACACCTCCTAACACACTAACCTGCTCCCATTCTATCAAACACTCTTCCCATCTGCCCAACCCTCATCCTCGCTATCCTTACTCATCTGTCACCTTCCTCCTGACATTCCCTATGTCTAACCATTCTTTCTCTTTACCTTCCTCTATGTAGCCCCATGCGCAATAGTGGCAGTGGAATGCCTTGCCTGGGGTGAAATGATTAAAAAAAAAACGCCGAAGAACTTAATAAAAACAAATCAACAAATTATAAAAACCTTTGTGTTATTTTTAAAAGCGAAGATCAAACGATTTTATGGCTAAAATTTTTTTATCCGTTTTAGAAATTTGGAAATTTTGGTTACAAGAAAACTGAATGCATGGTCATCAGCAAAACGTGGAGGCTAAAATGCCTATTACAGGTCGGATATACTAAAATCAAGCTGGTACAGATATTTGAATACCTGGGAAGTGTTCTTACAGAGGATGGAAAGTGCGACACTGAGATCCGAAGGGGTATTACCGCATACCAAAAGCTAAGCAGAGTATTAAGAGACAGGAACATTTTGTTAGAAACAAAGACAAGAGTTCTGGTTTTGTTATGTGATATCTGTTCTTCTGTATGTCAGCGAATGCTGAACAATCTCCTCAAAGATGAAGAAAAGAGACATGAAGCATCAGAAAGATGCTGCGGATATCATGGACCGAACTTTTGAGCAACAAGGTTTTGGAGAGAATGAAAATAAAAAGGAAACATGGTTAACATCAGGAAGAGAGAGTTTTTTTTTTGTTTTTGTTTTTATAATCATTTCAGTTCAAGCAAGGCAGGATTGGCATTGGTGCACAGGGGGTTACAGTGAGAGAAAAACCAAGGTACAGGGGGGCTGTTGAACAAAAGGTAAGAAATAGATGGGAATCAAGTAGATAGAAAATGGCACTTGACGTTGCATTTAAACTTTTAGATATTGTAGCTATCATGGAAGCAAGCGAATGAATGTGAGTTCCACAAACGGGAAGTATGAGAAAAAAGAAACTGTTAGAGTAGAAGAGATGGTTACATTTAACTATTTCTACGGTAAAAGGGTCGAACCTTGATGCCAATCTAGTAGCACAAGTAAATGCATGTGGTCGGGTAACCAGGTAAAAATGCTTGTCAGAGTCCAAAGTTTCTGGAACACGCAATGAGGAAAGAGAGCTTAGAGAGTCTGATACTCACACGGTGAATAACGGGGATAGAGAGACAGGGGAAAACAGCTCGATGTGCTTAAGCAAATAGATGACAGAAAAGGGTTTGGGAGAAATAACAAGACAAGATAGACTAAACTATCGCCCGGTTCACACTCCACCCACGTCTATTGAACAGGTGAAGAGGCTCATCCCTTGTTTCCTGATTAGGATGCGGTTTCCGGTTTTCTCTTTTCCAATCTTTTCACTCTTTTCTCTTTTTTTTTCCAATTGGAGTAGATAGACTAAACTATTGCCCGGTTCACACTCCACCCACGTCTATTGAACAGGTGAAGAGGCTCATCCCTTGTTTCCTGTTTAGGATGCGGTTTCCGGTTTTCTCTTTTCCAATCTTTTTACTCTTACGTAGCCCTTTGCGCATCAGTGGCGTTATCGTCTTGCTTGGGGTGAGATGATTAAAAAAAAAATTGCTATGTGATGTCAGTTCTTCAATACGGCAGTGAATGCTGGACAATATCATCAAAAATGAGGACAAAACTTGAAGCAGCGGAAGTGTGGTTCTACAGAAGGATACTGCGTATATCGTGGATCGAGCATGCAAGCAACGATGAGGTGTTGAAAATAATGGCAACGAAAAGGAAATTAATACTGAGCATCAGGAAGAGACAACTGAAGTTCCTGGGACACGCAATGAAGAAGGAGAGCTTGGAGAACCTGATACTGACTAGCCAGATAGAAGGAAAAAGAAACAGAGGAAGGCAGCCGATAACATATTTGCAGGGCCTGATCAGGTGGATGACGGAACGGGGGTTGCGAGGTGTAACAGGAGCAAACATACTAAAAGACACAAGGGATAGGGAAACGTGGAGAACCATGATCGCCTACGTCCTTAAGGGACAGGGCACATAGAAGAAGAAGAATGCCTAAATCTAAATAATTTAGATGTAATTTTATTCTTTCAGAGTAAAAATATGTTTTTGAAAACAATTTTTAGACCTTAAAATATATTCTTGGTAATTTTGCTATAGAAATTTATTTTTATATTTTTTTTAGAGTTGAATTGTCATTTTTTTAATCATTTCACCCCAAGTAAGGCGGTACCGCTTCTGATGTGCAGGGGGCTACATAAGAGAGTTAAAGTTTTAAGCAGGAGGAGAGAAAAGACAAAGACAAGCTAGCTAGAGGGAGTGAAAGAGAAAGGGCAAGAGAAGGATGTGAACACAGGAATGAAGACAGTTGCGAAGGTAGACAGAAAGGGAAAGAACAAGATCCACGGGGTGATGTAGAAAGAGCTGGAGTTACGTGGATAAGACATGGGAATTGACTTTGCATTTAAATACCTGGAGGTTGTAACCGTCAGGAAAGCAAGTATGTGGAAGGGAGTTCCACAGGCGGGAAGCGAGGGAAAAGAAGCTGATGGAGTAGTCTATATAGTCATTCCGCTTGAGGTCTGTTGTGAGAGTTAACCCTAAGAGGCGCGGTGTTTTACTTTCAGGGAGACTAGACTGATCCATGTTAATGGTGGGGGGGGGTAGGAGCGATTGTCTGTGGTGGTTAATAGATAGCTGCTTTGTTTTGGAAGCATTAAAATTCACGAGCCAGTTCTTACTGCAGTCCACTACGAATTGGAGGTCGTTTTCGAGCTCGGCAGCGAGGTTTTTTTTGGGGTTTTTTTTTGACGGCCTCAGCAGACTTTTGATCAAGGCGATAGTAAAGTGTGGTAATATGATAAACATTACTGACTAATTAGTATTAGTTTCATTTTTGAAATTTTCATTTATAAGCCTTGAAATCTTTTAAAATTAAGTATTAATGTATAGCGGTCAAATTATGTTGTTATGAGATTAACCCTGTATTTACTAATTATAAATAGAAAAACTACAATTCAACGAACCCCAGTATTTAAAAAAAAAATTAATTTTTTTTATGCATAAACGTATCGATTTTTTAAACACGGAAGTCTATACACAACATTATCAAAACATAAGAGAGATATCTATAGTAAATTTAAAATTTATTCGTAATGTTC